>CM035169.1:9615820-9895820 GCA_020205615.1 Panax quinquefolius
AATCGCTACTCCATCGACTCAAATTGACTCAAAAGATACAAAGTTCTATTGAGTCAAGAATGTGAGAAGAGTTTTCAAGAACTCCGCAAGAGACTTATTTCAAGACTAGTTCGATTAATACCCATTCGCTCCTGAGGATTTGTCATCTACAAAAGATGCTTCGAGCAAAGGGTCGGATGTGTTCTTATGCAATATGGAAAGTTATAGCCTATGCCTCAGCATGATAACTCAAAGAATACGAGAGGAACTATCCCACTCACGATCCGAGCTCAGCAAATATTGCCTTTCACTTAAAATTTGGAGGCATTACTCAGATGGGAGAAAGTGGAGATCTTTACGATCATAAAAAGCCTCAAATATTTCTTCACTCAAAAGGAACTCAATACGCGACAACGACGCCGCATTGAATCGCTGAAAGATTATGACCATACCATCCAATACCATCCCGAAAAGTTTAACGGGTAAATGACGATTGAGCAGTAAGATCGATGCAAGTGACGAGCGGCTATCACAACACAAAGGCCCATTTTGTGTGACTTCGCAGTTGATGGAGATAGAAAGTTAAAGACCTGTGGACGCGTGATGATAGCAAATATACGAAAGAATAACCGACTTTTAATCGATAAAGTTAAAGCCGCCGTTTGCTGCACTGAAAAACGATGCGTATGAAAAGAAAAAGTGCAAGAGGGTGCTACGCCTAAGCAAGAATCGGCGAAGCAGGAATACTGGAAATAACTCCGCATTTCGTGGTTCCTAACGACTCCTCATTTAGTATAATATCACGACGGAGGCGCACAACACACCATTCGCAAATCCATCTCGGGAGTACCAAATGTATCGCCGATATTCGGCCATACATTTTCGTGGAGCAATAAGAGGAGAGATACCGCTTTTATCTCAAGGTGTCTAACTTGCTTAACGAAGTTAAAGCGGAGCATCAAGTACCAAAAGGTCCATCAGTAAACCACTCAAATTCCGTAATGGAAGGGAGCACATTACCATGGATTTTCAAGCACGGCCTTCCTAAGGTTTCTCAAGGTATCGGCGCGATTTCGGGGTCATTGTCGATAGATCGACCAAGTCCGCCATTTCACCGACACGAAACTTATACACTTGAACGCCAACGCTCAGACACGTACATAAACGAGATCAGAAGATCGGTATGGTATACCCCAGTATCCATAGTTTCGATCGAGACCCAAGATTCACTTCAAGATTTTGGGTTAGTTTGCAAAAAAGCTACGTGGGCACGGACCTGACTTTACTATTTAGGTTTCCCAGATATCATCCTCGCATTAACCTGGACAAATGGAGAGACTATTCAAACTCTCAAGATCTATTAAGACTGTGGTTCTCGATTTCAAGTGGAGTCGGATGTTTTTACCATCGCGTGGAGTTTTCCTACAACAACAACAGCTTATCGTTAGTATCGGCAATGGCTCCATTCAAGCTGCCAGATGGAAGAAAGTGTCGCTTCCAAAGATGGGACGACGAAGGTGAAGCAACGTTTGTCGGGACCGGAGTTGCACGATGATCTACTAAAGATTCAAACGATCCGACAACGATAAAACCTCACAAAATCGACAAAGAGTTAAGGCCGATCTTCATCGGAAAGGACGTGGAATCTCAACATAGAGATCATGTGTCGTTAAAAGTCGCCCACGGAAAGGAGTTACAAGATTCGGAAAGAGAGGGAAACTTAACTTCGATTCATCTCATTCATTTTTAATCCTCGATCGAAAGTAGAACCGTGGGCCTATGACTCGCTTACTCACCAAATACGTCTCGTGTTCATAACGCTTTTCACATATCCATGTTAATGAAATATGTGAAAGACCCGAACCATATTATCGAAAGTTGTAACCTGATTTAAATAATGTAAGATTCGACGTACAAGAGGTTCTCGCTCAAATTTTGATAAGCATGAACATATTCTACGCCCAAGGTTATACCTCAAGTCAAAGTTTTCATGGAGGAACCACGATGTCGGTGAAATGACTGGGGAGCGAATCATCCGAAATGAAATCAAGGTATCCTTACCTCTTCGACATACCAGTATCGCACTTCTAATTTCGAGGCTAAATTTCATAAGGGGAGTTGTCAGAAGACCCCGCTTTTATAAATAAAGATGAATTTTCTATAAATATTATTTTTGAATATTATGGAATAATTGATATAATGTTATAGCCAGGGTAATATTTATAAATTTTGCAAAGTATACAAAGTTGGTTATATTATATTCGATTGGCTCTGGAATATTCGCTAGAAGTGAATATTCGCATAACTACCAATCATCGGTGGACCTCACAAATGTAATTATCATTTGATCGAGAAAGACAAAAATATTTTATCAAATAACTACTTAAGTTTTACCGCTGATAATCATTGAACTACTCTGGAGAAAGAGACAAAGAATACGTGGGTCAGATAAGAAAGACACCAAGATTGATTATCGATGCTTACGGAGAAGTCACTTAGCTTGATTCCATTATCATTTCATTAATAATACGAATTATTATAATGATAACGACGCTTTTGTTTTATTCAGATTATTAACGTAATAAAACGTAAAACATCTTTTATATAAAATGTAATACTTTATTAAAAGTTATTTTATAAATAAAATATATTATATTTTATTACGACAAAGAAGCGTTTCAGCATTGAGTTTTGTAGAAGGTTTGTATAGTAAATGTTTTTATATAAATGTAATATATTATATTTTATTTAAAAGATTTTTCTTTTAAATACGGACCACCGATTAAAGTAAAATCAACTGACCGCTCACGGATTGGGGCTTACTACGATTCCATTTTCCTATAAATAAGCTCATTCCTTCATTATTTTCTTATTTAATTCATCAAACTCTGTAGAGAAATTTATGTAGAAGGTTTATAGAGAAAGTTATGTAAAGCAAGTTAAGAGTATTCTACTTCATTACTTCTATATTCATTTTTTTACTAGTGGGTGTTATTCTTTCTTCAAAGAAAACTTCGTTATTCCATTCACTATTATTCTCGAATAACTCGTAAAAGTGGCATACCCTATACATAACTCAGTATATACGCCAGACAATTTATACTTGGTGAAACTTATGTTATTCCATCGCTTATTTATTCTGGCTGAATAACTCAGATAATGCATGCGCTAATTCTATACTTGGTGACATTCTTTATTATTATCTGCTGAACATCCTGCTCACAGTGTTTTTACACCCACCGGGTTCCGCTTTTTATTATTCTCATTGAACATCCTCGTCTGCGGTTTTACACCTTAATTCCGTTCCGCTTTTTATCATTCCGGCTGGAATATCATATCCGTGGTGTTTTACACCTGATCCGGTTCCATCTTTTATTATTCTATTGAACATCCCGCTTGCGTGAATTTCACCCTAACCGTTCCGTTATTATTATTCTCGTTGTAATAACTCCGTCTATGCTAAGTACCGCATTTACGGGTGATTTCTTTGTTATTCCATTCTTTATTATACCCAAATAAGTTAAAACTTCACTTTATACTCCATACGAATTAGTAGAATATCCTCGATATTCGCTGCTTCATCCAAAGATCTTTTCACCAAATATTCTTCCCGATCATTCTTGAATTTTACTCTACAAAGCAAAGATCATGTCGATAATTTCGACGCTAATAATTCCTCGATAAAATAATTTCAACTTGTTTTATCAATTTCATATCATCGTCATCATCCCTCATGTTTATATTTTTTTAAAGTCATCCGTGCCCATGTAGAGTACATGGACTTGGTATGATTACGACCATTGTGGATTATTCTTATGTGAATCACGACCGTAATGTTACAAATGATGATTAAAAATCCTCAAATACCGTGAGAGTATCGATGGACGCTACCGTTGGCACGATCACGACTATTAATGAATACACAACTATTCTCGCCCGTAGGTGAATAGAATAATTGTGATCGTGATATTTAAGAATATCCTCGCCGTAGAAGCAGGGTGATTCAAGGACGTGATTATTTATTAAAGTCGAAGTCTCATTTATAATAAAGGATGAAAAAACCTTTAAAATCATAAAGATAAGAGATTTTATTTTCTACTCGATTTTTAATGGATCAGATATTCAACATAGCTTAAACCGGTTGCTCATCAGTATTTTATCGGGCTTTAATATTATCAAGACTATCGATAATTTATTTTGCATTATCTTAGCCATAATATTTCATCGCTGCACTGAAAGCCACCCTTTCTTTCACCGTTTCTTCGTGAAATGAGAATATAAATTTTATTTGAGCTTTGGGAAACGGTTGATATTCCGCAAGATAAGATTAGAATTCCTCACTATTCTCGCTAATAAAGTGATAATAATTGTAATGAGGACTTTTTGTTCGAAATTGTATAATATCTAAGTAGATTTATATTCAGATTTAAACTCACAGCTTTATGTCGTATCAGATACCTACGCTTATGTTAATAAGTCAGATTTAAATTCTCAGATTGCGAAGCTTTACGCACCAGCATTTTATGATGATACCTAATTTCTTTTAAAGGCCATTTGCTTTTGTTTATTATATTAATTTAATTAGATAGATTTTTATAAACAGGGTTAAGAAACCATTTTTATTGGAGTGTCTTCCTGTTGTTTTCACTTTATTTTTCTTTTTCTTAAATTTGTTTTCACTTGAGATATTTTTAAATTTTAAATTTATATATTTTTTATTAATTTAATCAATACAGGATGATTATGTAATTTTTTAAAAATACTATTCCATTTTAATTTGATAATTGTTAATGAATTATTTCAATTTTAAGTTTAAAAATATTTAAAATTAATTATCAAAAATTAATAATAATCTTATAATTTTACCAAACAAATTTGTCAATAAGGATGCACAAGTTTCTCAATGAGTGGGTTATTTACTAAACTTTTCGCCAACCGCCACCTGTGACTTGGGAGAAAAGGTATATGATTCTATGGATATACCAATTTTATTTTATTTAATTTGTAAAACTCTATTTTAAACAGTATAATATAATTTATAAATAAGAAATAAACTTCCATAATAATAATATAAAAAACTTACTTACTGTAAGAATTGAACCTACCTGAGACTTCATCCTCTAAAAACAAACAAGTTACAGAAAAACATACTATACCAACTAATTACGTACTTTCTTTTACTCTTTCTTTTTATTTTCATTTGGTACAAACAATGACTTTTTTCTACCCGCATGCGCTGCACGGAGGGAATATAATTTTAAATGATTTACAAGTTAATATTAAAATATAAAATAAATTTCTTAAGTCAAAATAAAAATGATTAACGTAAGTTGGTAAAATAACAAGTTGCGAAAGTATTTGAGTAATAATGAGTTGAAAGTTGAAATGATTAAAAATAATAATTTACCCGTTGTTAATGCCAAGATCTTCCGCTATCGCCCCAATCACGTAAAGACGCCTCGATCCCCGCATGACAGAACACGATAAACACCACAAGCTTGACTACCGTTCTACGTGATAAATCAGCGCGAGAACCAAGAACGCGTTTCATGGCGTTAATAAAATTGGATACGACGAATGCCTAAACAGATTGAGAGATTTATAATTTTCGAAATGTGTGATTATGAATGATAAAACAAAGCAGACACTCTTCGCGAAGACTTCCTCTTAAGCTTATACTCTCCTGCCTCGGATTACCGTAAGCACCCACTACTACCCCGACACACCCCTCGATATGGATGGGTTTTCACCGATCGCACGTAGCTTATCCACTCGCTGGTCACTGCTCTCCTACCGCTTACTTGCTATGATCCTATCCACATTAATGCATTGCAGTTCTCTAGTCAACCGTCATGCTTTTTCATCATTATGTCAAAATAATAGATATTAAAACGTCCAAAAGGATCGATCCAATCTGAACCTAATCTTTTGCCTTATAAAGTTAAAAATGGAAATAATACGACGACCAAGCAAATTACTTTCATATGGGCTATTAATAAAGGCCCAATAATAATTAAATGAATGAGTTTCTAATTTATCTCTACGAATGGCAGAGAAAAATATCACGACCCAACACGCTTCTAGTTTTTGGTCAATGTAATGTTTAATAGAAAACTATAAATGGTCCACGATATTTTACCAAGATCCATAATAAGAAGTAATTGAAATGTACCCTGCTATTTGCTTCATTTAAATGAAATGAGGAGATCAAAGGCCCAAATCGTAAAGCGCCCCTGTCTATTAAATATCCGGACCCGAACCGGACGCTTCCCATTCAAATTCCAAATCATTACTAACATTTAATGTACCAAAGATCAACACCGTAGTAAATCACAAGATAAAAGGTTAACTTTATCAAATTTGACAGCTTTACCTGCTCATTTGAAATTCGAGCGCCTTTCCTAACTTTTTGATCTTTCTCTGAAACCGCTAAAATGGCTTCCCAAAACTCAACAAAGTTCCTCAACACCGTAACACCGATCACAAAGGGTTCCACCAAACCCTAACCTCGTATGAAGGAACCACGAAAGATAAACCCCAAACCAAAACTCCAAACCCCTCCTCTCAATACTACAGAGTACGGATTGCTTTCTCGACGCCAACACTCTCTATCGTGACCCGAGGTCTGAACTAAAGAGGATCTGATCTCTATTTACTATATTCGGATACCCACACGGCCAGGTTCCTGGGATCTCGTGAAAAGATGTACCAACCACGGGTCGACTCACCGTTCTCGCGACTCCACCGGAGAAGAGGGTTCGCTTTCCCTCGTGACATTTTTATAGAGCGACATACTCGGTTCCCGGCGGGGTTCTCCTACCTTGGTACCAAACTCCTACATTCACATTCTCGCCTTTCAGGGTTTTCGCCACGAATCAAGGCCGAGCCTCCTCGACTTCTTCTTTACCTCACAAAATAAGACAATCCAAGGAGGTGGGATCAAGGCCCTAAAGCAAACATTCTCCTCAAGTCCGGAGAAAAGTTCGAGAGATCGCTCATCGTGAACACCCTTCTCGAGCAATAGGGATGGCATGCAGTGGTTCTACGCCAAAGGTCCCGCGAGATTTCTTCTTTACCGAATCGGACAACCGATTTGCAAGATCTCCGCCGACTTCTAGACATTTCAAGAACTGGAAGTTGAAATGACTAACTTTTCGACAATTTCCCATAAGGAGGATGTGGAATATGGACTCTCTCAAGCAGTACGGTTATATGCACCATAAGTGTAAGTACTGGTTTATTTCATATATAAATTTTTGAAAATTAAGTTTTTACGATGTGTAATTTAACATAGATCGCTTATTTTACGCAAAGATCTCCGGATCGTAATCGAGCCCTTAGAAATAAAGGAGTTCAAGATTTTTGTCCTGAAGTCTTCTAAGTCGTTGAGAATCTACCAATGTAAGTTACTCCCGTCAATCCCGAACCGACCCCGGTAAATTCATACTTGATGAATTCCTAAAGAAGAACCAGAGGTCAAGAGGTTCTCAGACCTAAGAGACCCCTTCATCCTCGGCCAAGAGAGAGCCACTAGAAAACCCAAAGTCAAGACCTCGTCACCCCTTCTCGAATACACACCGTAAACATGAGCCAACCCCCATACCTAACCTCTCGATTTAGGAGGTTTACTCGATCGTCCCGATCAAGAAGTTGTCCTCCTGACCAAAAATTAAAAACTAAAATAACCCTCTAACCGCCCAAGAAGTCAGTGGTGCCTCAACCGATCATCCAACCCTTCGCTCTCTCAGAGATACGATCGTCAAGACGACCATGACTCGTGATTTAAGGGATTCCAACGCTTATCTGTAGAAGAGGAAGCCAGCACTCGAGAAGCCATCCGAGTTCTCGCTTCTACCTCAACCCTCAAGGACTCCACCCCAAATAGATCCCCTCCAATTGAAACCATACATGTGGACCCTACCCTCCTTAACAGCCCAACTCTTTTCTCCCGAAAGGCCAAGGCCTTCCTCGAATCGACCTTGGCCCCCAGTCAGGTTACCATGTTTTGAGGCTATGGATCTCCGACCTCAGGGCCTAGATTCAATGCAAATTTCCCTTCGATCCGCTTCTGAGCTTTCGCTCGAACAATCGACGCACCACCGGCTCAAAGGATAACACCTGACGAAATCGCCGATGAGGGATGATGTGGTAAGACCCCAACTTATTATTAATGAAATTTAATTTTCTCTATTTATTATTTTGAAATAAGTATCGATTTGATTAACGTGATAGCTAGGTAAAATACGCAAATATTTCAAAATAAAGCAAGTGGTTATAAAATATTCATCATCGCCGCTTCGAATATTCGCTCAGGTCGGAATATTCAGATCGTTGGGAATATTCGTGACGACTACAAGCAGCCCATGTGTCTACCTATAACTGAAAAGCTTATCGGACGAAGAAAACGACAAATATAAGGCGAAGGTGTTAATTGCACACGTTAAAATACTCTGTGGTTAAAACACAAGAAGATTACTCAGATTGCACCAATTATCATTCTACGATGAAGGCACTACTCAATAATGGTTACAAAGAATTACCGCTCAAAGATTATATTGATTTAATAATCACGCATGATATTTTATATCATCATTGTTTCAATAATCACATTACACAAAGATTTTTCACTATCGGCAGCAATAATTCATATTATCCGAATAAGATTATTAGATAACATTATTGGCAATGTCTGTGAAAGTTCGCCTAAGGAGAGGTTTGGTCACCTAATCAAGGCCACAAGAAGCGAGAAATTCTTATCGAAAGCCTTCTCTTCCCGAACCGCCGATCATTAATATCAGGATTCTCGTAATATTATTTGTGACTAAATAATTATCGATTCATACGATGAGGAAAATATTGATTTTATGTGGATATAGACAGAGAAAATTTTAATGTGACAATTGTTGAAAATTGAAATTTTATCTTTTCCCATAAAATAATTATTTAAATATATTATTATATTTTAATAATATAATAATGGTGATATTTTTTACAAATCTAATGTGGGATATATGAGTATAATGAGAGAAGAGATTTTGTTGCAATAAATGTTTAAAACATGTTAAAATATGCTTGCGGACCCCATTTATCGATCGAAATTTGATTATAAATACTCAGAAAATCCCGCTCAGGATTTCATTAAATTTTTGTTTGGAATTTGAAAACTTTCTTCCCAAAGTTGTAGAGAATTGAATTTCCTATAAAAATTTATGAGATTCGATTTTTCCGATAAAAGGCTATTTATTATGAATTATCAAGTTCAAGTTCAAATAATTTATTTTTGGAATTTTAAATTATTTTAAAAGAAAACGTTTTGGAATGTTTAAAGGGGGCATCTTTAATATGTGTTTGATGGCTCAAATCAGATTCTAGGTACGCGAGGAAATTTATATAATTATATTATTAATTTATTAAATTTTCTCGCTTTGGTGTTCTAAGAAATTTCCTATAAATAGGTGCTTAGGTTAGAATTGAAAATCACACTTAAATCAAGTTTTCTCTCTATATTATCGAGCGATTTTGTGAGTATTTTGAGTATACTTTTGAGTATTGTTAGACGGCTGCAAGTTCCTTCAAAGACTATACCCTAGATTCCAAAATAAGTACTAATCTTTCGGTAAGGAATATTTTTTTTCTCAGAATGATATTATTTCTTCAATATCATTACGTTGAAATATTGATATTAAGTTTTTATCAAATTTGAACTTTTAGTGCTCTGAGTTACTATTCACGATACTGACAATTATTCACGATATTTACACTATTCACGCATACTAAGACTATTCATCGAAAAATAAAAATTTTCTTTTCGTCTAAAATATCTATTCGGATACTAGCTTGATCAGATCCATGTTTTGATCATTCTCAATTTTACACCACTATGATTATTTTTGAGGTATTTTGGACGTGGATAAAACAAAGTACGTAATCCTTAATCCTTAATCCGGCTATTTTGTTTCATCGGATTCGCTTTTTAAAAATATTTTTCATCATCTTCACCTTAAATGATGATATTATGGAATATCTTCGCCCTGTGAAAGTAAAAGATGAATGATTAAGAATATCTTTGGCCTGTAGAGTGCAAAGATGAACAGTGTTTAGAATTAACACTTACTAATCGATGAATATCTTCGCCCAGAAGCTAAAAGATGAATATTTGATTCCAGTATGTATATCATTGATGTTACAGGATAAAAGATAGACGATTTAACTTTTAAATTCACACATAAGATAGTAGTTTGCATTCTCTACTTAACTCTTCTAATGAATCACCGCCATATCTAATCATAAAGCTTATTCGCTTATCGAAAACCGATGTCAAGCTTTCTTAGCCCACGCTATGGATTTGAATAAAGAAACGCCAAATTTGAATATTATTCCCGCTTATCGACTTTCCCCGACGATTTCAAGAACTTCCTTACCACCCCTCGTAACGTGAAGTTGAATTCTTTATCGATCTTGAACTCCGTATAAAGCCCATTTCTAAAACCCCATATCGAATGGCTCCTATCGAACTTCGTGAGTTAAAGGTCCAACTATGTGAATTTCGACATCGCTTTATCTGGCCCTAAGACATCTCCTCGGGTGCCTCTGCTTTATTCGTGAAAAAGAAAGACGGAGTATGCGCGATTTCAGATCGACCATCTGGAATCGAACCATGTCACCATCAAGAATAGGTATCCCCACCAGTGACGATGACTTGTTCGACCACCGTAAAGGGGCACAATTCTTTTCAAAAATCGATTTCGCTCGATATCATCAATCAAGATTGGAACCGAGGATATTCCAAAGACTACCTTCGTAACTCCTAGACGGGCATTACGAATTTTAGTCATGTCTTCTTGACTAACTAATGCCCTACCGCTTTCACGGATATGATGAAACGAGTATTCAAGCGAATATTCGATCACCTCATTGTCATTTTTTATCGATGACATCTTTATATATTCCAAAAGTCGTGAAGATCATGAGCACCATTTGTTCGGTACTCCAAAGGCTTTCGAAACCAACTATATGCCAAATTGAAGAAATGCGAGTTCGCTTCGAGGAAGTAGCATTCCTCGGGCACGTGGTGTCAAAACACGAGTATCCGCTGATCCGCAAAGATTGAAGCAATACAAAGTTGGGAGCAACCAAGTCAAAGCGGATCAAGTATCGAGCTTTTTTGGGCTTAGCCGTTATTATCCGAGATTCGTGGAAGGGTTTTCAATCGCTACTCCATTAACTCAAATTAACTCCTAAGGATACAAAATTCGCTTCGAGCCAAGAATGCGGTGAAAAGTTTCCAAGAGCTTAAGAGAGACTTATTTCTAAGACTGTTTCTAACAATACCATCCGTTCTTGATGGATTTGTTATCTACAATGGCGCATCGTGCAAAGGTTGTGGATGTGTTCATGCAACGGGAAAGTTATAAAGATATGCCTCATGATTAACTTAAAAGAGTATGAGAGAATTATCCTACCACGATCTAGAGAGTCATAAGCAATGCTTTCGCTTAAAATATGGAGGCACTATCTATATGGGAGAAAGTGGAGATATATTCGCACCATAAAAGCCTTAAATATTTCTTCACTTCAAAAAGAACTCAACACGCGGCAGCGACGACACGCTGCTCGAGCTATCGAAAAGACTACTACCACACTATTCAATACCATCCCGAAAAGCGAACGCGGTAGGGACAATTGGCTGACGAGTAGAAGATCATATGGAACGAAAAGGATGATGTCAAGTATAAGCATAGAGCCAACTTTAATAGAAAAGTTAAGGTCAGCCAAGCCACCGAATTCGAGTCCGATGCGATGGAAGAAGAAAGTACAAGAAGGAGCTATTCGGAAGTTAGAATCGATGAAGATGGATACTTCGAGTCCACTATGCACTTCTGTGTCCCTAACGACTGATTGAAGTAAGTACAAGATTACGGAGGAGGCACAATACACAATTCATCGGTAATCCATCCTCGAAGTACTAAATGTATCGTGATCTTCGACATACATTTCGGGTGGAACAATACGAAGAGAGAGATTGCAAAGTTTATCTCGATGTGTTTAACTCACAACGCAGAAAGCGCTAACATCTAGTACCTAAGGGTCCGTCTGCAACCACTCGAGATTCAAATAGGAAGTGGGAACACATTACCATGGATTTCACACGCACGTCTTCCTACTATTTCTCAAGGCATCAATGCTTATTCAAAGTTATTGCTGATAGATTAACCAAGTCTCGCTTTCATTTCGCCGACACGGAGACTTACTCCTCGAACGCCTCATTAGATGACGTTGAATGAGATTGTGAGGTCGTACGGCACGCCAAGATCCATAGTTTCTCGATCGCGACCCAAGATTCACTTCAAGATTTTCGGGTTTGTTTCGCAAAAAGCTACGGGTACCTGATTTACGATTCGCTTTCTAAGATACCATCCTCAAACCAGACTTTCGACAATCGAAAAGGATTATTCAAACTTCAAGATCTATTACACTCGTGTCCTCAGACTTCAAGCGGGAAGCTTGATAAGTATTTACCATCGGTGGAATTCTCCTACAACAACAGCTTATCGTGCAAGTATAGTGTGGCTCCATTCAAGCATTATACGGATCTAAAAGTGTCGCTTCCGCAGATGTCAGACGAGGTGGTGAAGCAACATCAGTTGGGACCTGAGTTGGTACGTATTTACTCACGTAAAAAGATCCAAATGATTCGATAACGATACAAACCAGATAAGATCGACAAAAGAGTTATGCAGATCTTCATCGAAAGGACGTGGAATTTAGTGTGGGGATCAGCGATTGTCATGAGTCGCTTCCAATGGAAGCGGAGTTACAAGATTCGGGGAAGAGAGGAAAGCTCAATCCACGCATTTATCGTCCATTTCAAATTCTCACCGAAAGGAAATGTAGCCTCATGTATTCGCAAGCATTCCCAGTATGTCTCGTGAAATCATAATGTGTTTCATATATCCAGATTTCAGAATATGCCGAAAGACACAACCACGCTATAGAAGTTAAATCTTATTTAAATAAAATTCAAGACTTAACGTATTAGGAGGTATATGTCAAGATCTTCGATAGAAGGAGCACGTCCCACGCTGCAGCGCTCATACCACAAGTTAAAGTTTTCAGGAGGAATCATGCTATGGCGAAATGACCCGAATTGAAAACGGAAATGAAAGCGGTAGGTATCCTCACCTTTCGAAACACCAGTACGTACGCCAATTTCGAGGACTTAAATTTCATAAGAGGGGAGGTCAGAAGACCCTCAACTTATTATTAATGAAATTTAATTTTCTCTATTTATTATTTTGAAATAAGAAGGGTTGATTTGATTAATGTGATAGTTAGGGGTAAAATACGCAAATATTTCAAAATAAGCGTTGGTTATAAAATATTCATCATTGCTTGTGAATATTCGCTTCGGTCGTGGAATATTCGTGATCGCTTGTGAATATTCGCATTTTGCCGCGCTAATGCCATGGGGGCCCCATAATCGGTGCCAGCGATCGATGAAGAAAACGCATAAATATAAGTGGCGAATAGTTGTTACCAAGCTATTAATCGTTAAAATAATTCTATGGTTAAAACACAAGAAGGCATACCAGATCGCACCAATTATCGATTCTTACGTATGAAGGCACTACTCAATAATGGTTACGTGAATTACCGCTCAAAGATTATATCGATTTAATAATCGTCGTTGATATTTTATATTGTCATTGTTTCAATAATCACATTACACAAGATTTTTCATTATCGACGCAATAATTCATATTATCTAAATAAGATTATTAGATAACATTATCGCAATGTCTAGAAAGTTCTGCCCAAGGAGAGGGAATGGTCACCTAATCATGCGCTACCAAGAAGTGAAAATTCTTATCGAAAGCCCCCTCTCCTGAAACCGCCTATTATTTGTCATTATTATCATGATTCTACGGAATATTATTCGTGACTAAATAATTATCGATTTGCTAAAAATGATATGAAAATATTGATTTTATGTGGATATGATAGTAGAAAAATTTTTAATGTGACAATTGTTGAAAAATTGAAATTTTATCTTTTCCCGATAAAATAATTCATTTAAATATATTATTATATTTTAATAATATAATAATGGTGATATTTTTACAAAACTAACGCGATATATATGAAAGTATAACAAGAGAAGAGTATTTTTTATGTTTAATAAATGTTTAAAATATGTTAAATGTAAGACCCCAAATTTTTAAATAAAAAGGAATTTCCTTTATTTATTATTTTGAAATAGTAAGGGTTGATTTGATTAATGTGGATCAGCTAAGGTTAAATACGCAAATATTTCAAAATAAGCAAAGGTTATAAAATATTCATTATCGCTTGAATATTCGTTTCGTGGGAATATTCAGATCGCTTGTGAATATTCGCATTTACTTGCATCGCAAAATGCCAATTGTGGGCCCCATAACTAAAAAGTTATTCGATGAAGAAACGACAAATATAAGTTGTTTTAAATAACTACAAGTTGTTGTTACCAAGTATCATATTCAATACCCGGTGGTTAAAACACACACTAATACGCTGTTGTCAACAAATAAGACACCAGTATGCACCAATTATTGATTCTTACGTAAGAAGGCACTACTCAATAATGGTTATGAATGAATTACCGCTCAAAGATTTTATCGATTAATAATTATCATATTGATATTTTATATCATTGTTGCTTCAATAATCACATTACACAAGATTTTCATTATCAAAGCAATAATTCATATTATCTCAATAATATTATTAGATAACATTATTGGTAATGTCTAGAAAGTTCTCGGCTCAAGAGAGGTTTGGTCACCTAATCAAGCTACCAAGAAGAAGAAATTCTTATCGAAAGCCCCTCTTCCTGTGAACCTCTCCGTCACAATATCGCGATTCTCAATATTATTTGTGAATAATTAATTATTGATTTATACGATGAGGAAAATATTGATTTTATGTGGATATAGATGGAGAAATTTTTAAAATGACAATTGTTGAAAATTAATATTTTATCTTTTTCTGATAAAATATTCATTTAAATATATTATTTTAATAATATATTAACTATGATATTTTTACAACGAAATGTGGGATATATGAGTATACGAGGAGGAAGAGTATTTTGTTGCAATAAATGTTTAAAACATGTTAAACATGCTCTGCGGGACCCCATTTATCGAATCGAAATTTGATTATAATGTAAAATCGCCCGCTTGTGGATTTCTTTACCAATTTCTATTTAGAATTTGGAAAACTTTCTTCTGCAAAGTTGTAGAGAATTGAATTTCCTATAAAACTCATGAGATTCGAATTTTCTGATGAAAGGGCTATTTATTATGAATTATTGAAGTTCCAAGTTCTTAAATAATTAATTTTTGGAAGTTTAAAATAATTTAAATTAAAAACGTTTTTGTTACTTTTTGAGAGGTCCATACTATTATGTGGCTGATGGTTGAGTCTTGTAGGTGGTGAGGAATTTGAAAAATATAATTATATTTATTAAATTTTTCGCTTGTTTCTAAGCATTTTCCTATAAATAGGGTGCTTAGTTTAGAATTGAAAATCACACCGTAAACTCAAATTTTCTCTCTATATTATCGAGCGTATTCTTGTGAGTATTTTGAGTATACTTTGAGTATTGCTAGATTAAAAGTAAGTTCCCTTCAAAGACTATAAATTTAGATTCTACCGTAAGCACTGATCTTCGAGGTGTGGATATTATTTTTCAGAATGATATTATTTCTTCAATATCATTATAATCGAAATGTCGATCCAAGTTTTATCAAATTTGGAACTTTTTCATGCTCTGGTTACTATTCATGGGTTATTATTCATGAGTTACTATTCACGAAGTTACTATTCACGAAGCCATTATTCACGAGTACTATTCACGTAAAGCGAAGATGTTTTGTGGAATTTCTATCTTTTGGTGTCTGAAAGTTACTATTCACGATATTTGACTATTCACGATACTAAGACTATTCACGATACTAGCATTATTCAATTAAAAAATAAAATTTCTTCTTTTCGTCTAAAATATCTATTCCGATACTAACTCGATCAGATCCATGTTTTGATCATTCTCAATTTTACACCACTACGATTATTTTTGAGGTATTTTTGACGTGATAAAACCAAGCACTTAATCCTTAATCCTTAATCCTCACATTTTGTTTCACCGGATTCGCTTTCTTTAAAAAAATATTTTTCATCATCCTCGCCTTAAATGATGATATTATGGAATATCTTCGGGCCCAGTAGCTGCAAAGACGAATGATTTTCTAAGAATATCTTCGCAGAAAGCAAAGATGAATGATTTCTCAAGAATATCTTTGGCCCAGAGTAAAAAAGATGAATGTGTTTAAACGAATACGACTTAATCGATGAATATTTTCGCCTCAGAGTGCAAAGATGAATATTTGATTCCGTATGATATCGATCGATGTTACAGGATAAAAGATAGACGATGAACTTTTAAATTCATATATGTAAGATAGTAGTTCAGATTCTCTACTTAACTCTTCTAATGAATTATTATTTCACGCGAATATCGATTTAAAATTTGTTGTCTATCGTATTCTATTATATTTTTCCCTGTCAAGACTAACGATAATTTGTCAGATATTATCTTAGTCATAATATTCTTTATCGAGCTAACTGAGCTCACCCTTTCCTTTTTTGTTCCATTTTCTCGTGAGGCGCAGAATATATACGAGTACGTAGCCTGGGTATGGAATGAAGGTTTTAGAAAGGATTGCTTAGTAGTCCTCACCATTTTGTAAAATAATGTATCAATAAATGTGATGAGGATTTATTCGAAAGATAGATATTGTCTGTAAGATAATATTTGTATTCAAACCTCACAGCTTATCGCTGTAATAATAAAGTCAGAAGTTGCTTTCGCATCACGACGAATAAACTCGTAATGGGTGATGTATATTTATTTTGGGGGCGCCTATATTAAATATGCCTGCGGGACCCCATTTATCGAAATCGAATTTTATAAAAACTTTTTTCGTCAATTTCTCGCTTAAAATTTGAAAATCCTTTTTCCACAAAAGTCAGAGAATTGAATTTCATATAAAACTTCGCCAGATTCGAATTTTCCGATAAAAGGGCTATTTATTATGAATTATCAAGTTCAAGTTCAAATAATCGATTTTTGGGGTAAGTTTAAATTATTTTTAAATAAGAAAACGTTTTTTCTTATGTTTTCTAGAATTTTAACATGTGTTTGATGGTGAAATCAGATTTCTAGTAATCCGTAGGAAATTTATATAATATATATTATTAATTTATTAAATTTTCGCTGTCGGTGTTCTAAAGCAATTTCCTATAAATAGGTGCTTAGTTAAGAATCGAAAATCACACCGTAAATCAAAGTTTTCTCTATATTATCGAGCGATTCTTGTGAGTATTTTTGAGTATACTTTGAGTATTGCTATTCTAAGCAAGTTCCTTCAAAGACTATATCCCAGATTCTAAATTTGTAAGTACTAATCTTCGAGGTAAGTGGATATTATTTTTTCAGAATGATATTATTTCTTCAATATCATTATGTCAAATATCGATCCAAGTTTTATCAAATTTGGAACTTTTGGTGCTCTGAGTTACTATTCACGATATTCACGAAGTTAAGACTATTCACGATATATTACACTATTCACTTTATCATACTAAGACATTATTCATCGAAAAATTAAAAATTTTCTTTTTCGTCTAAAATATCTATTCGGATACTAGCTTTGATCAGATCCATGTTTTGATCATTCTCAATTTTACACCACTATGATTATTTTTGAGGTATTTTTGACGTGATAAAACAAAGTACTAATCCTTAATCCTTAATCCTCATTTTTTGTTTCACCGATTCGCTTTTAAAAAAAATATTTTCATCATCTTCATTTTAAATGATGATATTATGGAATATCTTCGGCCTCAGTAAAGATGAAAGATGAATGATTTTCTCAAGAATATCTTCAGCCGTAGCGCAAAGATGAACAGTGTTTAGTATGAATACGACTAATCGATGAATATCTTCGCCCTGAGAAGTGCAAAGATGAATATTTGATTCCGTATGTATATCGATTGATGTTACAGGATAAAAGATAGATTTATGAACTTTTAAATTCATACATGTAAGATAGTAGTTTGCATTCTCTACTTAACTCTTCTAATGAATTATTATTTCACCGCTAATATCGATTTAAAATTTGTCGTCTATCAGATTCTATTAGATTTTTCCTCGCTCAAGACTAACGATAATTTGTCAGATATTATCTTAGTCATAATATTCTTTATCGGGCTAGTTGAGCTCACCCTTTCCTTTTTGTTCCATTTTCTTCTCGTGAGGCGTAGAATATAAACGAAAGACGAAGCCTGGGTAATGGAATGAAGGTTCTAGAGAGAGTTGTTTAGTAGTCCTCACCATTTTTGTAAAATAATGTATCAATAAATGTGATGAGGATTTATTTGAGTATAGATATCGCCTAAGATAATATTTGTATTCAAACTCACAGCTTTACCAGTAATAATAAAGTTGTAGTTGCTTCGTATCACGTATCGACAACTCCGTAACGGGTGATGTATACCTATTTTGGGGCGCCACAAATGGTATCGTAGCTTAGGATACGATCTCCATGAGATCGGAATGTAACTAGAGGGGAGAGACGAGTAAATCCTTCGCTAAAGGTGTCCTACCTAAGCTTATTTGTTAGTTGGTCAAGATATAGGATATTATGTGATATATTGATTTCCTTAATTAACCCTTGTTTTACGACAATATTTGAGAATGTCGATCGAGAATATTAACAATGGAAATGAGACCGTGGAGACGCCTCAGACTCACCAACGAGGAGAACGTGCAACAGTCGGCAATGTTCCTCCCATGAACAACACCACCGAAAGCGATGATGAACGAGGGATGTTTAGTAGCTTTTTGCAGCTCATGCAAAATCGCATTTGGGAGACTCGTGGTTCAAAATACAGAGAAATGATAGCAATTCACGTTGTCACAAACCAAGTAGCTTCAAAGAGTCAGACCACCAGAATTTAAGGGAAAGCCAGATCCGATCACGGCGGAAACACGGGTCAAGCAAATTACCAAGATATTCGATGTCTTGGATGCACGGAGGAACAGAGGTTCCATTCGCCACCTTTATGTTCCGCATGAGGCAAGATCATCGGTGGAGTCTCAGAAGCTGCACTCCATCCAAATTCCTCACTCAAAGATGTCTCGGGAGACGCTTTCAGAAATTATTTAATGACAAATACTTTCCCGAAAGTGTTCACTATATACGAAGGAAGCCGAGTTCATCGACAGAACAAAACAACACGATTTGTCTCAAAGACGAGGCAAAGTTCATAGAGTTATCCAGTTCAGACCTCATTCAGTGGAGAATGAGGAACGATGACGCGGATGTTTCTAGAGGTTCAAACCCCATATACGCCAATATCTCATTTCTCATAAATTTTCTCTATTCAGATGTTGTAAATTGTGGCTCAATTATTGTAGAATGAGATAACGAACGTACTATTCAACCGAGGGACCACAACCAGATCGTATCGTAGATAAAGAACAATGTAATAATGATAACCAATGAGAGAAAGAAACAGACGGACAAAATGGTAACCACTCCGTGGTAATCATGGCCATGAAAATAAAGAAGCGAAATCGAGGAGATTTTAAAAGAGGAGATTTAACAACGACTATGCTGAAGACGACAAGGTTTAAGAAGAATCGGGTTCTAAGTGGAGGAGAACGACCACCCATTATATGCTACAAATGCGAAAAGAGGGACATATCACCAAACCGCCCACAACAAATTAAGGTATGCTATAATTAGGAAAGGAAGGACATATCGCCGAGATCAGACAAGAATAAACCTAGTTCAATGGGGATTTGCGACTCAAAAGATCGTCCTAAAAAGTCAAAGTCAACGATTCCGGAAGAGAGCTTTTGTCGTGGATCGGTCATAATGCGAGAACCCAAACGAGGTGATCACGGTAAGCTATTTATAAATTCTCAAGTTTATACCTTACTTCGATACCGGCATACCCATTCATTTATCTCTCCGCATGTGCTCAACGCTTAAACTCGACCGAGAAATTAGACTTCGACTATCTCGTGGAAACTCCGCTAGAGAAACTTTCATCACATCCACCGCTTATAAATCTTGTTCGATTCAAGTCAGCACCATCACCTTACCCGCCGACCTTATCTCTTTAAAGATACTTGCTTTTGACGTGATTTTAGGATCGATCGTTAACTACTCATCATGCCAAAATTGATTGTTTTCGTAAGTGTCATAGTTTTCATATTCCTAACCAACCCGTTGTATTTAATTCAAGCAACTAAACCATTAAAATCAATCACCGCCATATCTAATCATAAAGCTATTCGCTTATCAAAAACTGATGTCAAGCTTTCTTAGCCCATGTTATGGATTTGAATAAAGACACGCCAAATTTGAATAATATTCCCGTTATTATCGATTTCCGACGATTTCAAAGAACTTCCCTTGCCTACCCCGTAACGTGAAGTCAATTTTATCGATCTCAACCCGCATAAAGCCCATTTCTAAAACCCCATATCGAATGGCTCCTATCAACTTCAGAGTTAAAGGTCCAACTACAGAATTGCTTGACATCGGCTTCATCTGGCCCCAAGACATCTCCTCGGGTGCTCCTGCTTTATTCAGAAAGAAGAAAGACGGAGTATGCGACTTTCAGATCGACTATCTGAATCGAACCATGTCACCATCAAGAATAGTATCCTCACCTCGATCGATGACTTGTTTCGACCAAATTGTAAGGGGCACAATTCTTTTCAAAAATCGATCTTCGCTCGATATCATCACCAAGATTAGAATCGAGGATATTCCAAAGACCGCCTTTCGTAACTCCCTAAGACGGGCATTATGAATTCTTAGTCATGTCTTTCTTGACTAACTAATGCTCCCGCGGCTTTCATGGATACGATGAACCGAGTATTCAAGGAATATTCGATCAATTGTTGTTGTTGTTTTTATCGATGACATCCTCATATATTCCAAAAGTCGTGAAGATCATGAGCACCATTCGTCTCGGTACTCCAAAGGCTTCGTGAAAACAAACTATATGCCAAATCAAGAAATGCGAAGTTCGCTCGAGGAAGTAGATTCCTCGGGCACGCGGTGTCAAAACACGGAGTATCCGCTGATCCGATAAAGATCAAGCAATACAAAGTCGGAGCAACCGGTTCTGGATCAAGACGTAGCTTTTTGGGCTTAAATGGTTATTATCTGAGATTCGGAAGGGTTTTCTTAATCGCTACTCCATTAACTCAAATAACTCCTAAGGATACAAAATTCGCTTGAGCGAAGAACGCGAGAAAGTTTCCAAGAGCTTAAGAGAGACTTATTTCTAAGACTGCTCTAACAATACCATCCGGTTCTTGATGGATTTGTTATTCACAAATGATGCTTCGTGCAAAGGGTTAGATGTGTTCTCACGCAACGCGGAAAGTCATAGCCTACGCCATGACATAACTTAAAGAGTATGAGAGGAATTATCCTACTCATGATCTAGAGTCATGCAAGAATAAGCTGCGCTTAAAGATACGGAGGCACTATCTATACGGGGAGAAAGTGGAGATATATTCGCACCATAAAAGCCTTTAAATATTTCTTCACTCAAAAGAACTCAACACGCGGCAATGACGCTGGGCTCGAGCTATCGAAAGACTCACGCACCACACTATTCAATACCATCCCGAAAAGTTTAACGTGGTAAATGACGCCATCGAAAGAGAAGATCATATGCGGAACGAAAGTGATGATGTCAAGTATAATGACAGAGCCAACTTTAATAAAAAGTTAAGGTTGCTTTCAAGCCACCGAATCTTGAGCTTATGCGTACGGGCGAAGAAGAAAGTACAAGAAGGAGCTATTCCTAAGCGAGAATCGATGAAGAAGGAATACTTCGAGTCCACTCTAGACTTTCAGGTTCCTAACGACTGATTAAGTACAAGATTACGATGGAGGCACACAATACACCATTTGCAATCCATCCTCGAAGTACTAAATGTATCGTGATCTTCACATACATTTTGGTGGAACAATACGAAGAGAGAGATCGCAAAGTTTATCTCAATGTGTTTAACTTGTCAACGGTAAAAAGCGAGCATCTAGTACCTAAGGGTCCGCTGCAACCACTCGAGATTCCTAAATGGAAGGGAACACATTACCATGGATTTCAAGTATGTCTTCCTACTAGCTTTCAAGGCATCAATGCTATTTCGGGTTATTGCTGATAGATTAACCAAGTCTCCGCTTATTTCTTTCGCCGACACGGAGACTTATTCCTCGAACGCCTTTGCTAAGATGACGTTGAATGAGATCAGGAGGTCAGTACGCACGCCAGATCCATAGTTTTGATCGTGACCCAAGATTCACTTCAAGATTTTGGGTTAGCTTGCAAAAAGCTACGGGCACGGATTTATTTATTTAGTTCTAAGATACCATCCTCAAACCACTCGGACAATCGAGAGGACTATTCAAACTCTCAAGATTTATTAAGACTGTGGTCCTGCACTTCAAGGGCAAATGATAAGTATTTACCATCGTGGAATTCTCCTACAACAACAGCTTATCGCAAGTATAGAGTGTGGCTCCATTCAAGCATTATACGGACGAAAAATGTCGCTTCCAATATGTTGGACGAGGTGGTGAAGCAACATTGTTGGGACCCGAAGTTAAGACGTATGACTACCGAAAAGATCCAAATGATTCGACAACGATACAAACCAAAGACAAGATCGACAAAAGAGTTATGCGATCTTCATCGAAAGGACGTGGAATTTAGTGTAGGGATCATGATTGTCATGAAGTCGCTTCCACGGAAGCGGAGTTACAAGATTCGGGAAGAGAGAAAGCTCAATCCACGCATTTATCGGGTCCATTTCAAATTCTCGACCGAGTAGAAATGTAGCCTATGTACTCATAAGCATTCTCCAAGTATGTCTCGTGTTCATAATGTGTTTCATATATCCGTATTTCAGAATATGTGAAAGACCCAACCACGCTATCGAAGTTAGAACCGGACGAGATAAATCAAGACTTAACGTATGAGAGGTACCACAAGATCTTGATAGAAGGAGTATGTCCTACGCCAAGAAGGTCATACCACAAGTTAAAGTTTCAGGAGGAATCATGCTATAGTAGGAAATGACCGGGAATTGAAACTAAATGAAAGCGAGGTATCCTCACCTTTTCAAACACTGTGTATCGTGACGCCAATTTCGAGGACGAAATTTCATAAGGGGAGGTCAGAAGACCCCAACTTATTAAATAATGAAATTTAATTTTCTATTTATTATTTTGAAATAAGAAGGGTCGATTTGATTAATGTGATAGTTAGTGGGTAAAATACGCAAATATTTCAAAATAAAGCAAGTTGGTTATAAAATATTCATCATTGCTTCGGAATATTCGTTTGTCGTGGAATATTCGATCGCTTCAGAATATTCGCACGACCTCAAGCAAAATGCATGTGTGGGCCCCATAACTAAAAAGTTTATCGATGAAGAAAACGACAAATATAAGTTGTTTTAAAATAATCTACAGAATTGTACCAAGTAATACCGTTAAAATACCCTTGGGTTAAAACACACAAAGATTGTCAACAAGAAGATACTACCTGTAATTGCACCAATTATCGATTCTACGTAAGAAGGCACTACTCAATAATGGTTACAAAGAATTAATCGCTCAAAGATTTTATCGATTAATAATTGTCATTTGATATTTTATATCATTGCTTCAATAATCACATTACACAAGATTTTTCATTATCGGCTAATAATTCATATTATCCTAATAATATTATTAGATAACATTATTGGCAATGTCTAGAAAGTTCTGCCTAAGGAGAGGTTTGGTCACCTAATCAAGCCACCAGAAGAAGTGAGAAATTTATCGAAAGCCCTTTCCTTGAACCGCCTCACATTAATATCAGGATTCTCAGAATATTATTTGTGAATAATTAATTATTGATTCATATGATGAGGAAAATATTGATTTTATGTGGATATAGATGGAGAAAATTTTAAAAATGACAATTGTTGAAAATTAATATTTTATCTTTTTCTCGATAAAATAATTCATTTAAATATATTATTTTTAATAATATAATAATGGTGATATTTTTACAACGAATGTGGGATATATGAGTATACGAGGAGAAGAGTATTTTTGTTGCAATAAATGTTTAAAACATGTTAAACATGCTCTGCGGACCCCATTTATCGACCGAAATTTGATTATAAATGTAAAATCGCCTGCTCAGGATTTCTTGGCCAATTTCTATTTGAATTTGGAAAACTTTCTTCTCGCAGTTGTAGAGAATTGAATTTCCTATAAAACACGCGAGATTCGAATTTTCTGATAAAAGGGCTATTTATTATGAATTATCAAGTTCAAGTTCAAATAATTAATTTTTGGAAGTTTAAAATATTTTAAATTACAAAACGTTTTTGATTTTTTTGGAGTGGTGTATTTGCTATAAATGATGTGATGATCAGATTTTAAGGTGATTGAGAAATTTATAAAATATATTAATATTTTATTAAATTTTCTCTTTGTGTTCTAAGAATTTCCTATAAATAGGCTGCTTAGTTAGAATTGAAAATCACACCGTAAAATCAAGTTTTCTCTCTATATTATCGAGTTTATTCTCGTGAGTATTTTGAGTATACTTTGAGTATTGCTATATTAAGCAAAAGTTCCCTTCAAAGACTATATCCTAGATTCTAAATTTGTAAGTACCGATCTTCGAGGTGAAGTGGATATTATTTTTTTCAGAATGATATTATTTCTTCAATATCATTATAATCGAAATATCATTAAACTTTTATCAAATTTGAACTTTTTTTCACGATCTGGGTTACTTTCATCTATTCACGAGTTACTATTCACGAAGTTACTATTCAACTATTCACGGTGTTACTATTCACGTTACTATTCACGATACTGAAGATGTTTTTGTGGAATTTCTATCTTTGCAGTTACTATTCACGATACTTAACTATTCACGATACTCAAGACTATTCAATCGAAAAAAATAAAATTTCTTCTTTCGTCTAAAATATCTATTCGATACTAACTTTCGATCAGATCCATGTTTTGATCATTCTCGAATTTTACACCACTACGATTATTTTTGAGGTATTTTTTCGACATGGATAAAACAAAGTACTTAATCCTTAATCCTTAATCCTCATCATTTTGCTTTCACCGATTCGCTTTTAAAAAAAATTTTTCATCATCCTCACCTTAAATGATGATATTATGGAATATCTTTGGCCCAGAAGCTGCAAAGATGAATGATTTCTCAAGAATATTTCGCCCAGATTTCAAGAATATCTTCGCCAGAGTAAAGATGAATGTGTGTTTAAATAATACTTAATTAATCGATGAATATCTTCGGCCCAGAAGTAAAAGATGAATATTTGATTCCGTATGATATCGATCGATTGATGTTACAGTGATAAAAGATAGACGATGAACTTTTAAATTCATACATGTAAGATAGTAGTTTCATTCTCTACTTAACTCTTCTAATGAATTATTATTTCACCATGTAATATTGATTTAAAATTTGTTGCCTATCAGATTCTATTAGATTTTTCCCTCGTCAAGACTAACGATAATTTGTTGATATTATCTTAGTCATAATATTCTTTACCGAGCTAATGAGCTCACCCTTTTCCTTTTTGTTCCATTTTTTCTCGTGAGGCGCAGAATATAAATGAGTACGAGCCTGGTAAAATGGAATGAAGGTTTTAGAGAGAATTGCTTAGTAGTCCTCACCATTTTTGTAAAATAATGTATCAATAAATGTGATGAGGATTTATTTGAGTATAGATATTGCCTGTAAGATAATATTTGTATTCAAACTCACGCTTTATCATCTCAGTAATAATAAAGTCAGTAGTTGCTTTCGCACTCATGTATCGACAACTCGTAATGGGTGATGTATACCTATTTTGGGGGCGCCACATTTACCATCGTATAATTCTCCCACAACAATGCTTATCGTGCAAGTATAAAGCGCCATTCAAGCATTATACGGATCGAAAGTGTCGCTTCCAAGACATTATATACGAAAAATGTCGCTTCAAGAACATTGATTGTCAGACCCGTAAGTTTAACATCGTATGATCACCGAAAAAGATCCAAATGATTCACATTCCAACGATACAAACCAGATAAGATCGACAAAAGAGTTACGCGATCTTCATCGAAAGGACGGGAATTTAAAGTGTAGGGATCATGATTGTCACGAGTTATTCCACGGAAGGGGAGTTACAAGATTCGGGGAAGAGAGAAAGCTCAAATCCATCGATTTATCGTCCATTTCAAATTTCGAATCGAATAGAAATGTAGCCTATGTATTCAAGCTTACCTCCAGTATGTCTTTGGTTCATAATGTGTTTCATATATCAGATTTCAGAAATATGTGAAAGACCAAACCACGTTATAGAAGTTGTAACCGAACGAGATATAGCCAAGACTTAACGTATGCAGAGTACCACAAGATCTTGATAGAAGGAGCATGTCCTACGACAAAGGTCATACCACAAGTTAAAGTTTTCAAGGAGGAATCATGCTATCGAGGAAATGACCGGGAATTGAAAACTAAATGAAAGCGAGGTATCCTCACCTTTTCAAACACCAGTACGTACGCCAATTTCGAGGATTTAAATTTCATAAGGAGGAGGTCAGAAGACCCCAACTTATTATTAATGAAATTTAATTTTCTATTTATTATTTTGAAATAAGTAAGGGTTGATTTGATTAATGTGATAAGTTAGGGTAAAATACGCAAATATTTCAAAATAAGCAAGTGGTTATAAAATATTCATCATTGTTTGGAATATTCTGCTTCGGTCGTGGAATATTCGTGATCATTTAGAATATTCGTATTTACGACAAGTAAATTTTGTGGGCCCCATAACTGAAAAGCGATCGATGAAGAAAACGATAAATATAAGTTGTTTAAAAATAACTACAGAAGTTGTTACCAAGTATCATCAAGTAATACCGCTAAAATAATTCCAATGGTTAAAACACAAGAAGACACTCAGATTGCACCAATTATCGATTCTTACGTAAGAAGGAAACACTACTCAATAATGGTTACGTGAATTACCGCTCAAAGATTTTATCGATTTAATAATCACATATGATATTTTATATCATCATTGCTTCAATAATCACATTACACAAGATTTTCATTATCGGCTAATAATTCATATTATCCTAATAATATTATTAGATAACATTATTGCAAATGTCTAGAAAGTTCTGCCTTCAAGGAGAGGTTTGTCACCTAATCATGCTACCAAGAAGGAGAAATTTTATCGAAAGCCCCTCTTCCCGGAACCCGCCTCGTCATTAATATCAGGATTCTCAGAATATTATTTGTGAATAATTAATTATCGATTCATATGATGAGAGAAAATATTGATTTTATGTGGATATAGATGGAGAAAATTTTTAATGTGACAATTGTTGAAAATTGAAATTTTATCTTTTCTCGATAAAATAATTATTTAAATATATTATTATATTTTAATAATATAATAATGGTGATATTTTTACAACGAATGTGGATATATGAGTATACGAGGAGGAAGAGTATTTTGTTGCAATAAATGTTTAAAATATGTTAAACATGCTCATGGACCCCATTTATCGACCGAAATTTGATTATAAATTTTGAAAATCGCCTGCTTTGTGGATTTCACCAATTTCGCTTGAATTTGAAAAACTTTCTTCAGTAGTTGTAGAGAATTGAATTTCCTATAAAACTCATGAGATTCGAATTTTTCCGATAAAAAGGGCTATTTATTATGAATTATCAAGTTCAAGTTCAAATAATCGATTTTTTGGAAGTTTAAATTATTTTAAATAAGAAAAACGTTTTTATTACTGTTAGTATCTTTTAATGCGTGTTTGATGGCTAAAATTCAGATTCTAGGCATCCAGAGAAATTTATATAATATATATTATTAATTTATTAAATTTTCGCTTGTGTTCTAAGAATTTCCTATAAATAGGTGCTTAGTTAATTCAAAATCACACCGTAAACCAAGTTTTCTCTCTATATTATCGAGTTTATTCTTGTGAGTATTTTGAGTATACTTTGAGTATTGCTAGACTAAGATGCAAGTTCAAGTCAAAGACTATATCCTAGATTCCAACTGGCAAGATTAATCTTTCGAGGTAAGTGATATTATTTTTTTCTCAGAATGATATTATTTCTTCAATATCATTATGTTAAAAATATCGATCCAAGTTTTTATCAAATTTGGAACTTTTGGTGCTTTGAGTTACTATTCACGATACTAAAGACTATTCACGATATTATGACATTATTCACGTATCATTTACACTATTCATCGAAAAATAAAAATTTTCTTTTCGTTACTAAAATATCTATTCGATACTAGCTTTCGATCAGATCCATGTTTTGATCATTCTTGAATTTTACACCACTATTATTATTTTTGAGGTATTTTTACGGATAAAACAAAGTACGAATCCTTAATCCTTAATCTTAATCCTTAATCCTTAACTCATTTTGATTCACCTGGATTTCTTTAAAAAATATTTTCATCATCTTCTACCTTTAAATGATGATATTATGGAATATCTTCGGCTATGAGTAAAAAGATGAATGATTTCAAGAATATCTTCGCCCAGAGAAGGCAAAAGATGAACAGTGTTTAGATTTAATACTTAATTAACTCGATGAATATCTTCGCCTCAGAAGTAGCAAAAAAGATGAATATTTGATTCCGTATGATATCGATTGATGTTACAGTGGATAAAAGATAGATTTATGAACTTTTAAATTCATACATGTAAGATAGTAGTTTGCATTCTCTACTTAACTCTTCTAATGAATTATTATTTCACATGCCAATATTGATTTAAAATTTGTCGCTCATCAGATTCTATTAGATTTTTCCTCTCGTCAAGACTAACGATAATTTGTCAGATATTATCTTAGTCATAATATTCTTTATCGGGCTAGTGAGCTCACCCTTTTCCTTTTTGTTCCATTTTTCTTCGTGGAGGCTTAGAAATATGAATAAACGAGCCTGTGGTATGGAATGAAGGTTCTAGAAAGAGTTGCTTAAGTAGTCCTCACCATTTTTGTAAAATAATGTATCAATAAATGTGATGAGGATTTATTTGAGTATAGATATTGCTCTGTAAGATAATATTTGTATTCAAACTCACAGCTTTACTCGCTGTAATAATAAAGTTGTAGTTGTTTTCGCATCTACGATCGACAACTCGTAATGGGTGATGTACCTATTTTTGGGGGCCACATTTATTTGGCGCTAATGCCGAGAGTGAGGAAAAGAAAAGCTATCTACCGCTCAATGACCCGTTATCGCTTTCAACTCCGGCTTACGGCGCAAGTGGGCCCGAATGTTCATTCTGTTTTTATTCTATGTAAAAATTTAACTACTTTAAACTTTTTGTACTTATGTGACTAGTTTATTATTAACTCGAATGAACGAATGTTTTATTTTATCGATGAATCTTCAACTGCCTCGATTATGCTTTCCGCCTTTCGACAATTTCTTGTCAATAATTCAAAGATCAACAAACCGAACCCAACTAGTGAATCGATACGACATATCATGCTTAATTTATGAAATGAAGTGAATCAATTTACTAGACAGATTCAACTTAATCGAATCAAGGAACCAACTCAACACTTAACAAAAATAAAGTAATATATACTATCTGCGTCAAGCGTGAGATCTACAACGCGTGAGGTGAACTTCGCCGATCCTCCTCAACATCATCGAATTCTTGCTTACCCATCTGGCAGTAATAAATATATAAGCGACCAAGATATAAGGATCATTAAATGACCATTGATTTACCACCCTTAAAAATCAATATAGGATCATAAGTGACCTTTTACGGTCGCCATCGAACGTACAAATGAAGTCCTACCATACCTCCTTACACCATCAGGACTTTAGACAACAGACTCAGATCAATAGTGACCATTGATTTACCACCCTCGTAAAATCAATATAGATCATAAGATTTTACTGGTCGCCATCGAATGGCCAAATAGTCCTACCATACCCTTCCTTACACCATCGCGACCTTAGGACAAATAGACTGATCAATTATGAAAAAGTAACTTTTATCGATAACGAACAATCGGCATGTACTTTCGGGTAAACCGACTTAATCTTTATTGAAAATATTTTCAAGCTCGCCAAAGATGCCAAGTATTCTTTGATCTCTGAACCATCTAAAGGTTTTAACCGATAAGTACCGGCTTGTACTTCAATCACTTTCATACGGCTTCTTCCCGCTTCTAAGATTAAACACTACAGACTCTTTTATGAACTTTAGGCATTCTTGTTCAAGTTATTGGAATCAAAGTGGTTTCGCCTCTACCCACTTAGTCATGTAATCGATAGTAACTATGACAAAGCTGACCTGACCTTTAGCTTTAGGCAACGGTCCCAATATATCCACCCCTAGACAGCGAAGGGTATAGGAGATAAAATCGAATATAGCTCTTCCGGTGGCTGATGTGGGATCGGACTATTAAGCTGGCATTTTTCACATTTCTTGACATATTCTGTAGCTTCTTTGAAAATTGTAGGCCAATAGTATCCTTGTCGAAGTACTTTATGAGCCAAAGACTTGGCAGCCATATGATCACCGCAAATACCCTCGTGAACCTCCCGAAGAGCATACTCGGCCTCGGACGGAACCAAACATTTCAACAATGGTGAGGAAAATGCCAATCGATAGAGATCCCCATCAATAAGACTAAAATTGGCACTCTTGTACTTAATCTTCTTTGCGATCCGATCCGGGAAAGGACGCCATCTCGCCAAATACTCGATGTAGGGGGTCATCCAATAGCTAGATCGCTTTCGATACACATCACTGCTTCGTGCTTTGAACACTTGGCTGCTGCAAAACTTCCAAATATACCGATCTGTGGAAAACATCTGCATCTGTAGTGGCCAGCTTCGGACTTTGACAATGCATCGGCAATAGAATTGTCATTACGCTCTATGCTCTGAAACTCATACGAAGCGAAATATTGAAGTCGGTCTCTTAATTCCGCCAGGTATTTGATCATCCGGTCCCACGAGCTTCATAATCTCCCCGACAATTTGTTTAACGACCAATTGAGAATCACTATAGATAATCAACTGTTGGACTTGAGACTCTTTGCCAATCGGACACTTCTTCAATATATCGCTTCATTACTTCGACCGTTGTATTCGTTGCTTTAAACTTCGAACTCGATGGCTCATTGAACCTTGAATCCTCCGGACTTATTAAAATAATTCCCGCTCCACTAATAAATCATCGTAGAGATCCATCTGCATATCTGGCGTCCAAGCCTTTTCGACCTGGCGAAGAACGGCATTCGCCTCGATCGAGACGATTCTACTTTCATACTCGCGATCTGCTTTGGTGAATGAACATTCCACCATAAAATCGGCCAAGCTTGACCTTTGATGGCATTTCGGGGATGGTACTTTCGATAAAAAATTGGGGACAGATCCATAGTCCACGCTAGTCACTCGAGACCTCTCGGCTTGCCCATCACCTTCTTCAATGGTCGATCCAGTATAGGCGACCAGAGTCGACCTTAAAAATATTGTCGAAGCTTTCTACTAGCAATTATTAAAGCAAAGGCAAATTTCTCAATATTCGGATACCTGGTTTCACATCTCTCGTAGGGCGTGGTGACATAATAGACCAAATCTTTGCTTCCACCGATCTCCCCAACCAATCTCGCTTCCTACCGCCAATGAACTCGGCTGCAAGGTATAAATATAAGGTCTCTTTGGGCAAGGCGTGCTTTACTAATAAAGGAGCGGAAAGCGGATATGTCTTTATGCCTTGAAGGCGTCTTTACACACCAAGTCCACTGGAACGCCTTCGCATTCTTCTACCCCTTCATGTGTCAAAGAAAGGAAGGCATCTCTCCATGAGACTTGGCGATTTAACCTCCTCAAAGCCATGCAATCCTACCAATCGACGCGTTGGGCGTCTTTGAATGACTGAGGAGTCTTTATATCAAGAATGGCCTGGATCTTCTCCGGATTGGCCTCGATGCCCCTCTAACTGACCAGATAACCCAGAAACTTTCCTGCACCAAGGCCGAAAGTACATTTGGCCGGATTGAGTCTTAATTGACGATAACGGACAGTCTGAAAGCATTCCTCCAGGTCGTCCAAATGCTTCTGAATCTGCATACTCTTCACGATCATGTCATCTACATAAACCTCCATGTTCCTCCCCAGTTGCCTGTCGAAAATGAAGTTCATCATTCTTTGGTATGTAGCTCCAGCATTTATAAGGCCAAAAGTCATCTTTTTATAGGCGTACACCGAACGGTGTGTAATGAACGTTGTCTTTGGAATGTCCTCTTTGCACATGGATATTTGATGATAACCTGAAAAAACATCCATAAAGCTTAGTAATGATACCTCAAGTGGCATCGATGAAATTTGATCGATATAAGGCGGAGGATAAAAGTCCTTTGGACAAGCTTTATTGAGATCGGTGTAGTCGATGCAAACCCGCCATTATCCATTCTCGCTTCGCACTAACACCACATTTGCTATCCATTCGGGTAATCAATTTAAGTAGATGAAGTCGTGAGCTTAGTAGTTTCGCAACCTCTTCATCAATGATCTTCGCCGCTCTGGAGCAAATATCCGCCTCTTTCCGATTTAACCGGCTTTTTCAAGGATCTATCTCCAATTTATGCTCAAAACCTTTCTTGTAACTCCGGCATGTCTTGTGGCTCCCATGCAAAAATATCCACATAGCAGCGTAAGAGTTCCATAAGGTTCGTCCGAAGAGGTTCTGGTAGACCAGAACCAATCCTCACTGTCTTGTCCGGCTTTCCTATAACCAACTCAATCTCCTCCGTCCCCCCTGCAGGGATCACCAACCGCTTCAGAAATTTCTCGGTGAAGGGTTCGATCTCAATTGCCATCGTCTTTTTCTGTTTACTGACCCCCATTCCGGATGAAATAACAGCATTCCGATAACATCGTCGGGCCAGGTCTAAGTCTCCCACCACCTCTCCTACTCCATGCGCCGTGGGGAATTTGATTTTGAAATGTGGGATGGAGGTCACAGCTTGGAGAGCTGTCAACGTAGGTCTTCCCAGTATGGCGTTGTAAGCCGAATCCACATGCACAACATAGAATTTGCACGTTATCTCTACCTGCTGAGGGGCTGTGCCGAAGATAACAGGGAGTTCAATAGTGCCTGCAACTCTAACTGGGTCGTTGCCGAAACCGTATAGAGGAGCCTCCTGTCCGACCTCCATTTTGTGCCCATCAAGATGCATCCTCTGATAAGCATGGGCATACAGAATGTCCACCGAAGACCCATTGTCTATCATCATGCGCTTCACATCCACCGAGCCTACTTGTGCTGTGATCACCAAGGCCCCTTCATGCGGCTCGATGGGCTCCGAAGGATAATCTGCATCCGTAAATGATATGACGGTTCCTGGGAATGGTCTGTCAATCTTGTGGTAGCATCATCACGTATACGACCAATCAAGATAAGCCCTTCTCTTCCTCCCTACCAACTTCCCTACAGACCCACCGGTTATTACATCAACGACTTGCCTTGGCGGTGGTACTGGAGCATTTTGGATGGGTGGGGCTTGAACCGTCTGAATAGATGCGGTGATAGTCTCTTGATCCTGGCGGTCCTTCTCACCACATACTTGAATCAATGAAGCGCCTCTAATCTTCTTCTCCACGAAATCCTTTAAATTGCAACACTTTCATTAGTGTATCACGGCGGCAAGCTTGATGATAACCACAATATTTATGAGGGTTGCCATGTCCCGTCTCTATAATTATCACGAGGTGGCTCAAAGAAAGGCCGGTTTCGATTTGATCCAAAATTACCGACCTCTCTCGTGTTCAATTGGATGTAGACCTTATTAACCTTCTAGGCGAAAAAGTGCCGACTTAACGCCTTTGCCGCCACGAGTTATTATACTTCTTGAACTACCTTCCGACCCTTGATTGTATCCCCATTCTTCTCTCGATCAACTTCATCTTGGGAACCTCTACCTCCTTTAATTGGCTCAAGAAGGATTTTTCAGATTATTCATAGCCTCTTCTACGATAATATAGCCTTACGCCTTGTCAAAGGCTTCGCCGAGCTTTTCTTGATGGTGAAACATCAACTTCTTCACCAACTTCTCCGACTTAACCAGATCTAGCCCATTCTGGAACAAACCCACAGCTTGGAGATCATTAAGATCGGACACCTGACCAACCGCTTCCCTAAACCTCTTCACATATTGGCCTCGAAAATTCATTTGGTGAACTGTTTGATCTGTCTTAAAGAACACTGTAAGCTTTCCCTTCTTGGTTGCTTCCAAAACGTCGTGGAACTTATCACAAAGCTTCGGTCCAAGAGAAATCGAATCCGATGGCAAAGTCCCCATCCACTGTCTTGCGTCTTTTCTCAGCGTCGTGACAAAAGTGTGACACTTGGCAGCATCAGTGAAGTCATAATAGTCCATCAGCCGGTCGAACGCCTGACTATGGTCATAAGGATCTCCGGACCCATCATAGCTCTCCATACGAGGCAACTTTTTGGTGATATCTTCCTTCTCCTTGAGAATATCGGAGGAAAAAGGGGACGCCTTCTTTCCAGGAGTGTCTTTCACCTGTTGGACCTCAGCCAACTATTTTCGGAGTTCTTTCAACTCCTTTACCAGAAAATCAACACCTTCGGGTTGCGATGAGATCTCCTTCTCCTGAGCGACGTTCGGCCTTTGAGTGGATCGACCTCTTCCTGCCGATCCCACTGCCCTTGTGGGACTTCTTGATCTACTAGGACGTATAATTTCATCCTCATGATGAGAATGGTTGTGTCGGTACTCTCTTCTTCGGGTTTCTGGCACGATTTCTCTTGACCTGCTTCTTCGTCTATCATCGCCGCGATGCAGTGAACCAACGACCATCAGTGCCTTCTTCGAGGCCAAGGGTGTTCTGCTCTTCGATCTCCTCCTACTGCGAGAACGATCCTGACACATGCGTAGAATGTTCCGCCTTACCCTCCCCGCCGGGTATCTCCTTATGCCTATTCCGCTCTCGATGAACATGGCTAGATGCTTCGTCCTTAACTCACCACCACCAAAGCATCTGTTGGCTATATCTTCCCTTTGTTTTAACAAACCTCCAAAGCCTTATCTCGCTTGTCCCGCCATCCTCGCCAATTTGGCGGCTCATCCTCTTGACCACTTGGCGGTGAGTCACGGTGGGTGAGCCTTCCACCTTACGATCGGATCACGCTCCTTATCGGCGTTGAAAACCAACTTCCGTCTGCTCTCCACCGTGGATCTTCTGACGAAGTTCTCTGAGTTGTGGTTTAGAGGCCGTGCTTTCGTGAGCACTTTTAGAAGGACCCAGACGGTCCTTCTTTGAAATCTGAGGCGTTGATGAACCTCGATACCATCGCCTTTCTTCCGGTGTACCATCTCTACTCCTCATCATCTTCCGAAGTAAGTTAAACAATTGTGATTGAAAATTTAAATAACACTAGAACTGACCCCTCCTTTTAGCGCCAATGTTAATGCCAAGATCTTCTGCCACGTCCCAATCACATAAGACGCCTAAATCACGCACGACAAAACACGATAAACACCACGAAGCTTGGCCGAATTTTTAAAATCGGGGATAGCTTCGAGCGTGAGAGTCGATGAACGTGTTCACAAGGTTAACAAAATGGAGGATGTAATGCCTAATGTATTGAGATAGATGATGATAATAATTACGTTGTGTAGGTACGTAAATATGAATGATAAAAATGTGTGTACATACCTCTTTGTGAAGACTTCCTTGCTAAGCCATACTCTCCTTGCCTGGATTACCGTGCCACCCACTACTACCTGACACACCCCCTTGATCTGATGGGTTCTACCGACTGCATGTAGTTTATCCACTGCTTTTGGTCACTTTTTTATCATCGTACGTGCTATAATCCCATCCACATTAATGCATGGCAGGTTCTCTAGTCAACCGTCATACTTTTTCATCATTACAAGTCAAAATAATAGATATTAAAATGTCCAAAAGATCGATCCAATCGAACCAATTCTATTCTTATAAGTCAAAATGGAAATAATAGGATAACTGAAACTCAATGACTTTCATGGTTCGATAATAAAGGCCCAATAGATTAATTAAATGAAGTAAAGCCTCTACCCTACGATGAGATAAAAATATCATGGCCTAACACACACATATATATATATATATATATATATATATATATATATATATATATACACGGATAATATTTATATTTAGATATTTTTCATTAGATAAAAATATAAATATTTTATGTTGTATATCCATCGAATTCTAATACGAATATTAATATTAAAATTTATTTTCGAATATAAATATGCATCAAAAAAATTATCCGTTTATAACCCTTTTATTAATATAATGAAAGACTTTAAAAAGTAGGCCCGATATTAAGAGAATACAGGCCGAACCAATAAAAAGTAGTACTCCGTAACTCATTTAAAGAAGTTGGAGCCCATTAACCAGGAACAAAAACCGAGAACGAAACGAATTCAAGTCATTGATTTCTTCTGATCAAAACTGTTGTTCCACAGTTTCTGTTTGCCGCTAGCGGAAAGAAAAAATGGGAGTGAAAATCGAAGGGAAAGTCGAGAAAGTAGACGGGAAAGAACTGGATTACAAGAAGAATAAACAAATACATGTGTAAGAATCAACCAGTGGTTTTAACTGGACTCATGGATGATTGGAGGGCTTGCAAAGATTGGGTTTATCCCGACGGAACTCCCAATCTCAACTTCTTCTCTTGTAATTTTGGCAATTCCAAGGTTCAGGTACTTAATTTTGCTCCTATCTATTGATCTATATATATCCAAAAATTTTTACGATTATGAATACTACTATACTAGTACTAGATGGATATTGAAATTCTTTAATTCAGTCATTTAAGCGAGAATTGGGAAGTTTAGTTTGTAAAGAAACATGCAGAGTTAGTTGAGGTATTCAACATATTTGATGGGATTTTCTGCACATCGTATAAAGTCCAAAACTTTAGACATGGAAAATAAACTAGAAGTTAAAACTAGGGAGAATAGTGTATTAATTATTACTTTGGATCAGTTAAATACATGATTTAGTCTATGGGTCTATGACCAGGCTAGTAGTTTTTATCTGTTGCATAATTGGTAATGGAATTACATGTATGATCCTTTAGTCTTTTGTTAAAACTAGTGTGACTTAATTTGTCTCATATAGCACAAACATATACAATAGATATGACATAAATATTATCAATCAACAAAAGAAAGATATGATGTGTGTGTGTGAATATATATATATATATATATATATATATATATATATCCGTCCTCTATATATGCATATACATATATATTGATCTAAATTTCTTTACTAAAAAACAAGTAAGATGGATGTTTAATCTCTTCCTGTTTGTTTCTTGTTTTCCTTTCTGGATATTTAGTGTAACCTTCCAAGTCTACAAGGAGTTTTTGGCATATGGTGTATAGTTAAAATTCACCATATGCCAAAAACAAACACCAGAAATGTGGCGTATATTTATTAAGGTTGGTGTATGTTGTTAAAATTCAAATTAGCAATGTAACTTGCAGGTTGCAGACTGTGGTACTAGAGAATTCACCGACCATAAGAGGGTAGAAATGTCTGTTTCAGAGTTTATTCACCAGTGGCTTGACCTCGCTCAGAAAGACAGTGACAATGATTTAAAGTCCCTGCTGTATTTGAAGGACTGGCATTTTGTGAAGGTATGGCTTGAAACAAACTACACTTTCTTTCTAATGTTGTCTCAAATGCATTGAAGAGTCAGTTCCTATGTTAAGACATCCCTAATTACAATTATTAAGAGTGAGGTATGTATCAAATTTACTTCGTAATTTTCAGGAGTACCCAGAGTATTTTGCGTACACAACTCCACTGTTTTTCTGTGATGACTGGCTTAATATGTATCTTGACAAGTATCATATGCATAATGATCCAAATACTTGCCGCAAAGATGTTACTGAATTAAATTGCTCCGACTATCGTTTTGTGTACATGGGAGCAAAAGGTTTGAGTGCAGATCCGCTCATCTCTTTGTAAGACATAAATATCATTTAATCTTGATTTATGTAAAAAAGATAGTTTATATGGATATTAATCGTGTTTAATTTGGAAGTACTGAGAACGCCTATATGCAGGTACATGGACTCCTCTTCACGCCGATGTTTTCAGATCTTATAGTTGGTCAGCCAATGTGTGTGGTAGGAAACAATGGTATTTTTTGCCTCCAAGTCAATCTCACCTTGTTTTTGACAGGTAGGTACATTTTCTTTCAGCAATTGATCAATAGATGTTTTCTTTTGTTTTTCTTGTTATCATGGACTTCATCATCAAAATTGACTGTTGGCATGTTAATTTTTGTATTGTCTACAGTTGTAAAGCTATCTAGAAAATTGAATAGATGTGAAATGAAATTTTCCATATGTTTTCTCACATACGGTTCATGAGGGCGTACTTTTTCGAATATTTGAAATTTTAACTAGAAAGTATTTTCTAAAAAATGAAAAATAGAAGAATAAATATTCGCAAACGAAGTATGTCATGACAAGAACTAACATCCGAGTAAAAACTTGACACGTGGCTTATCATATAGGCCTTCTCTCACCCACAACTCTTTGATTTCGTTTGTTTTATTTTCTCTCCCTATCCTTCCAATTTTCTCTCACCTCCATTTATCCATGGTGATGATGGAGACAGTGACGGTGGGTGACAGTAGACAACGGTGTTCTGGGTGGTGGTGGGTAATGATGGGTGATGGTGGTGGGTTATGGTAAGTAACGAATGTGTGGGTTATGGTGGTGATTGTTGTGGTGCATGAGTGTTGTTGGGTTATGGACCTATGGTGGTGGTGGATGACGGAAATGGGTGATTGATGGGGTGTTGTAGATCTGGGTTTGTTGGGCGGCGGTAGTGGGGGTGTGGATCTAGTTATTAGTGGTGTTGTGGGTTGACTGATGGTGGTGGGCGGATTGTTGATTTGTTGGTGGTGTGGTTGTAGTGGTGGACTGGTGGTAGGAATAATTTGGTGGAGGAAGAAAATAGGGGTGAGAGAAGATAGCTGTAAATTGTGGGGCCACATCATTAAATAAATTTCGTCATTTTGTTTGTAAGTGATTCCTACTCCAAGATTTTTACCCAAATAAGAATCCATTGTGACGGCCAAAAGTTTTGTTGCCCAAGTGCATGAAATAAGCAAGAGTTCCACAAATACAACATCTAAAAAAAATGTGAAAATGAACCTCGGAATGGATCAACATACCTTATCATCAAACAACGTTCCAAATCCTTCTCCTTTAACCTGCACCTCCCTTGTGTCCAATTTGCAGTTATCTCAGGCACAAATCTGGAGATCACCTAAGCTATTTCACAATAATTAAGCTGATAATCTACTGGTTTCTGCTACCTCCGTGCATGTACCATGGCAATAAGCTTGTTTACCTTTGCTTAATAATTGTAACTAGTGACAACTTTGTTTACAAAATTGACATACTTCAGTTGTGCATTTCTAATATGGATTTAAGAAACAAAAGTAAGTAGGAGATTGATGTACGTTTATTATGCATCTAAGATTGTGCAAGTTGTGACTAGTTGCTTTCTCTTTTCTTTCAGGAACATGAAAAGCTCTGTATATAGCATCTTTGAGGATGTTAACGAAACAAATTTCCCTTGTTTTAAGCAGGTATATTTCCAGTTAGATTATGAAGTTAAGTTTCCACAAATTCTCTTGTATATATTAACGTTTTTCATATTTTGCATGTTTACTCAGGCTAAGTGGTTGGAATGCACTCAAGAACCAAATGAAATAATTTTCGTTCCTAGTGGGTGGTATCATCAAGTTCACAATCTGGTATAGTCATAAGTCCTTTTAGATTGCAAATTGCAATATTTTTAGCTTATTTGTTTATTTGTGTAAACTCTATAATGAGTAAAAAGATGATACTTTTAGCCGAGTTACAAGTGAGCATCCTCTTACTTCCCCCTTTCTCCAGTAATGAGCAAAACAGCATTCTTCTTAGTTTTAATTAAGTTTAAATTAGTTTTTCCCCAGACTTGGGGCCAAATTACCTATCAAAAAAGAGAGTAGTTCTCTTATTTATCTAAAGGATCTGCATTATGTTTTTAATGACTTGGTACATTTTACTGAGCATGCTCAAGCTCATCACAAATTAAACTTGGCCCAAGAATTATGACCTAGTTCATCTCAGCCTGAATTTTTCTGGCCACAATGTGGGTTCTAGGTCCTACTCTTGTGTGATTCAGGTCAATGGAACAAATGACGACTTGAATAGATAAGGAAATGCATATAGTGTAGGATAGTGGTATATGCTTGGCACCTTTTTTCTTATAATATAAAAGTAGTATCTGCTTTGTATCCGATGTATGGTTTGTTCTACTATCATATATGCTCGTGATGGTTTTTTCAGGTAGATACAATATCAATAAATCACAACTGGTTCAATGGCTATAACCTTTCCTGTGTGGTGAGTAAAGTCAAAGCAGTCACCTGGTAAACCAAGCCCTGGACAGAGGTACAGGTTAGTTAATATCTTGTGGAATTGAATTAACTTCACTGGTTTCCTTCATTTCTCAGTGGGATTTACTTTTGAGAGACTACAATGAAGCTAAGGAGTACATTGATGACATAAAGGACTTGTGTAATGATTTTGAGGGACTCTGCCAGCGGAATCTTGCAGCTAATACAGGTATTGTATTTAATTCTTTGTCCTAGAAAGAAATCTTCGTATTTCAGTATCCTGAAAAGGAACATTCTTTAGAGTTATATATACTGAAACCAGTTGTTCATATAACAAAAGCTCCCATAATCATTTTCATTTTTTATGCGAGGTTCTTTTAAGAAACCATGTGAATCATGGACAAGATATTTGTATCTTCTTGTTCTTCTTTCTACAACATTCTGTTTGTGTTTTCTGTAGGCATGAATTTCTGCGATTTCTTCATCTTCATGGTGCGGTTCACGTTTGCCAATTTGGTCCAGCTCCACCATCTAGCTACGAGCAATGAATCTATCAACTTGATTTCATCTCAAAGAGCTCAGAATATAATTTTTAACCTCGAGTCTGTTCGGAATATTGCATTGAAGATGAAATCTGTTGGTGTGGAAGCAAACCACGACTTTATGATTGATTTTAAGAAAATGTTGGAGGATGCCACATCCTTAGAACTGTGCAAGCTTTTGGGAAGAACGTATGGAATGATACATGAAGAATGCAAAGTAAGTTATGATATGAAGCAGGGGGGTGATTTGATACTCTTGGATTTTTTTGAATCTGCTGGTTCTTGTGTTTGTACTCCTGAGGATCTAGTAAGTTTCATAAACTACGCTTGCACGAAACTGTCTGTCACTGCCGTGGAAATTGTTAGCTGAACCCGACAAAGTTGAAGCTCTCTCAATACTTTCTTTCTTTCGGTGTTGGAATATTTGAATTATTTATTTTAGTGTTGGTGGGGGCTGCTGCTTCTAAGATGCAACCACGAAATGCTAAAAAATGGATTCATGGTGAAATATTCCTGTTTCTTTCTCTCCCACATGTCATGATAGAGGTGATTTAGGAATTAGGACTGACAGTTGACTTGGTGGGAAATAATAATATAGTGGGTTATGCAGGAAGGAAGGGCTATGAATAGCCAGCCTATGATTAGGTGTTACAACTAACAAAGGACTAGATCATTTACTATGAAACTATTTCTAAATTCATTTATATATCTTAGCTCAAACTCATGTTGCAAGCTTCCTTTTGTCTTTTTTAGAAATACATGCTGGTTTATAGTTATCAGTGTTGGGTAGACTGACTGCCACAATATTTTTCTTCCAAGGACAAGAATCTTGTAATGGTGGCTTAACTGAGATACAGATGCTACTTATTTTATTTTATTCGACTCTTGGGTTCAATTTAGAATATACTACTCCAGAGAAGAAGGTTGCTTACTTAACTACGTGCCACTTATGTTAATATTAATTTCTCTCTATGCCCCCATTGCCCCTCACATGCATGCTAACTCAGATATATTGTATAGCTTCATTTGTTTTTATGTTTTTATGAAATTTAATTTTCAATCTAGCATATATCTGCTCGGTTAATTTATAAGTAAATGTATTGGGGTATTATGTCCTATTCATCAAACCTATGCCTTCGTCTTGTAGACATGAGCCCTTGAAAGTTCTCATTGTATATATACACAAATATTTTTGTTAATTAATTAAAGATTAAAATAGAAAGAAAGGTCAAAGACTTGACACACCATGGTATTATCATATTTCAGTATCCCAAAATTTACACGAGTCAGTAAGGTGGGACACAAAATTCTTAACCTGTTATAGAGAAGGGACCTTTCCCAGGAAAAATCTATTTATAAAATAATAATACTAATAATAATATATATATAAAAAAAAGCCTCAATTGTAAGTCTATGGTTATAAAGTAGAAGGGAAAAAATTAGAAGGAAGAAGATATAGGTTACTAGTCTCTATACTTTGCCATTTTCTTTATGGACACTTTTGGTTCCTTCCTGGGCCTCCATAATAAATATAATTCCCCCAAACATTATTTTTGCCTGCTCTTATATCATAACAATTAGGATGGTCAGCCAAAAGATGAAGGTTTGATAGAGGAAGTAAGCTGTTATCCCAGTCCACAACTTGCATATTTCTAAAATAAGATGCTTTCCCAAATCCTTCCTCTGCAAAATGACCACTTCCCATTTGCGTAGATGTGTGAAATCCTGAATTAGAATTAACTATTTCCCCTCCAAATTGTACCATGCTTGCGTGATTCCTTAGATGACTAAACAAATATGATGGCCAATACCCGATGAGTAGTCCCGATCCGAATTGAAGCCACCAATGTCCATGCTTAGGATCCTAGAAAACAAAAATTTTGATACATTTGTTATGTGTTTAAATAGTCATTTACACTGTTAATCTGAAAAGCTAGTTAGTGTCGGCCTATTAAGAAATTATAGATGAACATAGAAAAGAAAAGCTGATGGGAGACAACAACCTTTTCAAAGAAAGAAGAGAATCTTGAATTTTGATACCAAGAACAATTGCAAAAAAGGAAGAAAAAAAAAGTGGTAAAATAATATTTGGTCAAAATGTATCGAGAATAATTGCACCGTCTAACTGCGTAAGGCAAGGCGTAACTATTAACTTGATGCAGTTTGATTCTGGGGCTGTGGGCTAATTATAAACAAAAGGAATACTATTCAACAAAATAAAGGAAAAAAATGCTGATTGTGAGGATTTTGTCAGTATGTGCAAGTTCACTGTCAAAATGAAAAGACTACCTTAAATGTTCAATGCAACAGGTTGATCATTCTTTACCAGATTTGTTTATTATATCTTGAGTTTTTATTATTGTTTTTTATAGGTATACATTTGCCTAGAAAATGGACTTAATCCTGAATCTTACCTTCCAGATCATTATGCTAATATCAAATTGTCTGTTATTGTAAGATGACCTTGGAGAGATTGCTGCTCCAATAGCAATCCTATTGTTAGTTTGGACAAACCCTGAGCATAATAAGTTGTAGCATCCTGTGGCCTGGTATGCGTCGGTCTGTATATTAACAATATTAATACTTGAGCTGAAATTCTTCTCAAGATGTATATATATCCACATGAGACGTAGAATTTTTTTTGATAATACTTACTGTCCAATAAGTGAAGAACCTGGGGTAGTTATCTCCATATAACTCTGGGCTAACCTGAAAAGAAGTTTGTTAAGTACCCCTAGAGGTCAGGATGTTGTGAATCTAATGCAAGTGATTTATTGGTATTCACAAGAAAATCAGTATCTTGCATATTGAAGAAAAATTAGAAGCATACCTGCCAGCCAGCTTCAATAGTATTAAGATCATTGCCGAAGGAGCCAGATATGACCCATACTTGCGAGAGACTGAACTCGTATTGATCCATTACTTGGGGTGCCCATACATTTATACTGGCTTTTGCTCCATAATATTGATCTCCGGTAACAAAAGCGACTGCATGCTGTAGTCCATAGTATTGTTATTTAGTTGAAATCCAAAATAAACATATGCATAGGTGACTTCTTCTTGATTTAAAAACAGTAGTTTTGTTATAAATTGCAAGTCTTTGCTTGAGGCCTCTAAGATATGATTTTAGCCGGATACAAAAGATGCAGTTTATTGTTGAAATTGTAGCATACTCTTGTTTGTCAATTCAATGTTTTGTCTGTCTAAAGTAATGTTTTTATTGCTCCATTCCTTTTGTTTTGAGTTTAACAGCTATTGTTTCCTTCATGGATTACTTAGCAAACATACGAAAATATGTTTATCCCCAGAATAGGTGAAAACTTTTTGAATAGTTGGACATTTGGAATGGATTTACGGCTATGAGGGGAATTTTAGAAAACATTTATTTCTGAAGAAAGTTTTGCATTGTCTTCTAGTTTATGGTTCTGTTTGATTTCGCTAACAACTCACAAATATTCTGTTGCTGTTCACTAACCTCATGATCACTGCTCATAGTGTCACGCCGTCGAATTTTCCTTCCGAATTTCTGGATTGAACTAGCTCTTAAAACATCCGTCTCTGTAGTTCTTCTGATTGGAATAGTTCCTTCTGGGCATGATTCAGTTGTATTTGTCCATAGCTGAATGATCTCATTCGTTGCATCTGTTGACTCGTGACCTTTTGGCCTCTCTGCTGGTTCCTGCATATACAGGAAGAAACTAAAGCATCAACAAACCAAAACTGAATTTGTTTTGGTGTGTTTATACAATTATTACTCGGGCATTGAAGATTATGGATAATCTTTATTAGGTTTGGTTAAGAGGAAACCAATCTCGGTTTTACCACCGACATTTTATGCTTTACTCTTTTTTAATATTTAATATTATAGTCATTTTCTGATGAAACTAAAACTAATAGAGAGAGTCTGTAATTTAGTACCAATGGCTTCTGTCCTTTGAGCTTGGGGTGATCAAAAGCTGTTTGAAGGTGAGATAGAACACAATCAATCACATCTCCATCGGGACTCTGCTTGGAGGAAACAAGAAACCAAATCATTAGACCTCAACTCAATCAAAACATTTCCCAGAAAAAAAACCATGAAAAACAAAGGGAATGCCTGAATTGTCTTGACTGCAGGCTTGTTGATCTTCCTCAGATAAGCCCCGACTCTGTTGAGCCTCTGCAACTCCTGAAGTGGCCGGAAAGTTTGGTTGGCCGGTGGGCGGTGGGCGGAGTCGGAGGCGACATGGGTCAGGAGAAAAGGCAGCAGTAGTAGGAAAGAAGCAATAGGAGATGATGTTTGGTGAGAAGAAACCATGTTTGTTGTGTTATGTAGTTGTTTATTGTGGTAACAGATATAGTGTTTGGATGCATTAGTGTTGTCCTCTACTAACGAGGTTTATTCCAAAGTTTTGTCCATTGAAAACACAGCACCACCATCTCTCAACAAAACCAATACAGTTACAGACAGAGCAGAAGAAGAAATCAATTTTATTCAAAAACCATATCCATTTTCCCTAAATACCCAACTGGAAAAACACTCTTCTCTTTCTCTCTCGTAGGCGAATTCCTTTTTATTTTTATTTTGGGTTGATTTTTGTTCGGGCAGGCACAAGCACAGATAGTGTAACTTAAGGTACAAGCGTATTCAAATTGAGTCTCAGAAAATTTGGAGAGAAAAGAAAGCGAAAGAAAAAAATAAGTTAATGTTTTGGAATTTTTTAGTCGGAGATAAAATAAATAAATTAACCCTCTTTTAATTTGGGGATAAAAGGAAAAGAAATTGAAGGAAAACAAAAGGAGAGAATGTCTTTGAGTTTTGTAATAGAAGAGGGAAAAAAAAGGTTAAGAAAAATGATGTTTTTGAGTTTTGGTTAGAGAAGAAGAAGAAAAATTGCAAGTGTATTTTGAGTCAAAACAAATTTTTTTTTATTTTTCTTTTCTATAACTAAAAAACTTTACACTCTGTTAGTTAAAAAAGATTTGAGCCAAATATTTTTTTTATTACTTTTGGAAAAAAATAATAATTAGCTTTGATTATCTTTTTGGCTCATTTTAAAACTAAAAAAACTGATTGTGGTCAACACTGATGACATATTTTTCTTTTTGAATAAAAAACAGAGAGAGAGAGAGAGAGATGGATAGAGATATAGTACCATCTTTTATTACTTTAAAAAGTCACTGATATTAAAAGAGGGTGCTGGTGCTGGTGCTGGTGCTGGTGGGGATGGGGGTGGAAGGGAAGGAGGAGGGCCCAAACGCATGGAAGCTCCTAATTACTGCTGTCTCTTATTCTTTGATTTTAAAGTAAAAAAAGGATTTCTACTTTACTTTCTCTCTCTCAGGCTGCTGCCTATAATTATTTCAATATACTTGCTCCGTATGACTACCCATTTTTAAAAAATTTCAAAATATTCCCCATTTTCAGTTTTTTTTAATATAAAAAAAATCATTTCGATTCTAATTAGTAATCAGTAATCAGTATTGTGGTCCATAAATGAATTTATATACCGTGTTGGAGATTGTACTATAGTCTATAGTTGAGGAGGTTGTCCCATTCCACTAATAACCTTTCCAGCCAGTACTACGGTGCAGTGCAGCATGTCCCAAACATACAAGTTAGCAGTCTAAATAATTATTGGTACGTTGGTGGATCCCTTTAATATATTTATTTATTTATTTATAAACACAGGAATTATACCTACTTCTTTCAAACCGTTTGAAAAAAATAAATAAATTCTCTCTGTTTTTAAGAAAAGTTGTAAATTTTAGCTTTATTTATTTAATATAAAAAATGAAAATTTTAATTTAATTTAAGGGCACACAGAAAAGGAGAAAGGGATTTTCATTATGGAACATATGGAAAAGAAAGAAAATCATTACATTACTGAATGGTGGTGGAGTGGAGTGGAGCATAGTCTAGTCTAATCTAATCATGAGTGGATATCATAAAACGATGGAGACTAGTTTACTACTAATAAGTAGCATCGCCCAATTTTATTTACTTAAAAGAGATGAATGGCCAACATGTGCCCACCCTCCCCTTGTGGTCCGACCTCGCAATCCTAAAATTCTCTTGTTCATGAATCATTTCATAGGTGGCCAGTGGCCTGGCCAACACAATACTAGTAGTATTTCTTTTTTTAACTTTTTACAAGACATTAATTAGCTAAATCCAACTATATATAATTACATTGTTTTCTTCTTCTTTTTCTTTTTTACCAGCCATGAGCCATCTAACTGCTCTTTTGTCGCTCATGTTTTCTGAATTAAAACTTCTCAACAATGCCAGACCCTCGGTAAAAAGTGAACCCATGGCCAACTTAATTGTCAATATCATGAATTCTCTCGATCTAATGGGTAAATCTTGATTTATAAGTCTAAATATACATACATACATACATACATGCATGCATGCATATGTACTCTACCCAAGTAATTTGATTAGCATGTGGTTGGGCACTCACAAAGGTATGGGCCCTTACAAAGGTTCTCTTTTAAGGCTTCTTTCTGGGGCAATGGTGCTTCCCACTTTCACAGACTCCTACTACCATTTCTTTATTTATTGCTCGATCTCTTCTTTTCACAAAGACCCATCATCTACGTCTCCTCTAATGTAAAGAAAGAGAAGTATTTAGGAATTCTGGCCCATAAAGTAATGTCATTCTCATACAAGCATTAGGCAGGCATGATACGTAGTATTTGTTTATTAATTAAGCTATATATATATATATATATGTATGTATATATATATATATGTATGTATGTATGCATGTATCAGTAGAAACATGATCCTTCTGTAAAGTTGGAATAGATTCCCCCCATAGTACACCACAACCTAAAAAAAGCAGCATAATAATGCATTACATATAGCATGCATATATTAATATTTACATTTGAAATTTTGGTCTGATATTAGCTAGGATTGGGCTATATATATATTCTTAATTAAAACATGCATGTGTTGGTGACATTCACTACCGGCCTAGTTATGTTTTTGATGATACTTGTGTATTATAGTACTAGACTGTTTCACATTTCCTGATAAAGTTAGAGGCCGGGGCTGCCAAAAAAGCCATGCTTGCTTTCTGAAAGTATATATATATATATATATATATATATATATATATATATATATATAATGTTTTGGGTTTGATGCATACGTACAGGGAAAAGATTAATCTAATCAGAGATTCATGTTTTCTGATCAAATTGTTGATGTTTGCATTTGTTGTTTTAGTATCTCATGAATGAATTGTGTAAAATCACCCTAGCTAGCTAATAAAAGAGCATAAACATAAGAATATATGACATCAAATTAATTAGCTTCTTCTTTCTTTCACCCCCGGTAATTACCCTAATACTATTGCATGCTTCCCTTCAATTTAAGTAAGTAAAGCCTTGAAGTGAAAGGAAGTAGCTATCAATTGAATTGAATTCCAGGCTTTGGAAAAGCTTACATTAATTAAGTTTTGTTTGTTATTGGCAATTAACAAGGAGAAAAGAGAAAGCGTACAGTTTGGTAGTGTTGTTTAATTAAGATCGATGGATGCGTATATAAAGGGGAAACAGTAATGTTGTCACTTTCTACGATACGTTGCAAGCATAAGCATTGCATGCCATGTGAAAAAAGCGGATTCTAAAGTCATTTGTTTCCTTTTGATTTCAAGCTTCCAATCATACAACCATATGGTATGGTTTTGACTACATGTACACCTACCATGCATGTCTTAATAAACAAGTGAGATGCAATTGATTATATTCATGGTTTAGGATGTTGTAAACAGTTTATCAACTACATTATTACTATTACAATTTCAAGAACCTCCTCTAAAAGAGCAAGATATATAAAGTGGAAACAAACTTCCCATAATAAAATAAATAAATTCGAACCCACGTACGACCTAAATGTCACAGTAATTCAGAGTTCAACACTCACAGTCTCATCTGATATCTATGGCTTGTGGGGCTGCAATTAAGTCGCCCCTTGTGATGTGGGCTGTGGGGTTGGATCGGTTACTCTGTCATCCAAAAAAATAGGAAAAAGGAATGGGAGAAGGCATATGTCAAAATCTGGATAATGATTTTAAGTACTAGTAGTTCTTATCTAATCACTTTAGTTGCCCCTTGGAATATTTGACAATTACAAGTAAGCCAAGTAAAAAAGTTTTAAATGCAGGGAAAACTGCTTCAGCTATTTCTTCTTTTTTTCTAATTTTGTGGGCAAGAATTAATGTCTTAGGAAAAAATATTCATACTCAGATTCATCACCATTTGATTTCGATCTGATGGAGTTTAGTGAAATAAAGGTAGTTAAGTTATATTTACAAAATTTAGGCTTAATTTTTGTGTCTCATATATATAAATGATGATAATGATGATGTTCAATATTTGAAAACAAGAATTAATATGGTGGTAGTCTGGACACATGATGGTCAAAATTTAATTAATGTTTTCGACTTGGCTCATAATTCTTGATTTGAATTTCTAGGGAGGTTTTCAAATGTTGTACATTGAGGAAAGAATAAGAAAGACGCATGGTTCATCTGCTCACTTGAATTTCAAAAAATCTATGAGAAGAATTTTTATTTTATTTTTCTTCACTAACCGTAACTGATCACATAAGCCTCTAACGGTTCGACGCATAAATTTTTCATGGTTAAGCCAGCCGTTAACAGAATTAATATTTTTAAAAGGAAAAATTAATATATTCACAAGGTGTCACTCACATGAACAAGAAATGTAACATATTTTAAATCTGGACCGGAGAGTATCCTTGTCCCACTCACATGTGATGGGAGCTTTGCCAAAATATCAAACAAAATGTTGGGCATTAATAATTTGTAACATACAAATCTGGCCTCGATAGCAAATATCAGACTTAAGTACTGGGCTCAGCCATTGAATTACTTTGGTAGACTGCTGCTAAGCAAGAACTATTCCATTTGGTTTGACAAGAGTGAAAAGCTTCATTTTATTAATGGGCCTTTCAGATGCCACGTAAACCCAATAAATAACACGTATAGTATAACGAACTGGGTACCCAATTTAATTGCGTCTTAAAATGGGTGACAACCTGCTCCACGTCTTCATCATCATCCCGTTCATAACACAGCCATTAAGTCTGAACTGGAAAAAGTTATAGCAATAACTTAAGAATTAGACCTGTAAAAAATGTCGCTCTGTTGGCCTCCTCCTCTTCCTTCACTTCGGAGGCCCTTGATTGCTATAATTCACCCAAGTCGCAAATTCTCAGTTGTTCGCAGTCACTTGGACCCAAACGATTCGCGCAAGGTCTATCTTACTATATATTTTCATTACAACGTGTTTGTGGCTATTGCTATTAGGGTTCCCAATCCAATCCAGTCCAGTTAACTATCATCTGACTTCTTTTTTTCATTTTTTTTTGTTTAGTATTATTGTTATTGGTTGATTCTTACACTGTGTTTCTTCCATTTGTCTGCTTTAGCCTATGCTTCCTGCTAGGAAAAATTGAGCGCTAAGAAAAGGAAAAAAAAATGAAAAAAGTTCTTAATTGTTGAAGTCTTTATTATAAACCAAGTTATGCTAAACCATGTTCTTGCTTCAGGATCACAGAATTCTAGCTTTTCATTTTGTGGAACCTCATTGTCTATATTGCTTTCAAATCCTGCAGTTAGTGCTGGAAGTGAAAGAGAAGCTTGAGAAAGATCATTACAGTCTCCCTGTAGGAAAATATGGAAGAGATGATGAAGACATGATCCTGTGGTTTTTGAAGGACCGTAAATTTTCTGTTAAAGACACCGTCTCAAAATTGACTAAAGCAATTGTAAAATAGCTTTCTTAATTCTTTTTCTCGAATACATAATGTCATTTTTAATTTGTGTAGTTTCAATTATTGTGCTATTGGATGCTCTAAATTGTTATTTTTGTCTATCGATTAAATTTAATTGTTACTATCAAACTTTGGTTCCACCTATTCTTTTTGTTGTTTGGAAATGAAGTAGTTCCCCGTTTTTTCAGTTATCAACTTACTGTGTTAATAAAATATTGAAAATGTATATGGCTTTGAACTTAACATTTGGCAATATTAATACGTTGTCAGAAATGGCGTCGAGAATTTGGTGTGTCAGAATTGTCTGAAGAGTCAGTAAGAACTGTTGCTGAAACTGGAAAATCTTACTTGCATGACTTTCTTGATGTCTTTGGGAGACCAGTGCTGATGGTGGAAGCATCCAAGCATATTCATGGGGTAAGTTAGTTTGTCTTGCCTTCTCATCTTGTGACGGCTTTTGCAGTCTCTGAATTTATAGTTTTGTAAAACTTTGTTCACAGGCATGTCAAATTTATTAACCTACCATAGTTCCCGAATGGCTAATCCTACAAAAAATTGTTGTGCCAGGGTGTTAGGCCCAGTAAAATATAGTCAGGGACATATCAGTAAATAATGTTAATTGTATTGGCAAGTAGTTTCTAGAGAGTAGCTTATTCTGTAAGATTCCAGAAAGAAGTTGGTGAAGAGAGCAATTTAGTCTTTTGCTATCTGTCTCTTTACAGTAGAAAGCAGAGTAGCAGAGTATTATGATGAATGAAATTTTGAGCCCCCATTTGAGTCACAGTTATGCTTTTTCCTCCCTTTTTCCAACCTCAGTTCTGTCTTATTCTACTTCTACCTTAATTCAAACCCTAAATTTATATGGTCATGCAGAGTATACCAACTCAACTCATTTATATAAGTTATTAATTTACTCATGCAACTCAGAATAAAATCTTGAGAATTCACAAGCATGACCATAGATGTTGGTGATGGGATGATTTTCCTTATTTACCATTTTTTTGGTTGGTGAGAGGATTCTTTCATTTGTATACCCTATCTGAGAGTTTAAGCTATTTTTTATCTTTCTTTGGCATGAATTCCGACAATAGACATTAAATAAGTTGGACACAGATGCAGGAATCCTCTGAAGATGAGAAGTTATCTGTATTTCTGATCGAGAAGGCATTGAGTAGACTTCCAGAGGGGAAAGATGAAATACTTACGATAATTGATCTGCGGGGCTTTGGTACCAAGAATGCAGATCTTAAGTTCACCACTTTCTTGGTAATTTGAATGGGAATTATGCTAGTAATGTTTTGGATGGTACCTTGCAATATTATTATCTTATATGTCAACTGAGTTTAAATATAATCTAGACTTAACTACTTCAAAGTGTTTTCAACTGGATCAAGGCAACTATACAATGCTTACATGGTCTGAAAAGAAAACTTTATGCCTTCTTATATTTTCTTTGAAGGTTTTCTTCTTTTAGCTGCGAGCCTCTGAGTCTTCTTTTCACTATTCTTATAGCCATGCCATACTATTGCTTCTCCTGTTATGGAATTACTTAAGAAAATAACTTTTGTTTTGCATTGTTACTAGTGACTTTTTATGTCTTAACCATAACCAACTGCAAAAGATTTATTATCAACATGTTTGAGAATTTCTCAATAACTGATCTGTTACTACTCAGATGCTGTTCCTTGCGAGTGCAAAGATTGTTTACTGTAGTCCTAGCTGTCCAAAGCTTAAATAAATACATGACTTTTAAGCTTTTCCTTTATCCTTTTTCATGGAAGGGACAATGAACTAATTCTTGCTGTTGACATTCTTTAAAATTTTAAAACTTCCTGCCAGCACAATGAGTTAACTTTTATTTCTTTCTTGTCAGTTTGATGTGTTCTACTATTACTATCCAAAGCGGTTGGGCCAAGTTCTTTTTGTGGAAGCTCCCTTTGTTTTTAAGCCGGTTTGGCAGTTAATCAAGCCCTTGTTAAAGTCATATGCTTCTCTGGTAGGTATTGTCTATGATAACTTGATAAGCATGATTATTTTGTTTTCAAGAGCATTTTGTGGGTATTTCTTTTTAAATTTTGGTTGAGAACTTCTTGAATGATAAAATCATGCATAGTAATTTCTTCTCCTTTTCATTGTATATATTAAGTAATGCAGAGAGAACCTTAATAATTATGTTCTTGTTATTTCTAGCCATTTACTTCTGCTCAGCCTAGTGCATGGACGTTTGACAAGCTGGTGCACACAGTTTTTCGTACGATATCAATTTTTTCTTTTTGTGGTCTGTGTTTATCTGAACCCATGGGGGTTGAGGAATTGCTTTCATTGTGTTCAAAAACTTTATTTTAGACGAAGCCACGTGATTGGAACTAATCATACTTTTAATCAGGAGATGTGGAATTAATAGTCCTGATTTTCTTGGAATAATTACAGCTATGATATGTATCTTGATATAGTCTAATTTGTGAGCAAGTTTTTTTGTTCACCGTCCCATAGTATATGAGACAAATGTATGTTACAAAACTAATATAGTCATTTCCTGTTTCCTGGGGAACAGAATTAGAATAAGGGTAAGAACGTGGTCATGGTTATTATCTCCTGGTGACATACTGGCAGTTTCTTTAGCTTGCTCTTCAATTTCCTCATAACAGAGTATCTTTGAATAGTTGTCATCATCAATAGAGCATGTTACAAAGTCACGTCATTCTCAGTGCTCCATGTCCTTGAAAAATGTAATATTCCCTCCATCCTGCTCATCTTATGGGATGTTTTTGCATCAATTTTGACATGCTGGATACATATTTATATACTCCCTTCCATCCAGAAAGCCAAGGCTTACCTTTTTATTCATATCAAATATTAATGTTATGTTTATTGCATGTTTTAAAATACATGCCAAAGAAGTAACATCTTTGTGTAAAGAGAGATTTTTAGTGAAAAATGTATAACCCTACTGATGATATTTATATTTCAACGTTGATTTTGTACCCTGTTCAGCACATGATGTACCTTGAATGATAGCGTACAATATTTAACGCGCACAAAGTACAACATGTAATGTTGTCTGGTGAAATAAAAAAATATCAGCACCGAATAGTTTATTTCTAGTTTTGCTACCAAGTTACATTCACTTATTAAGTCAGTTGCAAATAATGTCAGGTTATGTAGTTTGATATCACATTGGTGCTGTGTAGACAGTAGGCAGTGTGATTGTTCTGCTCTAATCCCTTTTTTGTGCGTTTATTTCAATTTTATTTGTTGATTTATATTTTGAAGGTGAGATTTTGCTCAGTAGAGACTGTCAGGAAGGAGTATTTTACACGAGAAACAGTTCCTGCCAGTTTTAGGGATTGAGGACTATCACTTGCTTTACTAACAAGGGAAAAAGTGACAATGGTAAAAGGTACATTTTTGGTAGGTAAAAGTATTAAATGTAACTTCATTCACTCGTGCTAATTCAGACAGAAAAAACAGAAGTTGTTTATGGATAAATCAATGTAAGAAATTTGAGTTCGTGACTTTATATTTTTCCAACATATATGGTGTGCTATTTTATATATAGGAACCAACACAGAGCTATATCACCAGACACCGATATGGCTTTTTGTTTATAACTGATTTCTAATGAAACTTGCCTGTAACATGTTTATTAAATTATATATGCAGGACTTTTAGCATAACTGAAGCAGATGCTATGGTCAATTCCCACTAATTTGTTCATGTGGCTTATGTCAGTGGCCTTACCTGGTAGGGGATGGCTTCAAAATGCATCAAAGATCTTGACAAAGCCCTTAAAGTTTTCAAGGGGGAAGAACTCTGCACACTTGACAACAATGTACACTTTCACATAGGAATATAAACCTTACAATAAAATGCTCAAGTTGTACCATTGAGAAAGAAAATACTTCTATCCAAGCCAACGGTTCCCTCGGTTTGCATAGTCTCTAGTTGAACTAAAATTTTATCCTTTCCTTTTTCCTTTTCAATTTTTGTGCTTCCTTTCCAAATATCACAACTTGATTTTTGTTGAAGCATGATTTGAAACATACATAACAGCAGCATTCACAATATCCTTCCTAATTCATTATACTTTGTATAAACAAGCAAATGAATGCTATTCTACAAAGCAAGTAGAAGAACAAAACAACTCATTGAATGCATTGATATAAAGGAGCAAAAACCAAAATTAGGCAGGCTGCCGTCTGGGACGTATGTAGGAGGGTAAAGATGATCCAACAGCAGCAATCTTCCTGCCAGGCATAGGCAGCTTGACTTGGCTGTAATAAACAATGAATAGAAGGCATACTAGTACAACAAACAAAAGAAGTGGAGACCAAATTATCCTACTATTTCCAAAACTTAAAACACCACTGGGGGCATTGGTGCTACTCTGCCATAGGTGCTTCCCTTCCATTAGTGCTGCTCCTAATGTCCAAGAAACATCTCCAGGACCAAAAATTATCTCTCTATCACCGAGACAAAGAGCATCCTCAACAAGTGATGCCATATATGGCACTCGGAAACAATACTGTTCAGCATAATTTTGGTTTCTGGAAGCATTAGTCAAGCCAGCCCATGACCTTGCACATAACTGCTGGCCTTTCTCCCAGATCTTTGTCCAGTTTGCTCTTGAGCTCAAGTTTAATACATTGTAAACAGCAAAAAATCCGGATAAAGCATGAAAACGTGCACTTGAATAGTTAGCCAGAACCAGATTCAGTATATCTTTGCCTGCAGATCCAGTTCAGATCTAGTTATAGCCTGGATGTAAAATAAGGGGAATAGGATTTTATATGGAAAGACTAGACAAAAAAAGTTCTAGTTATGGACACAAACAATTTATATACCAAATGCATGTGTTGCAACTTGCAAGTAGACTTGATAAGTAAAACATGCTCCCGCATCCGCAGATGAGTCCTATTGGACTTCTTGAATATTTGTAATGCATATTAAAGGTTAGATTAGCACTTGAACATAATTTTCCTGACATAATTTTCCTGACAGAGGTAGTAGCATGTAAAGGAAGTAGTGGCGTGATGCAATATTAGTCACTATTTTTCTAATAGCAGAATAGTCTTTGCATAACAATTAATTACAGAATAGCTTTGGAACATCCCCTTCAGTTAAATGACGCTGAAAGTGGCTAAAAGGCACTGAGGGTGTGATTTAAGCGCAAAAATTTACTCGATATTAATCTGGAAATTATCCCCATTCAGTCATCTCAACACCTATGAGTCAAGATTTGGAGAAGCACTTGGAAGGAATAGATTTCTTTCTTCTTTTTCTCTTTTTGAAATAAATAAGTTCAGGCTCATCTCCTGCTGTTTAGGCTCATCTCCTGCTGTTTGAGTTTATCTCGTGAATATAGTTTTCTGATCATCTGGGGAAGGTTATCTAGCATTGTATGCGTTCTATTTCAACTTACTTTGCATTCTTCGACTAAACTTTATTTATTCGTCATACGAGTATGTGTTTATGCACAAAATGTTTAATATCTTGTACAAGTCTTTTGGTTCTATAGCTATTTATCTGAAAATTCCGGTATTGTTTCCTACTAAACTAGTACTGGATATCACCAAATGACCTGCTTTACTTTTAAAACCTAAACTTGATAAATATCAAATGACGTGTCAGCATATCTTTTCTATTTAGGTTACACATACATTTAGAAAGAACAATCCCTTCATATGTGAGATGAGTCTATGAATATTACACGGGGGCTTTCATCAAGTCATAAAATAAACCAAAATTAAATCACAATAACACATGGAGTATCTGGACCATATTTTTGAAGAGATAGATCTTCAGCTAGATGAAATTCTACTTTTCTACGCATCAACTACATATATGTAACAACACAATTTTCTATTATATCTCTTGCAAGGTTATAAAGATATCCAAAAAAACATAACAATATCCAAAAACTGAAATGTAGTTGGACTGACCATTATTAATAGACAAGCTCGTGCAGCTAGAATCATTAGCTAGGTGTGACCAATTCGAACTGCTTGAATTTATAGCAGCAGCTCTTGCAAGCCCTTTGCACTGCTCCCAATTTGGTTCTCCAACCAAAATTACTGGATTTACCTCATTTGCTCTACTGACATGAACGTCAGTAGAGTTTTGCCTAAAGCAACCACGACAAGTATAATTTTGAGCAAAACCAGAGCTGAGACAAGGGTGACTGACTTCCAATGAGCCACCCGTAGTTTCTCTAAGTGCCTGTGTATGACTCAACATAACAACAGTCGTATCAAAGGCTTCATTCAAACCAAATGTAGGCAATGAATATGCTAAAATCCAGTGCTCAAATGAGCCAATTCTTGTTCTCAAAACATGCTTATCTCCCCTTGATTCATCTGTTTCCGTCACCACTTGCAATGACGAACCTCCCAGATCAAGAAGACCAAAACTGAGCAACCTTGATGAATTTCCAAAAATCCCCATTTGATAATTCAGAGCAACCCAACCGTAGTAAGCTTCTTCTTTCCCACTCAATACCCTAATCCAATCTTTCCTGAACATAAAACCATGTCCCTTCACAACATTCTCTACATCCTTCATAACCTGCTTAGCATCATTCATAGGCAACCTCCTCAACCCAGCAGTAGCTAGAACAAATATCGGAGTTTCTCCGTGTCTTTCCAAAGGTACCCATCGTTCTGCCAAATGAATCAACGGCACCAAGGATTCCCTCACCCCAGAAGCATTACCCACAAATTTATCCAGCCCGGGCTCGGTTTGCATACAATGGTACAAACAACCACTACTATAATAACTCCTCGTCAAGTTATCAGGATAAGAATGCAATAAAATAGGCAAATCCCGATTACTGAAAATAACTCCTTTCCTCCACTTGTATACATTTACTCTTGTACCGCTACTTCCACAATCCAATACAATAGTAAAATATGAACCATGTGACACGTAATTCATTATGTAGGCGCAAATAAATAGAAGCAGTACAACGATGACGAAAAGGGTTATACCTATTTTCAACCCTCGACGAGTATGAATAAATCCCGTGATTGGAATTTTTGATTTTGAAGGCGATCTCGGTTCCATTACTGCCAAATTATCCGCGTGAAAATGGATAAATTTCAAGGAGAAGCCATGCTGCACTTACTTTGTTATCTAAGAAACCCCATATCAGCCGAAACACTCCATATACATATCCGCACTGACTCTTTCTACCTCTCTCTAATCTCTATCTCTAGGGGCGAGAGTGATGATGGAGGAGAAGGAGCAGAGGCAGATCAGAAATTGAATCAATCAAACGTTAAAATAAAGATCAATGTGTCTACTACTACTGACAATGTCTTGGTAACCCACGCATTAGAGTGACGTCGTTTTCATCCTTTTCCGTTATAGTACTCGTACCAACTCCACTAATTGATTTGCACCCTAAACTTTTCTTGTAAATTGATTTGCACCCTAAATTATTCTTTTAATTAAATGCATTCTAAACTTAATCCCAGACAATTAAATGCACCGTCCGCTCATTTTTCCAGTAAAATCTTCACCGAAAAGCTTAATAAGAGGGTATTTAGGTAAAATACCACCCTTCTCGCCATTAAAACAGATTAACATCTTATACGAAGGCCTAAAAATCTATCTGGCGCCAAATTAAAGAATTTGGTTCTATCTTTTACCAAATTGAAATGTTGTAGTTGATCTTCAAACAAATTGAAGGGACGAAATCGAAAGTGAAACCCATAATACAGGGATAAGATTCTTTGGCTGTGTTGATTGAATAGTTTTCTTCTAAAAATTTATTTTTAATAGTAAGTATGTTTTGCAATTGACACTGTAAATCGTTTTATAAGAAGAAATAGGTGTTAGGAGTGGAGGGTGTTTACTTTTTACTCTACGATTGGTTGGAGAAATAAATAGGTGAAAGACAATGTAAATCGTTTAGTATGAAAAAATAGGTGAAAGACACTATAAATCGTTGATTGGAGGTTATATCCTCTTTACTCTACGATAGTAGAGTGACTTCTACCCTTTACTCTACGTCGTAGAGTAAAGAGCAAAAGTCACTCTACTATCGTATGGTAAAGAGCATAAGTCACTTTACGATTATAGAGTAAAGAACAGAATGACTTTAGTCTTTACTCAACGATCTTAGAGTTCTCTTTGAATTCACTTCTTTACTCTGCGATAGTAGAGTGACTTGCATTGTTTCATTCAAAAACCAAGGTGCATGCATTAGAAATATAACAACACACTGCAAGTAAAACAAATTTCGTTCATTGAGCAATTTTTATCTTCAGTACATATCAATCCACTTTCAACATCTTCATTACAAAAAATTTGTGCAAATTACCATGCCTATAGACCACTTCAAAACATCGTAAGTACAAGAATTTTTGCAAATGAACCATGCCTAATCATTTGATCAAAAAAATGCCTAACAATAACATTGAGTAAATCAGTCATGTTATTTTTTCTCTTAACTTGGTTTTCTTAAACTCAACTTTTAGCTTTTCTACCTCTATTTTCTTTATGCGCAATTCTTCATCTTCTGTCTCCAATTTCTCAATTAATCATAGAATCACCGCTCTTGCAGAATTTTTCACACTTATTTCTACTTACAAAACAATTCATAGTGTCAATTGCAAAACATACTTACCATTTAAGACAAAAAATTTAGAAGAATACCCTCCAATCAACGCAACCAAAGAATCTTCTCCTTGCATTGTGGGTTTTCCAAACACATTTCATCACCAACGGCTTCTTACAATAGCAGAATCGATCCATGCACTTTTCCTTTCGATCACAGTCTTTCAACTTGTTTGAAGATCGATTACAACCCTTCAATTTTACCAAACTCTTCAATTTGAGGGCAAAACGGTTTTTAGGGCTTCATATAAGATGCAAATTCATTTTAATAGCGGGAAGGGTGATATTTTAACTAAATACCCTCTTACCTCACTCGCTTTAAGCTTTCCGATGAAAATCTGGCCCGAAAAAATAAGCGGGATGTGCACTTAATTGTTTGGGATTAAGTTTAGGATGTTAACGGGGAAAAACAGGGTGCAATCGATTTTTGAGAAAAAGTTTGAGAAGCAAATTGAATTTTAGTCTTACAAGTACATAAAATAAATTTAAATATAATATAAATATTAATTTATCTCTTAAAAAACAAATGCTCTATTTCAAGATCATGTTTGAATCTATCCATCAACAAATTAAGAATTAAAAGTCCATACATATTAATGATGAGTTTTCCCTAGGTCCCCTCCAGACCTTTGCCTTATATTTCTCTGTATACCTTCGAATTAAAATGTATCACAAAATTTGACTTTTATTTTTTTAAAACCTACACCATTATAATGTAGTAAATTTAGTGATATATTTTATTTTAATTCGTATGCCATAAGATAAATTACGAGGGAACCTAGGAAATTTTATTTTGCAGAATTAAAATGTATCACTAAATTCTTTTTTTAGAACCTACATTATTATAATGTAGTAAATTTGATCTTAAACCATAAGATAAATTATGAGGAAACCAAAGGAAACTTATTTTTTAATTTTTTTTGAAGCGCATGTTGAATTATGACTTATTGTTAAGAGGTAGATTCGAACATATGACTTTTACACAATAAGTCATAATTCAAAAATATTTATATTATTTGCGTGAGTCTAAACAATTGGTAAAATTAATAAATTTCGTATTATGATCACCTATAATTTGTCAATTTTAATTAGTAAACAATGGCCTTCGCGACATGCATGGGACCAATATCTGTGTGAAGTAATTAATATAACTTTTTTAAAAAAAAAGTTAAGAGAAAAATGATATAAGGTGTCACAATTTATATTTACTTAAAGATATTTTTTCTTTAATTTGATTCAAAATTAGAGAAAAAAAAATATTAAAACAATCATTTTAAATATTTTTTAAGATATACTATTAATACTTAATAGAAAAATTTAAATTTCATGTATTGTCCATATATACACAAGCGATGTTAGAATTATAATACCTCATTAATGAAATACTTATGTTGGACATAATTATTTTTTGAAAACTAATATTTCCACATTATTTTTTGATATTTTCACATGTAGGGCCTACATATTAGCTGACGTGTTAAATTTTTATTAGTTAATATGTGGGCTATAAGTGTGAAAATATTTCCTATTTTTATTCTAATGTCGTGTTATGTCATAACGTTGCTCGTGTGTCGTGTATCAACTGTCAAGTATATCAAATTTTAAGTGTTGTTTGAAATGTAATAATGGTGTCAATCACCTAAAATAAAGTTCTCAATATATTTTTTTATTTGACCTAAAATATAAGTAACGAAATATTGTTAGAAACTTAATGTATTTAGAGTTTAAAATTAAAAATACGTATATCTCATGTTTTGAAACAGATAAAAATATATATACATAAATATTGTCAAATTGTTCTATTTTTGGAAACAAAAAATGTTTCATAGAAAGCAGTACTTGAATTTGAAAGGTTTTAGTTGAAAAGTTTGCCCTTTGCTTTTAGTTTAATCAAGTCTCAATTCAAATCCAATCAAAATGGGATTTCATAATCATTCAGCAAAAATTTAATTTTAGATTGATCCCATAATTATCATAGTACTAATTCATAAGGACCATAACTAACTCCCATTAAATTTGAATTAATAGTCTCTAAAACTTTAAAATTAGATATGGGAAAAGTTTCTTTTCTCTTTTAAAGAGAAATTATAATCTTCAGCTAGACTATTAAAATTAACAGAAAAAAGTAGAGAAGAGATAAAGAAATAAAGAGGAATGGCAAATTTCTTCATTCATTGAATTCTTCTATTACGAGATAAAATACTTTATAGGATCACTAGTATATGATTTTAGATATTTCATCAAAACCATACACCTCTCATTATTTGTTAATTATTATTAGCCCTTAGATGGTCCAACTGACTCTGTTTACTTTTTTATATAAGATTTGGAGTGAGCTCTGCGATGAAATATTTACTAAATGATTTAAACTTAACATGCACTTGTGTAGCGAAATTGCACGATCCATCCCACATCAATTTATCATTAAACAGTGCACATCTGTGTAGACGGGCCCAATAAGCATGTTAGATTGAATTTATTCGATGTGGGATTCATGTGAAATATCCCAACAATCTCCACCTTTTACTTGAATACCCATCACAAGTATCATACTAGAATATTCTCATCATTAAGCACACATTCTTTGAATTCTTCAAGAGCTCTCTGCTCAACTCTAATACTACTCCATTAATACTACTCCATCACGCCGACAGCAAACGTGTCTCAGCAGTTTTCCTAGAGTCATCCAAGCCCTGCTCCACCCGATTCAAATACTTTACCTTTGAGTCCTTCAAGAGTTTTGCTTGACTCTAATATTACTCCACCATGTCCGGGGCAAACGTGTCTCAGTAACACTTCTCTAGAGCCTTCCTAAGCCCCCGCTCCACCCGACTCAAATCATCCCGTGCTCCACCTGATTCAACTCTATTTACTCCACCCACGAGGCCTTGCGAATTTACCCTCGCACCCCCCTCGCACTTTGGAGTTGATACTTGGACTTTATTTGCTCCACCCACGAGGCCTGCGAATTTTACCCTCGCACCTTGGAGTTGTTCTTGGGCCCATCGAACCATGAGCTCTGATACCATTTGTAGCGGAATTGCACGATCCATCCCACATCAATTCATCACCAATGTAAGACCCCAAATTATTAATAAATGAAATTTATTTTTCTTTATTTATTATTTTGAAATAGTAAGGGTTGATTTGATTAATGTGGATAGTTATGGGTAAAATACGCAAATATTTCGAATAAGCAAGTGGTTATAAAATATTCATTATTGTCGGGGAATATTCGTTTGGTCGTGGAATATTAATACTGTTGGAGAATATTAAATGCAATGGTAGCGATCTTTTGTGGGCTCCATAACTGAAAAGCGATTGGATGAAGAAAACGACAAATATAAGTTGTTTATAAATAATTCACAGTAGTTGTTAACGTTAAAATCTGTTGGAATACCCGGTGGTTAAAAACACACTAATACGCGTTGTTGAACAATGGCACACCCAGTATTACACCAATTATTAATTCTTACGTGAAGGCACTACTCGATAATTGTTACACAGAAATTACTATTCAAATTATTTTATTTTATTGATTCAATAATTGTTGCGTTGATATTTTATATTGTTGTTGTTTCAATAATTGTCATTACAATTATTTTCATTATCGAAGCAATAATTCATATTATCTGAATAATATTATTAGATAACATTATTGGCAATGTCTGAAAGTTACATACAGGAGAGGTTTGGTGTGGCGCCCCAAAATAGGTATACATCACCCATTCTGAGTTGTCGATACATGATGCGAAACAACTACAACTTTATTATTACAACAAGAAATGCGTGAGTTTGAATACAAATATTATCTTCTGACATATATCTATACTCAAATAAATTCTCATCACATTTATTGATACATTATTTTACAAAATAGTGAGGACTACTAAACAATTCTTTCTAAAACCTTCATTCCATACCCGACTAGTACTCGCTTATATTCTCGCTTCGAGAAGAAAAATAGAACAAAAAGGAAAAGGTGAGCTCAACTAGCCCGAAGAAAGAATATTATGACTAAGATAATATACAACAAATTACCGTTAGTCTTCAACAGAAAAATCTAATAGAATACAATAGACAACAAATTTTAAATCAATATTCGCAATGAAATAATAATTTATTAGAAGAGTTAAGTAGAGAATGCAAACTACTATCTTCTATGTATGAATTTAAAAGTTCATCGCCTATCTTTTATCCTCAGAACATCAATCAATATACATCCGGAATCAAATATTCATCTTTGCTACAGCCAAAGATATTCATCATTAATTCATGTTCATCTAAACACTGCTCATCTTTGCACTACTGTACCCAAAGATATTCTTCGAAATCATTCATCTTTGCACTACAGGCCAAAGATATTCAATAATATCATCATTTAAGACTGAGGATGATGAAAAATATTTTTAAAGAAACGAATCCAATGAAACAAAATGACAAGGATTAAGGATTAAGGATTCGTACTTTGTTTTATCCATGTTCAAAAATACCTCAAAAATAATCATAGTGGTGTAAAATTCAAGAATGATCAAAACATGGATACAATCAAAGCTAGTATCCAGAATAGATATTTTGGACAAAAAGAAGAAATTTTATTTTTTGGTGAATAATGCCGTATACGTGAATAGTAACTCCGACACCAAAAGATAGAAATTTCCCAAAAAACATCTTCACGCTTCATGAATAGTATAGTTCGTGAATAGTAACTCATGAATAATAAACTTTCGTGAATAAGAACTCATGAATAAGTAACCCCGATATGAAAAAGTTCCAAATTTGATAAAAAGTTCCAACCAATATTTCAGCATAATGATATTAAAGAAATAATATCATTTGAGAAGAAAATAACATCCCTTACCTTGAAAGATTAGTACTTCTAGCTGGAATACCGTGTAAGACCCCAACTTATTATTATTGAAATTTAATTTTCTCTATTTATTATTTTAAAATAGTAAGGGTTGATTTGATTAACGTGGATAGTTAGGGGTAAAATATGCAAATACTTCAAAATAAGCAAGTGGTTATAAAATATTCATTGTTGTTTGGGAATATTCGTTTGGTCGTGGAATATTCGTCTGCGTCGGGGAATATTCGTATGACGGCAGCCTTGCCCATGTATGGGCCCCATAACTGAAAGCGATTGGATGAAGAAAACGACAAATATAAGTGGTTTAAAAATAATTGGCGTAGTTATTACTGAATTATCTTTGTTAAAATACCGATTGGGTTAAAACACAAGAAGACACCAGATTGCACCAATTATTGATTCTTACGTAAGAAGGCACTACTCAATAATGGTTACGATAATTATTTATTCAAAGATTTTATTGATTTAAAATTGTCGCGTTGATATTTTATATTCTTTGTTGTTTCAATAATTGTCATTACACGTATTTTTCATTATCGAAGCAATAATTCATATTATCTGAATAATATTATTAGATAACATTATTGGCAATGTCTAGAAAGTTACATCAAGGAGAGGTTTGGTCACCTAATTGCGCGCCAGTAAGAAGAAATTCTTATTGGAAAGCCCCCTCTTTCCTGAGAACTGCCTGGTTGTCAATATTGTGATTCTGTAATATTATTTGTGAATAATTAATTATTGATTCATATGATGAGAAAAATATTGATTTTATGTGGATATATGTGACGCCCCCAAAATAGGTATACATCACCCATTCTGAGTTGTTAATACATGGTACAGAAACAACTACAACATTATTATTACAACAGTAAAACTGTGAGTTTGAATACAAATATTATCTTCAAGACAATATCTATACTCAAATAAATCCTCATCACATTTATTGATACATTATTTTACAAAAATGGTGAGAACTACTAAACAATTCTTTCTAAAACCTTCATTCCATACCCTGACTGCATTTCGCTTATATTCTCGCCTCCCGAGAAGAAAAATGGAACAAAAAGGAAAAGGTGAGCTCAACTAGCCCAAGAAAGAATATTATGACTAAGATAATATACAACAAATTATCGTTAGTCTTCAACAGGAAAAATCTAATAGAATACAATAGACAACAAATTTTAAATCAATATTCGCAATCGGAAATAATAATTCATTAGAAGAGTTAAGTAGAGAATACAAACTACTATCCTCATGTATGAATTTAAAAGTTCATCGCTCATCTTTTATCCCCGTAACATCAATCAATATACATCCGAATCAAATATTCATCTTTTGCACTACAGCCAAAGATATTAATCGATTAATCATGTTCATCTAAACACTGCTCATCTTTGCACTACTACCAAAGATATTCTTCAGAAATCATTCATCTTTTTGCCTACTGAGCCAAAGATATTCAATAATATCATCATTTAAGACCGAGGATGATGAAAATATTTTTAAAGAAACGAATCCAATGAAACAAAATGACAAGGATTAAGGATTAAGGATTAGTACTTTTGTTTATCCATGTTCAAAAATACCTCAAAAATGATCATAGTGGTGTAAAATTCAAGAATGATCAAAACATGGATACAATCAAAGCTAGTATCCGTAATAGATATTTTTGACAAAAAGAAGAAATTTTATTTTTCTATGAATAGTGCATTATATCGTGAATAAGAATCTCACACCAAAAGATAGAAATTCCACAAAAAACATCTTCACGCTTCATGAATAGTACTACTAGTGAATAGTAACTCGTGAATAGTAACTCATGAATAAGAACTCGTGAATAAGTAACCCCCGACATGAAAAAAGTTCCAAATTTGATAAAAAGTTCCAACCAATATTTCAAATAATGATATTGAAGAAATTGAAAGTAGTATGCACACAAGCCAATCATGTTTGATGATAAAGCATATACTTTGTAACAATCTTATTCATTTATTAATAAAAGTATTAATTTATTAAAGGCTTTTAATTATCTACATGATCTTTGTTTTATAATATGTGATAAACCCATAGTTTTAAGCAATGCTTTTAGAATAATGATGATGATCATTCTAATGAGATCTAAATTCTTAGAAAGCTTAAAACTAAAATAGTTCCCAATCATTGGATTACTAAATTGGGGATTAGTGAATCCGGATAGATTGGTACATACGTTGCTTGCTTTCATTGGATGAGGATGATTGATCTCACGATCATTTGTGTGGAGACACTAAAGCAAGTATGTAGGTGCTTATTAGAGAATAAGTTCAATTGAGCGTGGCTCGCTAAGGAATACCTAATGGAGTTTTACTTTTGTCAATAGAATTCTGTAGTGATAGTAGTCTGAAGTAATCCTTGGACTTGAGATCATCATAGTATCTTGTGTATGATGAGTTATACTTTGACTTATTCCTTAAGACCCTTAGGGTATATCAAAGGGTATGCTTGGGTATAATAAGTTGTATATGGAGATAATGTATGATCGATAAAGAATCTACCACTTCTAATAAAGAAGAGAAATGTCCTATGTGATTCGATAAATGACAACCCAAAGAGTCCTTGGCGGCGGCATAATGAAATTAGAAAGGAGTTTCTAATTTGCATTATTTGGTGTTGTGCATTTAAGAGTCGAAATACATATAATTAAATAAAATAAGACTTGACGATAATTCCATGTCTTATATTTAATTGGGACATTGTATGGTGGAAGGATTGAATTATGCGGTAACTATTTACTCAAAGGTTCTTTTATGATTAATGTTGAAATCTATATTATCTGGAAAGTCGTTGATCATTGGGAGGCTTATCCCTATTGTAGAATAAATATTATTTATTTAAATAAATTAATTGTTTAATTTATTTATTTTAAATAAGATTAAATTATTCTAATTGATTTATTCACAACCGGTTTAATATGGAGAACCTAAAGGGTCACACCATAAAAGGAAGAATAATTATTTAAGAAGTTAATGGCATAATCGTAATAATATATTAAGTATATTTAATTTAATCTATGGTGATAGAATAAATTAAATAGCTTAATATTATTATTTAATATTTTAGAAATATTAAATATAAATTAATAAGAGGAGTCTTATTAATATTATTACAATTATTATTATTATTTTAATTTCTAAAAGAGTTTAGGAATTAATTTAATATAAGTACTCTCATTTATTCCTAATTGGATTAGGAAGGAAAATTAGTTAAAGGAGTTTAATTAATTATCCCTAATAAGATTAGGGAGCTTAATTAATTAAAAGAATTTAATTAATTAAATAAAAGCCAATTCCTTAATTGTTAAGGTGGGTTGCCATATCTATAAATAAGAGGAGTCTTATTATGGGTGAGGTGGTTGTTGACTTTTTACAACACACGTAATAATTCCAATAGTTGGGAAATCGTTCTTTTCTATACGAGATAGAAAAACTAGGGTTTGAGCCAAATACCCCTTCTTCTTGAAAATTCTTTTCCTTGGTGGATCACCTCTGAGAGGCCAAACACATGGGTGGCTAACGTTGATCGAAAGGAAGGAACAAAACCCGGTGGATTCAAGTTGAACACGAAAAGGATTGGAGGTGAACTTGTACGAGGAAGCTTCGATCTTCAAGGTATAATTCTTATTCGTTATCTTTTTCGTTTAATTAATAATTGTGCATAAAGGGTGATCCGGGTTTATGGTTTGTAAATTTTTTAAAACTCTGATTTATCTCGCTTCCGCTTATTTTTGCAATTTGATTGCGTTTTTGAATATTACAAACCGAACAGTGGCATCAGAGCCAAACCTTTATGCAAATTATTAATTGTTCAAATTTAATATGTATATTGATATGTGTTTAGAATAATTTTTTGGGCATAATTTTATTGTATAAAATTTATTTAAAAAAAAAAAAAAAAAAAAAAAAAAAAGCCGAAATAAATTTGGGAAGTTTATTAATTTCCGTGCAACAGTTGCTTCACTTTTGAATTCCCGTGGACCAGGAGCTTTTTTTCTAATCCGGATTACATGTAGTGCTTATATTTTTGATGCAAAGGGGCACGGTTTTCAAGGCCATAAAAGCAAAAGAATAATTATTTCCTTTGCTAATATTAATATTTCTTTGTCATTAAATAAATAAAAAAAGAAAAGAAAGCAAAGAATTGCACGGAATTCAAGTTAGCAGTTATGCTCATATAATAACAAAACCTATACGCATTTTAATGCTTTATAAAAAAAAAAAAAAAAAATGAAGCTTTTTTTTTAAAAGGAACTTGGTATATATATATATATATATATAATCATGTTTCGGTTATTATTATTATTATATATATATATAATTTTATTTATTTTATAATTAAGATAAAAAGTTTATTTTAATTTTAAAATAAAAGATTTATTTTAATATTAAAATAAAAGGGTTTATTTTATTATTAAAATTAAATTTCATCTTAACTAATTAGAGTTGGAATTGGATTCCATGCTAACTAATTGGAGTTGAAATTGGATTTTATTTTTCTAAAATAAAGGAGTTTATTTGTGAATAGGAAGTAAATCCATCTTTCCTTAAATAAAGGAGTTTATTTAGATATGAAATAAGATTTCATATTATTCAAAATAAAAGAGTTTATTTGTGAATAGGAAAAGAGAATCCTAATTTCCTTAAATAAAAGAGTTTATTTAAATATGAAATAAGATTTCATATTATTCAAAATAAAGGAGTTTATTTGTGAATAGGAAAAGAATATCCGTGTTTCCTTTAATATTTTTGTTTACATGGAATTGGATTCCATAATTAATTAAAATAAAAGAGTTTATTTTAATTAAAGATTTTTTTATATATATATATATATATGGAATTGGATTCCATAATTAATTAAAATAAAGGAGTTTATTTTGATTAAAGATTTTGATTAAAATAAAATAGTTTATTTTATTCAAAATTGGATAAATTAAAATAAAATAGTTTTATTTTGATTTAAATTTGGATTAAAATAAAAGAGTTTATTTTGATTCAAAAATAGATTTTATACTAACTAAATTTGCCCATTAAATGATATCAATATATATATTAAATGTTTATTATTCATAAGATGAATGTTATTTATTAATGCGTATGATGATGTGTATGATAATAAATGGGATTGATTATGGACTATTGACCCGATATGATTGGATTTTATTTTAGTTGGATGCGTGAATGTATGAGTTTTATTAAATGGGGTTACTGCGTACCTAAATCTTCTCTAATTTTTCTTAATGTAAATTCTATCTTCCTCCTATGTACTTCCCTTGATCAGCGATCAAGGTTTCTATTTATTTTAAATAGTTTTGTAATAGGAATAGTTAGAATTAATTTTGAAAATTAGAGATCAAGGAAAAGAAGGAGCTTGAAGACCCGTTTGTAATGGAGCAGGGTTTAAATGTAATAGTTATATTTAAATATTATTTCTTGCACCCCTAGGTTTGACCTTTTGGTTCACTTGGTGGCTCTAGTGAACCAAACTAGAATAAAAGTCCATAATCAATCCGGGTAGAATATAGTATTCTATATGTGCATGTTTATACTATATATATTATATATTATGCAAACATGCTTCGCGTGTTAATTAATATAATGCGTATTTTATATATATATATAAATGCTAAAAAAAGATGAGACAAATTAATAACAAACCCCTCAAATTTTATATATTAAGTCCTAAGCGTTCAAAGATATTTGGAATATCGAATTCGCCTTCTAACATGATAAAATTAATAGAGTATTAAATATTTAATATGAGTTTGTTGTGTCACCACAAGGCAAGTATTAAGTATTTAAGATGTTAATTTATCACATTTGATGCTTATAAAGAAAATTGAACAATATTGTTTTGTTGTGTCACCACAAGGATGATATTTTTCTTTTTTGAATATATGGAGTGCTTGGTCGGACTTAACTTGGATAATTTTGATTCGGATGTGCCACCACTTGATCAAAATAATCTAAGAGGCAAAAGAAAAGGAGTTGCATAGTTGATGTAATTGACAAAAAGTTGTCTACTATTTATTTATATATAGTTTGTTGTGTCACCACAAGGTTATATACATTTGAAATGGGATCCTTATTCTCACTAGCAAATCTTTAATTAGATTTTGCCGAACTATATAAGTGAGGGTAATATAGTTTGAAGAAAATAGTGGGAGACCAATTTAAAACAAGACCTAAATTATTTTGGTAATTAATAAAAGAATGTATGTTAAAATGTTGTTAATTACAAATTCATTTACAGAAGTTTACAATGTCTAAAATTACTATCACTGCGAAGCATATTAGATGCTAAATTAACGAATAAATTAAGCGGATTGGTTAAGAAATTTGAGAATAGTTCTCATGGTTTGAAAAGCTATCTTATGTCATTAATACGCCTATCCTCAATGGTTGCGAATAATGCCTCTGAGGAAGACATTGCTACTTTTAGAAAGTGGCGAAGATGATGCACAGATTGGCTCGATGCATCATGCTCGCATCTATGAATATACGAGCTTGGCGTCGGCGTGAAACTATGGATGCTCTACTATATTCTTGCACATCAAGTAGTTGATGGTGAGGAAAGTAGGGGCCGATAGATATCGAGATATCTAAGGAGCTCTTCCGATCTAGAATGGCCAATGGCACTATAAATGCAGACAAAAAAGTTCTTAATATAATTAATTTGATTGATCAATTAGAACAATTTGGTTTTGTCATGGATGGAGAGTTGAGCCAAGATTTGATCTTGCACTCACTCCGGACTCCTTTCACAATTGTTGTGAATTTTTCATATGAACAAGCTAGATATCGACCTCGTTGATTTGCTTAACATATTGAAAAATGTTGAGAGTCACTTTCCAACCAAGAAAGATCAAGTCTTCTTGGTAGGGGCCAAAGGATCTTACGAAAGAAGAACGATTCAAAGAAGGTATATAGAAAGGCATAAACAAAGGATAATAAGAACAAAAGCGTCACGGATAACAAAGGAGTTTGCTTCCACTGCAATAAGCTGGACCTTTGGAAAGAAAGCTGCAAGAAGCATCTTGCGGAGGCTAACCAAAGAAGCTTAGTGAAGTTTTGGTTTACAAATACAAATTTATTCATGATTTAAAATAATTTTTTCTTTAAGTCGAGGTTCTACTTGGGTATTGGATCTGACTTTGGTTATCATAAATATAGATTTATGAAGGGACCAAGCGAAGTAAAAGTTAAACAAAGATAAGTAATCCATGTGTGGAAAATGAAGCAAAGGTTCTTTGTGTATTAGCTATAGAAACTTATAGTTTAGCAATTTCTACTGAGCAAATCTATTAAGTCGATAAGTTGTTATTGTATTCCAATTCTTGTTAGAAATATTATTTCCATTTTATTGTTGAATGATAAAATTTTTGGTATTATAATTAAGAACAATTGTTGTTCTATTTATAATAATAATGTTTTGTATAAATGAAAGATTACTTAATGGATTTTGTATACTTGACTTACGTGAAAAATTATTTTGTAAATTGAACAAACTAGTATAAGAAAGGAGATGATCATTCAAAGAGTTGAATGTATGTATTTGTTGAAATACAAGTATGAATTATTTGAAAGGTTCAAAGAATTGAGAAATGAAACAAATTAACAAAGTATTAAGATTCTTTGATTAGATCGAGGAATAAATACTTGTCTGATAAGTTTCTAGATCATCTCAAATGGTTTTCTCATAATGGACACATCTCGATACAATAATTGATTGATGTATCTGAATGAAAAATCGTACCTTATTGGACATGAGTGCGGTCCAAAATGATTTTACTGAGCATTCCAAAGATCCTCACAGGATCATGTCCTACAGAAATGGCTACATATCTACGGAAAAGGTAACCTCAAAATCCATTGAAGACTCCATAAAAGTTATGGACGGGGAGGATTCTAATCTTAAGTATGTTAAGATAAGGGGTTGTCGACTTATGTGAAAAGGTTTCAAAGGATAAGCTTGGGACAAGATTTGACAAATCTGATTTGTGGGACATCCTAAAGTAAGTTTAGGGTAAATGTTCTATAATCCTACTTAGGAAAAGGTGTTTATTATGAAAACACGCTTCCTTAAAGATAAATGTGTTTATCATTGAAAGGGCTAGTGGGAGGATAATAGATCTTGAAGAGTTCAAGAACCACAAAATACTATAAGTCGAAATAAGAGGAACACAGTAGATAGACTGTTATACCACAACCGAATCGTAAATGCGGAATAGTTAGAAGATACCTAGGAGGTATGGATTCATCATAGATGATGATGATGAGGTACATGGCATCATAGAAGATGTTGATCCGATTACATACGATGAGGTAAGTGTTGTAGACACTCAAAGAAATGGATTGAAACAAGTTTTTCAAATATGGAACATTCGTTTTTGATGAAATGAATCAAAAGAGTTTAATTTTATCAAAAATAAGAATGAACCTAGTGTGTACAAAAGAAATTCGATGGGAGCATCGTGACATTCCTAGTATTATATGTTGATATACTACTACGATAAGGAATGACATATTAATGCTACTGATCAATAAAGATAAAGTTGTCTAAACATTCCTCCATTAATGATTTGGGAAGAGTATCTTAATTGGGGATATAAATCTATATAGATAGATTTAAGAGGATGCTCGACTTAACCCAAGAACGTATATTCATTTGATGCTAAAGTCGTTTAGCATGGCAAACTCAAAGAGATGTCTCATGTCGATGAGATATGGAGTGTATCTCTCTTAATAGTCCCCACGGACTCTGAAAAGAGAGGTCGAATGAATGACAATCATGTATGCAATGAAATATATCTGAGATCACGATGTTGATCGGTCATATTCGGAGAAGTTCACTATGAGTCGGTGAAAAACATCTTAAAGTTCTTAAGCGGCACTAAGGATGTGATCGTATTATTCATGGTGGGTCTAAAATAAAAACTAGAGGGCTTTACGAGACTCAAGTTTTTCGATGCACGGACAAAGATGACCGAAAATCCACTTTAAGGTAAAGCGTTATCTTGAGCGAGTGGTGCGATGAATTGGAAAGGTTCCAAAGCAACAAAAGAGTTGTTGGTTTAGTAATAAAGAAGACAAAGTATATAGCTATAAATGAAGGCTGCAAGTTGATTGTTTGGATTAAAAGTTCATTCTGAGAACTAGGAATAGTTCTAAGTCTCATCTTGGATCTAAACATGTGTTGTGGCACTTTCATTTGATTATTAGAATCATTGAAAGATGGGAAATCACTATAGAGATAGTGGACTCTCATGAACAACATTACATATCCATTAACTAAAGCTTATCCAACGGCAATGGGATAATAATCGTCTTAGAGAAGAAGAGTATGAGTTACCATGGCGATTGACTTTAGTGCAGTGGGAGATTGAAAGTAGTATGCACACAAGCCAATCATGTTTTGATGATAAAGCATATACTTTGTAACAATCTTATTCATTTATTAATAAAAAGTATTAATTTATTAAAGGCTTTTAATTATCTACATGATCTTTGTTTTATAATATGTGATAAACCCATAGTTTTAAGCAATGCTTTTAGAATAATGATGATGATCATTCTAATGAGATCTAAATTCTTAGAAAGCTTAAAACTAAAATAGTTCCCAATCGTTGGATTACTAAATTGGGGATTAGTGAATCCGGATAGATTGATACATCGTTCTTCTTCATTGGATGAGGATGATTGATCTCATGATCATTTGTGTGGAACACTAAAGCAAGTATGTAGGTGCTTATTAGAGAATAAGTTCATTTGAGCGTTGGCTCATTAAGGAATACCTAATGGAGTTTTACTTGCTTTGTCGATAGAATTCTGTAGTGATAGTAGTCTGAGTAATCCTTGGACTTGAGATCATCATAGTATCTTGTGTATGATGAGTTATACTTTGACTTATTCCTTAAGACCCTTAGGGTATATCAAAGGGTATGCTTGGGTATAATAAGTTGTACATGGAGATAATGTATGATCGATAAAGAATCTACCACTTCAATAAAAGAAGAAATGTCTATGTGATTCGATAAATGACAACCCAGTAGTCCTTGGCGAAGGCGAATGAAATTAGAAAGGAGTTTCTAATTTGCATTAATTTGGTTAATGCATTTAAGAGTCGAAATACATATAATTAAATAAAATAAGACTTGTGATAATTCCATGTCTTATATTTAATTGGGACATTGTATGGTGGAAGGATTGAATTATCACGGTAACTATTTACTCAAAGGTTCTTTTATGATTAATGTTGAAATCTATATTATCTGGAAAGTGGATTTGATGATTTAGGGAGGCTTATCCTATTGTAGAATAAATATTATTTATTTAAATAAATTAATTGTTTAATTTATTTATTTAAATAAGATTAAATTGTTCTAATTGATTTATTCACAACCGGTTTAATATGGAGAACCTAAAGGGTCACACCATAAAAAGGAAGAATAATTATTTAAGAAGTTAATGGCATAATCGTAATAATATGTTAAGTATATTTAATTTAATCTATGGTGATAGAATAAATTAAATAGCTTAATATTATTATTTAATATTTTAGAAATATTAAATATAAATTAATAAGAGAGTCTTATTAATATTATTACAATTATTATTATTATTTTAATTTCTAAAAGAGTTTAGGAATTAATTTAATATAAGTACTCTCATTTATTCCTAATTGGATTAGGAAGGAAAATTAGTTAAAGGAGTTTAATTAATTATCCCTAATAAGATTAGGGAGCTTAATTAATTAAAAGAATTTAATTAATTAAATAAAAGCCAATTCCTTAATTGTTAAGGGGTGGGTTGCCATATCTATAAATAAGAGGAGTCTTATTATGGGTGAGGTGGTTGTTGACTTTTACAACACACGTAATAATTCCAATAGTTGGGAGAGTACGTTCTTTTCTATACAGATAGGAAAAACTAGGGTTTGAGCCAATACCCCTTCTTCTTGAAAAATTCTTTTTCCTTGGTGGATCACCTCTGAGGCCCAAACACATGGGTGGCTAACGTTGATCGAAAGGAAGGAACCAAACCCGGTGGATTCAAGTTGAACACGAAAAGGATTGGAGGTGAACTTGTACTGAGGAAGCTCGATCTTCAAGGTATAATTCTTATTCATTATCTTTTTCGTTTAATTAATAATTGTGCATAAAGGGTGATCCGGGTTTATGGTTTGTAAATTTTTAAAACTCGATTTATCTCGCTTATTTTTTGCAATTTGATTGCGTTTTGAATATTACAAACCTAACGTAAAATAATATCATTTGAGAAAAAAATAACATCCCTTACCTCGAAAGATTAGTACTTTAAATTTGGAATACCTTATAGTCTTTGAAGGAATTTGCACCGCCTAACAATACTCAAAGTATACTCAAAATACTCACAAGAATATCGCTCGATAATATAGAGAAAAACTTGAGTTTAAATTGTGATTTTCAATTCTAACCTAAGCACCCTATTTATAGGAAAATGCTTAGAACAAAAGCGAAAAAATTTAATATAATATTAATATATATATATATAAGATTTCTACGCCCACCTTCCTAGATCTGATCTCAGCTCATTATGCACATGTTGTAGCCCACAAAACAAACAAAAACATTTTTATTATTTAAAATATTTTAAACTTCCAAAATCAATTATTTGAAGCTTGAAAATTCAATAATTCATAATAAATAGCCCTTTCATCGAAAAATTCGAATCTCGCGAGTTTTTATAGGAAATTCAATTCTCTACAACGTTGCGAGAAGAAAGTTTTTCCAAATTCCAAATAGAAATTGACCGAAAAATCCATAAACAAGCGATTTTACGAAAGTTATAATCAAATTTCGGTCGATAAATGGGGTCCACCAACATATTTAACATGTTTTAAACATTTATTGCAACAAAATACTACTCTTCCTCCTTGTATACTCATATATCCCACATTCGTTTGTAAAAATATCACCATTATTATATTATTAAAATATAATAATATATTTAAATAATTATTTTATCGAAAAAAGATAAAATTTCAATTTTCAACAATTGTCACATTAAAATTTTCTCCATCTATATCCACATAAAATCAATATTTTCCTCATCATATGAATCAATAATTAATTATTCACAAATAATATTTTAGAATCACAATATTGATGAACCAGGCGGTTCCCAAGAAAGAGGGGCTTTCCATAAGAATTTCTCCTTCTTGGCGCATGATTAGGTGACCAAACCTCTCCTTAGCGAAACTTTCTAGACATTGCCAATAATGTTATCTAATAATATTATTCGGATAATATGAATTATTGCTTCGATAATGAAAAATATTGTGTAATGACAATTATTGAAACAACGAAGAATATAAAATATCAACGCAAAGCAATTATTAACTCAATAAAATAATCTTGAACGATAATTCTGTAACCATTATCGAGTAGTACCTTCTTTTTTACGTAAGAATCAATAATTGGTGCAATCTTGGTATCTTCTTGTGTTTTAACCACGAATTATTTAACGATGATAACTGTAATAACTACACCATTATTTTTAAACAACTTATATTTGTCGTTTTATTCATCCAATCGCTTTCAGTTATGGGGCCCACGCATGGTCGCTACCGTCGTATTTAATATTCCCGATAAGTGCGAATATTCCACGACCAAAACGAATATTCCCAAATAACAATGAATATTTTATAACCACTTGCTTATTTTGAAATATTTGCGTATTTTACCCTAACTATCCACATTAATCACATCAACCCTTACTATTTCAAAATAATAAATAGAGAAAATTAAATTTCATTAATAATAAGTTGGGGTCTTACAACCTCCCTCCTTATGAAATTTTGTCCTCGAAATTGACGTCGTGTGCACAGTGTTTGAAAAGGTGAGGATACCTCGCTTTCATTTCCGTTTCCAATTCCCGTGTCATTTCCTCTATAAAGCATGATTCCTCCACAAAACTTTAACTTGTGGTATGACCTTTCTTGCGTAGGACATGCTCCTTCCTATCTAAGATCTTGACAGTACCTCCTCATCGTTAAGTCTTGGCTATCTCGTCCGGGTCTAACTTCGATATACGTGGTTTGGTCTTTCACATATTTACTGAAATGCACGATATGTGAAACACATTATGAACACGAGACATACTTCGAGAGATAACGCGAGTCTATAGGCTACATTTCCTACTCGGTCAAGAATTTGAAATGGACCAATAAATCATGGATTGAGCTTTCCTCTCTTCCCAAATCTTGTAACTCCATTCCATGGAGCAACTTCATGACAATACATGATCCCCTACACTAAATTCCACGTCCTTTCGATGAAGATCCGCATAACTCTTTTGTCGATCTTATCTTTGTTTGTATCGTTGTCGAATCATTTGGATCTTTTAGTAGTCATACGTCTTAACTCGGGTCCCAACAATGTTGCTTCACCCACCTCGTCCCAACATCTTGGAGAGCGACACTTTCGTCCATATAATGCTTCAAATGGAGCCACGCTTATACTTTGCGATAACTGTTGTTGTAGGAGAATTCTACCAATGGTAAATACTTATCCCAACCGCCTTGAAGTCTAGGACACGAGTCTTAATAAATCTTCAAGAGTTTGAATAGTCCTTTTCGATTGTCCGTCTGTTTGAGGATGGTATGCGAAGCCAATCAATAAATCCGTGCCCATAGCTTTTTGCAAGCTAACCCAAAATCTTGAAGTGAATCTTGGGTCACGATCCAAAACTATGGATCTTGGCATGCCATGCAACCTCACAATCTCATTCACGTACATACATCTGCAAGACGTTCAAGGAATAAGTCTCCGTATCGGCAAGAAATGAAAGCGGACTTGGTTAATCTATCAACAATAACCCAAATAGCATTGATGCCTTGAGAAACCGTAGTAAGAAGACCGTGAACGAAATCCATGGTAATGTGTTCCCACTTCCATTTCGGAATCTCAAGTGGTTGCAATGGACCCTTAGGTACTAGATGCTCCGCCTTTTTACACGTTGGCAAGTTAAACACATTGAGATAAACTTTGCAATCTCTCTCTTCATATTGTTCCACCAAAATGTATGTCGAAGATCACGATACATTTTAGTACTTCCGAGATGGATTGCAAATGGTGTATTGTGTGCCTCCATCATAATCTTGTACTTCAAATCGAGTCGTTAGGAACACAAAGTCTAGAGTGGACTCAAGTATTCCTTCTTCATCAATTCTCGCTTAGGAATAGCTCCTTCTTGTACTTTCTTCTTCATACGCATTAGCTCCGCCTGATTGGTGGCTTGAAAGCAACCTTAACTTTTTCTATTAAAGTTGGCTCTGTCGTATACTTGACATCATCGGACTCGTTCTGCATATGATCTTCTACTCAACGCGTCCATTTCCACCACGTTCGCTTTTCGGGATGGTATTGAATAGTGTGGTCGTAGTCTTTCAATAGCTCGAGCCAACGTCATTGCCGCGTGTTGAGTTCTTTTGAGTGAAGAAATATTTAAGACTTTTATGGTGCGAATATATCTCCACTTTCTCCCATATAGATAGTGCCTCCATATCTTTAAGCGGCAGCATTGCTTCACGCTAACTCTAGATCATGAGTAGGATAATTCCTCTCATACTCTTTAAGTTGTCATGAGGCATAAAGCTATGACTTTCCCACGTTGCATGAGAACACATCCTACCCTTTGCACGAAGCATCGTTGTAGATAACAAATCCATCCGAACCGGATGGTATTGTTAGAACAGTCTTAAAATAAGTCTCCTCTTAAGCTCTTGGAAACCCTTCTCGCATTCTTCGCTCCCAAACGAATTTTGTATCCTTCCGAGAGTTAAATGAGTTAATGGAGTAGTGATTCGAGAAAACCTTCCACGAATCTCAAGATATAATAACCAAATAAGCCCAAAAAGCTACGTCTTGATCCACCGAACTTGGTTGCTCTAACTTTGTATTGCTTCAATCTTCACGGATCCACGGGATACTCCATGTTTTGACACCGACGTGCCCAAGAAATGCTACTTCTCGAGCGAACTCGCATTTCTTCAATTTGGCATATAGTTGGTTTTCACGAAGCCTTTGAGTACCAACTTTCAAATGGTGCTCATGATCTTCACGACTTTTGGAATATATAAGGATGTCATCAATAAAGACAACAACAAACCGATCTAAATATTCCTTGAATACTTGGTTCATCATATCCATGAAAGCCGCAGGAGCATTAGTTAGTCCGAAAGACATGACTAAGAATTCATAATGCCCATCTTAGAGTTCTAAAGGCGGTCTTTGGAATATCCTCGCCTCTAATCTTCTTGATGATGATATCCGAATCGAAGATCGATTTTGAAAAGAATTGTGCCTTTAGAATCGGTCAAACAAATCATCAATACGAGGTGAGGATACCTATTCTTGATGGTGACATGGTTCAATTCCGATAGTCAATACAAAGTCGCATACTCCGTCTTTCTTCTTTACAAATAAAACAGGAGCACCCCAAGGAGATGTACTTAGGGCGAATGAAACCGATGTCCAACAATTCACAGTAGTTGGACCTTTAACTCTTGAAGTTCAATAGGAGCCATTCGATATGGGGTTTTAGAAATGGGCTTTGTACTAGGTTCAAGATCAATAAAGAATTCAACTTCACGTTACGGGGTGGCCAAGGAAGTTCTTGGAAATATACGTCGAGAAAGTCAATAACAAATGAATAATATTATTCAAATTTGGCGTGTCTTTATTCAAATCCATAACATGGGCTAAGAAAGCTTGACATCCGCTTTTCAATAAGCGAATAGCTTTATGATTAGATATGATAGTGATTGATTTTAATGGTTTAGTTGCTTGAATTTGTACAACGGGTTGGTTAGGAATATGAAAACTAACAACCTTACGAAAAACAATCAATTTTGGCATGATGAGTAGTTAACCAATCAATCCCTAAAATCACATCAAAAGCAAGTATCTTTAAAGAGATAAGGTCAATGGTAAGGTAATGGTGCCAACTTGAATCAAACAAAATTTATAAGCAGTGGATGTGATGAAAGTTTCTCTAACGGAGTTTTCACGAGATAGGTCAAAGTCTAATTTCTCCTGAGTCAAGTTTAAACGTTGAGCACAAGCGGAGAGATAAATGAATGGGTAGCAGACCTAGATCAAGTAAGGTATAAACTTCGCAAGAATTTATAAATAGCTTACCGTGATCACCTCGTTTGGGTTCCTCGCATTTTGACCAAATCACAACAAACGCTCTTCCGGAATCGTTGACTTTGACTTTTACGGGACGATCTTTTGAGTCACCGTCCCCATTGAACTAGGTTTCGCTCTTCACGTCATATCTCGAAGCGATATGTCCTTCCTTTCCACAATTATAAGCATACCTTGAACTGTTGTGGAAAGTTTGACCGATATGTCCCTCTTTCCGCATTTATAGCATATAATGGGTGGTCGTTCTCCTCCCTTAGAACCGATTCTTTGCCAAGACTATCGTCTTCTTATATTCGTTGTTAAATCTCCTCTTTTAAAATCTCCTCCTCTGACTCACTTCTTCTATTTTTATGGCCATGATTACCACCCGAGTGGTTACCATTTTGTCCGTCTGTTTCTTTCTCCATTTGGTTATCATTATTACGTTGATTCTTATCTACGATGCGATCCTGGTTGTGGTCCTCGAGTTGACCGTACTCGTTATCTCGCTTAATAATTGAGTCCTGCTTTACAACATCCGAATAGAGAGAAAGTTTATGAGAAATGAGATATTGACGTATCTTGGGTTCAAACCTCTAAGAAACATCCGCGTCATACGTTCCTCATTCTCCACCAAATGAGGTGCTGAACACGGATAACTCTGCAAACTTTGCCTCGTCTTCGAGACACAAATCGTGTTGTTGTTTTGCTCTAATCGATGAACTCCACTTCCTTCATATATACGAACACTTTCGTGAAAGTATTTGTCATTAAATAGTTTCAAACGTTTCCCAAGACATGTTGAGAGTGCGGTTTGGATGGGTGCGCTTGACGACTCCTCGCCACTTTTAACATAAAGGTGGCGAATGGAACCTTCTGTTCCTCGTGCATCCCAAGACATCGAATATCTTGGTAATTTGTTTGACCCATGTTTCCGCCCATGATCGGATCTGGCTTTCCCTTAAATTCGGTGGTCCCAACTCTTTGAATCTTTGCATTTGTGACAACCCGTGAATTGCTATCATTTCTCTCACATATTTTGAACACGAGTCTCCTCAAATCGATTTTGCATGAATCGCAAAAAGCTTCTAAACATCCCTCGTTCATCATCTCGCTTTCAAATGGTGTTGTTCACAGGAGGAACATTGCCGACTGTTGCACGTTCTCCTCGTTGGTGAGTCTGAGCGTCTCCACGGTCTCATTTCCATTGTTAATATTCTCGATCGACATTCTCAAATACTATCATAAAACAAGGGTTAATTAAGAAATCAATATATCACATAATATCCCTATATCTTGACCAACTAAAAAAATAAGCTTAGGTAGGACACACTTTAGCGAAGGATTTACTCGTCTCTCCCTCCTAGTTCTATTCCCCGATCTCCGCCAGAGATCATATCCCTAAGCTCGATACCAACCGTGGCGCCCCCAAAATAGGTATACATCACCCATTCCGAGTTGTTAATACATGTGCGAAACAACTACAACATTATTATTACAACAATAAAAGTCGTGAGTTTGAATACAAATATTATCTTCAGACAATATCTATACTCAAATAAATCCTCATCACATTTATTGATACATTATTTTACAAAATGGTGAGAACTACTAAACAATTCTTTCTAAAACCTTCATTCCATACCCCACTACAAATTTTCGCTATATTCTCGCCTCCGAGAAGAAAAATGGAACAAAAAGGAAAAGGGTGAGCTCAACTAGCCCGAAAAGAATATTATGACTAAGATAATATACAACAAATTATCGTTAGTCTTCAACAGAAAAAATCTAATAGAATACAATAGACAACAAATTTTAAATCAATATTCGCAGTGAAATAATAATTCATTAGAAGAGTTAAGTAGAGAATGCAAACTACTATCCTCATGTATGAATTTAAAAGTTCATCGTCTATCTTTTATCCTGTAACATCAATCAATATACATCTGAATCAAATATTCATCTTTGCACTACAGGCCAAAGATATTCATCGATTAGTTATGTTCATCTAAACACTGTTCATCTTTCTGCACTACTGACAAAGATATTCTTCAAAAATCATTCATCTTTACTACGAGCCAAAGATATTCAATAATATCATCATTTAAGACCGAGGATGATGAAAAATATTTTTAAAGAAATGAATCCAATGAAACAAAATGACAAGGATTAAGGATTAAGGAATCGTACTTTGTTTTATCCATGTTCAAAAATACCCTCAAAATGATCATAGTGGTGTAAAATTCAAGAATGATCAAAACATGGATACAATCAAAGCTAGTATCCGAAATAGATATTTTGACAAAAAGAAGAAATTTTATTTTTCGATGAATAGTGTCAGATATCGTGAATATCGTGAATAGTCTTTAGTATCATGAATAGTAACTCAACACCAAAAGATAGAAATTCCACAAAAAAACATCTTCACGCTTCATGAATAAGACTTTAAGTGAATAGTAACTCAGAACTTTCGTGAATAGTAACCCGACATGAAAAAGTTCTAAATTTGATAAAAGTTCCAACCAATATTTCAACATAATGATATTGAAGAAATAATATCATTTGAGAAGAAAATAACATCCACTTACCTCGAAAGATTAAGTACTTAGTTGGAATACCGGGTATATAGTCTTTGAAGGAACTTACACCGCCTAATCTAACATACTCAAAATACTCACAAGAATACGCTCGATAATATAGAGAGAAAACTTGATTTACGGTGTGATTTTCAATTCTAACCTAAGCACTTTCTATTTATAGGAAAATGCTTTAGAACACTAAAGCGAAAAATTTAATATAATATTAATATATATATTAAGATTTCTATGTCCACCTTCCTAGATCTGATCTCAAATCATTATGCACATGTTGTAGCCCACAAAACAAACAAAAAACGTTTTATTATTTAAAATATTTTAAACTTCAAAAATCAATTATTTGAACTTGAACTTCAATAATTCATAATAAATAGCCCTTTCATCAGAAAATTGAATCTCGCTAATTTTTATAGGAAATTCAATTCTCTATAACTTTGCGGAAGAAAGTTTTTCCAAATTCCAAATAGAAATCGACGTAAATCCAAAGCAAGGCGATTTTACAAGTTATAATCAAATTTCGATCGATAAATGGGGTCCACCAACATGTTTAACATGTTTTAAACATTTATTGCAACAAAATACTCTTCCTCCTCGTATACTCATATATCCCACATTCGTTGTAAAAATATCACCATTATTATATTATTAAAATATAATAATATATTTAAATGAATTATTTTATCGAGAAAAGATAAAATTTTAATTTTTAACAATTGTCACGATATCTGGCACTTGTAAGACCCCAACTTTTATAAATAAAGATGAATTTTTCTATAAATATTATTTTTGAATATTGTGGAATAAATTTGATATAATGTTATAGTTGTGGGTAATATTTATAAATTTTTAAAGTATGCGAGTTGTTATAAAATATTAGTTTGGTGGGAATATTCTTTTTGTTAGGAATATTCGTATTAACTACTCAATCATTGGTGGACCCCATAATGTAATTATTGTTTGATTAAGAAAACGACAAAAAATATTTTATAAAAATAACTACGGCGGAGGTGTTACCGAATTAAAAGCTGTTGAACTACCCGGTGGTAAAAAATACGATGTACGCGTGGTTGCGTAGTAAGCACTACGGTATTGATTATTGATGCTTACGTGAGAAGTCACTCGGTATGCTCAATTATTGCTTCACGATAATTCTTTGCATCATATCTCTTATATTATTGATTCAATTATTGTCACAAAGATCATCATCGTATAATATGTTATAGTATTAAATCAATAATTGAGACGACAAGTTATAAATGATTAATAATTGTTGAAAGATTAAACATGTGTTGATGAAAAATAAAATGATTTGTGGTAAGTTTGATTATTTTATGGGGGGCTCATATGTCATCATCATCTAAGAGTCTCTTCGTCGATAGTAATTACCTTCGTCGATAAGTAATTACCCTTGTGAATAGTATTTACCTTCGTCCAATATAGTATTTACCTTCGTTAATAGTAATTACCTTTACTGCAGACGTCGAACCACTTGTGTCGCTTCACATTACAAAGCGCCGAACCACTTGTCGTTTCACATTAAAAGCGCCAAACCACTTTTCTTTTCACATCATTAGTCGTCAAGCCACTCGCTTTTTTCACACAAGAAAGCTCTTAAGCTAGAAATCTTCTATAAATAGAGGCCTAGGGCTTCATTATTTTCACGAATTCATTCAAGCTATAGAGAGAAAGTATAGAGAGAATAAGAGAGAGAAGAAGAAGAGTATTTTGTTACTACTACTGCTGCGAGATTCAATCTTCTACCAAAAGTAAGGGTGTTATTCTTTCTTATTCATTAAGAGAACTGTTGTTATTCCATTGCTTATTATTCTTGGAATAACTTTTGTATGTCGTGGTTTACCCTATACTTGGTGACATTCTTCTATTATTCATTGGAACATCCTCGTCTGTGTGTTTTACCGGACTGGTTCCGTCTTTATTATTATTCTGTTGGAACATCCTCGTCATGTGTTTTTACACCGGACTGGTTCCGCCTTTTTATTATTATTCTGTTGGAACATCCATGCATGTGTTTACGCCGGACTGGTTCCATTCTTTATTATTCTGTTGGAACATCCTATACATGTGTTTTACACCGACTGGTTCCGCTTTATTATTATTCGCATTTGGAACATCCTCATGCATGCGTTTCTGTGCCGGACTTCGATTTCCGTTATTTATTATTCTGTTGGAATAACTTTTGCCTGTCGTCTATCGCATGCGGGTGATTTCTTTTGTTATTCTATTCTTTATTATACCCAATTGGTTAAAAATTTGACTTGTATACTCCATGAAATTAGTGGAATATCCTTGATATTTGCGTTTCATCCAATATCTTTTCATGGAAATATTCTTCCGATCATTCTTGAATTTTACTCTACAAAAGCAGATGTCATGTTGATAATTTGGGCGTTAATAATTCTGGATAAAATAATTCTTGAACTTGTTTTATTAAATTCTTATATCATTGTCATCATCCTCATGTTTATATTATGTTGAAAGTCATCTCATGGCATCAGTAGTGCATAGATGGACTTGGTATGATTATGACCAAAGACTATTCTTCATGTAATCATCATGGTCGTAATGTTACAAATGATGTGATAAAAATCCTCAGTGGCCGTAGTGCATTGGTGGACAGTTGTTGGCATGATCATGACCATTAATGAATACACAAATATTCTTGGCCCATAGTGCATGAATAATTGTGGTCGTGATACTAAAGAATATCCTTGGCCGTAGTGCAGGGGTGATTCGATGATGTGGAATATTTATTAAAGCTGAGTCTCAGCTATAACAGTGATGAAAAACCTTTTAAAACCTAAAAGATAGTAGACTTTATTTTCTACTTGACTCTTTTAATGGATTGCTTATTCCGTTGCAGTTAAACTGGTTGTCTATTGTATTTTATCAGTTTAACATTGTTGAAGACTATTGATAATTTATTCTGCATTATCTTAGTCATAATATTTCTTACTGGGCTAGTTGAGCTCACCCTTTCTTTCACTGTTCTCTTCAGGAAATGAGAATATATTTGGACGACGAGTCGGGAAACGAGTGATGGTCCTAAAGATAGCATTAGTAGTCCTCACTATTTCGTGAAATAGTGTGATAATAATTGTAATGAGGACTCCTTTTTTGAGTTTGTATAATATCTAGTAGAGCGATATTTATATTTAAACTCACGATTTATGTATTAAGTTGTATTTAAATTCTGTACCATGTAAGTGGTGACCCAAGATGGGTGATGTATACCAAATTTTGGGGGCGTCGCGGTTGGTATCGAGCTTAGGATATGATCCTGGCTAAGATGTGAGAATAGTACTAGGAGGGAGAGACGGAAATACCTTCGCTAGTATGACCTACCTAAGTTTATGTGCTATTTTATTGGTTGGTCAGAAGATAGGGATAATTTGTTAATGTCAATTAACCTTTTGTTTTGTGGCAGTATCTGAAAATGACATCTGAGAATGTTGAGAATAGCAATGGAAGCGCAGCGATCGTTGATTCACCACATATCAATAATCGTGATAATGTGCATCGTAGAAGGCGACAATCCTCATTCAAACAACAACACTGACCAAATGATGAATGATCAAATGTTCAAAGGCTTTATGCAATTTATGCAACAGCAGGCGAGAGCGACTCCTGTCCAAAACGTAGGTGGAAACACGGAAAATTCTCGGGCGGTCACCGCTAAACAATTCAAGGAGCTGGGACCACCGGAGTTTAAGGGAGAGCCAAAACCACTTCTGGCGGAAGCATGGATAAAGCAGATTACCAAGATATTTGATGTCTTGGGATGCTCCGAGGAGCAAAAGGTTCCTTTCACGCTTTTTATGTTGCAAGCATGCGGAGGCGGATTCTTCAGTGGAATCGGTAAAAACGTACTCAACTTCTTTGATCTTGAAGATATCTTGGGAGAAGTTCCAGAGTCGTTTCAACGACAAATACTTTCCCCGAAAGTATTCGCCACATGAAGGAGGTGGAGTTTATCAAGTTGGAACAAAACAATATGACCGTGTCGCAATACGAGGCTAAATTTGCGAGTTATCACGGTTTAAGTCCCACTCTTGGTGGATAATGAAGAGAGAATGGCGCGAATGTTTTAAGAGGTTTGAAGCCGAGATACGTCAACATCTTATTTCTCATAAATTGTGTTTGTATTCAGATGTTGTAAATAGGGCTCGCGATTAGTGGAACGCGATAATGAGTCAACGAACTAAAAGAGAGCGGTGCGAAAAATTATAATACCGGTAGAGAGTAGTCATCGAGCGGTGACAACAAGCGTGGAGGGAATCAACGGGCGGATATGGTAACCACTTGATGTGTAATCGGGGCCAAAACAATAAGAATGGACATTTCAAGAAACGGAGATTCAACAATGATGGAAAGACGCGTCGGCACCAAAGACCCATTGTTAAGGAAGGAGAAAGACCACTATCATATGCTTCAAATGCGAAGGAGAGGACACATCGATCAAATCTGCGTCATGCCGTCCAAAGCATGTTATAATTGTGGAAGAGAGGTCACTTAGCTAGATTTTGTCGTTTCTCAAGACAAATTCACTAGGATGGATGGAGCACCAAAGGCCATCCCGAAAATTCAAAACCCAGAAGTCTGAGGAGGCGTTTGTTGTGACCTCCCAAAGAGCAAGGAATCCGAATGAGGTCATCACGGGTAAGCTTATCATAAACTCTAATGAAGTCTATACTTTATTTGATACCGGTTCTACCCATTCTTTTATTTCTCCTACTTGCGCTCATCGATTAAATTTGACTCCGGAGAAATTAGACTTTGACTTATCTGTAGAAACTCATTGGGAGAAACCTTCATTACATCCAACGTTTATAAGTCTTGTTTGGTTCAAATCGGTACCTCACATTACCTGTCGATCTTATTTCATTAAAAATACTTGCATTTGACGTGATTCTAGGGATTGATTGGTTAACTACTTATCATGCAAAAATTGATTGTTTTCGTAAGGTTGTTAGCTTTCATATTCCTAATCAACCTATTATGCGAATTCAAACGACCAAACCATTAAAATCAATCACGGTCATCTCAAGCCATAAAGCTATTCGTTTATTGAAAAACGGATGTCAAGTTTTTTTAGCTCATGTCACAGATTTAAACAAAAATACGCCGGGTTTGAACGATATTTCTATTGTTAATAAATTTCTGATGTATTCCCAGAAGAACTTCCCCGCCTACCCCCGGGCGTGAAATTGAATTTTGTATCGACCTTGAACCCGTACAAAAACTATTTCCAAAGCCCCATATCGAATGGCTCTATTGAACTTCGAGTTAAAGACCCAACCGCAGAATTATTAGACATTGGCTTTATTAGTCCTAATACTTCTCCTTGGGGTGCTCTGTTCTATTCGTGAAGAAGAAAGATGGGAGTATCGACGACTTTGTATTGATTATCGAAATTAAATCATGTCACCATCAAAAATAGGTATCCATTGCCACGTATTGATGACTGTTTGACCCGATTGCAAGGAGCCAAATTCTTTTAAAGATAGATCTTCGTTCCGGATATCACCAATTGAAGATTAGAAACCGCCGACATTCCAAAGACGGCTTTCGAACTCGATGACGGGCATTATGAATTCTAGTCATGTCCTTTGGATTGACTAATGCTCCTGCTGCTTTCATGGATATGATGAACCGAGTATTCAAGGAATATTTAGATCACTTTGTGGTCGTCTTTATTGATGACATCCTTATTTATTCCAAAAGCCGTGAAGATCATGAACAACACTTGAGGCTGACACTCCAAAAGCTTCGTGAATATAAGCTTTATGCCAAGTTGAAGAAATGTGAGTTCTGGCTTGAAGAAGTAGCATTCCTTGGGCACGTGGTATCAAGTCATGGAATATCTGTTGACCAAAGAAAGATTGAATCTATTCAAAGTCGGGAACAACCTAAATCGATGGATAGAAGTCGTAGCTTTCTCGGTTTAAATTGGTTATTATCGGAGATTCGTGGAAGGATTTTCTAATCGCTACTCCATTGACTCAAATTGACTCGGAAGATACAAAGTTCGGTTGGGCGAAGAATGTGAGAAGAGTTTTCAAGAACTCAAGAGAGATTTATTTCAAAGACCTGCTCGACAATACCATCTCGGCTCGGAGGATTTGTCATCTACATGATGATGCTTGAGCAAAGGGTTGGGATGTGTTCTTATGCAACATGGAAAAGTTATAGCTTTATGCCTCGCGACAACTCAAAGAATATGAGAGGAATTATCCTACTCATGATCTAGAGTTAGCGGTATTATCTTCTTGACTTAAAATTTGGAGGCATTACTTGTATGGGAGAAAGTGGAGATCTTTACGGATCATAAAAGCCTCAAATATTTCTTCACTCAAAAGGAACTCAACATGCGACAACGACGTTGGCTTGAACTGCTTGAAAGATTATGATCATACCATCCAATACCATCCTGGAAAAGCGAACGTGGTAGCCGACGATTGAGTAGAAAATCATATCTTAGCACTGAAAGCGATATTGTCAACGCAAGGCCCATTTTGTGTGACTTGCAAAAGAATGGAGATAGAGTTAAAGACTCGAGACGCGTGTGATGATAGCGAGTATACTGAGTAGAACCGACTTTAATCGATAAAGTTAAAGGCGCTTTCCAAGCTACGGACTCTAGAAATTGGCGCGTGTATGAGGAAGAAAGTACAAGAAGGTCTTTATCTGGGAAGCAAGAATCGATGAAGAAGGAATACTTGAGTCAACTCCGGACTTTGTGTTCCTAACGACCTCGATTTAAAGTATAATATCATGATGGAGCGCCTGACACACACCATTTGCAATCCATCTCGAGTACCAAAATGTATCATGATATTCGTATACATTTTGGTGGAGCAATATGAAGAGAGAGATATAGCGTTGTTTATATCAAGGTGTCTAACTTGTCAACGAGTTAAAGCGGAGCATCAAGTACCAAAAGGTCCATTGCAACCACTTGAAATTCGGAATGGAAGTGGGAGCACATTACCATGGATTTCGTTCTACGGCTTCCTAAGGTTTCTCGGCGTTGATGCAATTTGGGTCATTGTTGATAGATTGACCAAGTCCGCTCATTTCTTCCGACACGAGAAACTTATACACTTGAACGTCTTGCTCAGTATGTATATAAACGAGATTGTAAGATCGCATGGTATGCTTAGGTATCCATAGTTTTGATCGAGACCCAAGATTCACTTCACGATTTTGGGTTAGTTTGCAAAAAGCTATGGGCACAGACTTACGATTTAGCTTCGGCATATCATCCTCGGAGACAGACGGACAAATCGGAGAGGACTATTCAAACTCTTGAAGATCTATTAAGACTCATGTCCTTGATTTCAAGGGAAGTTGGGACAAGTTCTTACCATTGGTGGAGTTTTCCTACAACAACAGCTTATCAAGCAAGTATTGGCGTGGCTCCATTCGAGCGTTGTATAGAAGAAAAGTGTCGTTCTCGAAATCTTTGGGATGAGGTGGGTGAAGCAACGTTGTTGGGACCGAGTTGATACGTATGACTACGGAAAAGATTCAAACGATTCGACAACGTATAAAAACCTCACAAAATCGATAAAGGAGTTATCTTGATCTTCATCGAAAGGACGTGGAATTCGATATAGGAGATCATGTGTTGTTAAGAGTTGCTCCATGGAAAGGAGTTACAAGATTTGGAAAGAGAGAAAACTTAATCCTCGATTCATCTATTCCATTTTAATCCTCGATCGAGTAGGAATCTGTGGCCTATAGACTGCTTTACTGCCCAAATATGTCTCGTGTTCATAACGCTTTTTCACATATCTATGTTACGTAAATATGTGAAAGACCCGAACCATATTATTGAGTTAGAACCAGGACGAAATAGCGGAAGATTTGACGTATGAAGAGGTTCTGTTCAAATTTTGGATAAGAAGGAACATATTCTACGCTCCAAGTTATACCTCAAGTCAAAGTTTTGTGGAGGAACCACGATGTTGAGAAATGACTTGGGATTTAGAATCGAAATGAAATCAAGGTATCCTTACCTCTTCGACATACCAGTGTCGTACCACCTAATTTCGAGGGCTAAATTTCATAAGAAGGGGAGGTTGTAAGACCCCAAATTTTATAAATAAAGATGAATTTTTCTATAAATATTATTTTTGAATATTATGGAATAAATTTGATATAATGTTATAGTTGTGGGTAATATTTATAAATTTTTCAAGTATATGCAAGTTGTTATAAAATATTAGTTTGGTGGGAGAATATTCTTTTGTTAGGAATATTCGTATGACTGGCTTAATCATTGGTGGACCCCATAATGTAATTATTATTTGATTGAGAAAACGACAAAAATATTTTATAAAAATAACGGCGGAGGTGTTACCGTTAAAACTTTTGAACTACCCTTGGTAAAAGTACGATGAATACGTGGTTGCATAATAGCACTACAGATATTGATTATTGATCTTTACGTGAGAAATCACTCACCTATGCTCAATTATTACTACGATAATTCTTGCATCATATCTCTTATATTATTGATTCAATTATTATCACAAGATCATCCGTATAATATGTTATAGTATTAAATCAATAATTGAGACGACAAGTTATAAATGATTAATAATTGTTGAAAGATTAAACATGTGTTGATGAAAAATAAAATGATTTGTGGTAAGTTTGATTATTTTATGGGGGGCTCATATGTCATCATCTAAGAGTCTCTTCGTCAATAGTAATTACCTTCGTCAATACTAATTACCCTTGTGAATAGTATTTACCTTCGTCAATAGTATTTACCTTCGTTAATAGTAATTACCTTTACCAGACGTCGAACCACTTGTCGTTTCACATTACAAAGCGTCGAACCACTTGTCGTTTCACATTCTGGCCAAACCACTTTTCTTTTCACATCATTAATCGCTCGAGCCACTTGCACACTTCACACAGGCGGTCTTAAGCTAGAAATCTTCTATAAATAGAGGCTGAGGCTTCATTATTTTTCACTTAATTCATTCAAGCTATAGAGAGAAAGTATAGAGAATAAGAGAGAAGAAGAAGAGTATTTTGTTACTACACCGTCTTCTTTGCGATATTCAATCTTCTACCAAAAGTAAGGGTGTTATTCTTTCTTATTCATGAAGAGAACTGTTGTTATTCCATTGCTTATTATTCTTTGGAATAACTTTGTATACGTGGTTTACCTATACTTGGTGACATTCTTCTATTATTCTCATTGGAACATCCATGCATGTGTTTTACACCTACCTGGTTCCGCCTTTATTATTATTACATTGGAACATCCCGTCTGCGTGTGTTTTACACCGGACACGGTTCCGTCTTTATTATTATTCGCTGGAACATCTTGTGCACATGTGTTTTACTGCGGGACTGGTTCCATTCTTTATTATTCTGTTGGAACATCCTATCTGTGTGTTTACACCGACTGGTTCCGTCTTTATTATTATTACATTGGAACATCACATGCATGCGCTTTTACGCGGGACTGGTTCCGTTATTTATTATTCTGTTGGAATAACTCCGCCTCTTGCGGTCTATCGCATGCATGGTGATTTCTTTTGTTATTCTATTCTTTATTATACCCAGGTTGGTTAAAATTTGACTTGTATACTCCATGAAATTAGTGGAATATCCTTGATATTCAAGCGTTTCATCCAAAGATCTTTTCATGGAAATATTCTTCCGATCATTCTTGAATTTTATTCTACAAAACAAAGATTATCGTGTTGATAATTTGGACGTTAATAATTCTGGGATAAAATAATTCTTGAACTTGTTTTATTGAATTCTTATATCATTGTCATCATCCTCATGTTTATATTATGTTGAAAGTCATCTGCGTGGCACATAGTGCATAGATGGACTTGGTATGATTATGACCGAGAGACTATTCCGGTGTAATCATGGCCGTAATGTTACAAATGATGTGATAAAAATCCTCGATGTAGTAGTAGTGCATTGGTGGGATGATTGTTGGCATGATCATGACCATTAATGAATACACAAATATTCTCGCCCGTAGTCGTGCATGAATAATTGTGGTCGTGATACTTAAAGAATATCCTCGGCCGTAGTGCGTGCGGGTGATTCGATGATGTGGAATATTTATTAAAGCTAGGAGTCTCAAATTTATAACAAAGATGAAAAACCTTTTAAAACCTAAAAGATAGTAAACTTTATTTTCTACTTGACTCTTTTAATGGATTCTTATTCAACTGCAGCTTAAACCGTTTGTCTATTGTATTTTATCGCTTTAACATTGTTGAAGACTATTGATAATTTATTCGCATTATCTTAGACATAATATTTCTTCTTTGGGCTAGTTGAGCTCACCCTTTCTTTCACCGTTTCTCTTCGTGAAATGAGAATATAAATTTGAGACGAGTCGGAAGCAGTGATGGTCCTGAAGATAAGATTAGTAGTCCTCACTATTCTCGTGAAATAGTGTGATAATAATTGTAATGAGGACTCCTTTTGAGTTTGTATAATATCTAGTAAGCGATATTTGTATTTAAACTCACGGTTTATGTATTAAGTTGTATTTAAATTACATACCATGTAAGTGGTGACCCAAGATGGGTGATGTATACCTAATTTTGGGGCGTCACAAGATCTATTCACGATATCGACACTATTCACGAATACTGCACTATTCACCTAAAAATGAAATTTCTTCTTTTTGTCCAAAATATCTACTATGGATACTAGCTTTGATTGTATCCATGTTTTGATCATTCTTGAATTTTACTCCACTGATTACTTATGAAGTATTTTTGAACTTGGATTGTTTAAAATACTGAATCCTTAATATTTGTTCTTTTGTTTCCTTTGGATTCGCTTTCTTTGAAATATTTTTCATCATCCTCGGTCCTAAATGATGATATTATTGAATATCTTTGGCACAGTAGTGCAAAGATGAATGATTTCTTGATGAATATCTTTGGCCCGTGGTGCAAAGATGAATGTGTGTTGTATTTAACACTTAATTAACTGATGAATATCTTTGGCTTTGAGGTGCAAAGATGAATATTTGATTCCGATATATATTGATTGATGTTACGGGGATAAAATATCGACGATGAACTTTTAAATTCATATATAGAAGATAGTAGTTTGCATTCTCTACTTAACTCTTCTAATGAATTGTTGTTTCCGCTGCAGTTGTTGATTTAAAACTGGTTGTCTATTGTATTCTATTAGATTTTTCCATGTTGAAGACTAACGATAATTTGTTGTATATTATCTTAGCCATAATATTCTTTACTGGGCTAGTTGAGCTCACCCTTTTCTTTTTTGTTCCATTTTTCTTCTCAGGAGGCGAGAATGTAGCAAATACTAGTCGGGGTATGGAATGAAGGTTCTAGAAAGAGTTGTTTAGTAGTCCTCACCATTTTTGTAAAATAATGTATCAATAATTATGATGGGGATTTATTTGGGTATGTATATTGTCTAGAAGACAATAATTATATTTAAACTCACAGTATATATATTGTCGTATTTTGCACGACAAATGTATTAATAAAGTTGTAGTTATTTCGCATTACGTATTTGGCGACTCAGAATGGGTTGGATGGAATGGACCCATTTTGGGGGCGTCACAACCAAGCAGTGCACACCTGTGTAGACGGGCCCAATAAGCATGTTGGACCACCTCCTTACCTAAAAGGTTAACCTATTAGGTTGAGGCTCTACCATACTTATTAACCCATCTAAACTCTTGAATTTATCCGATGTGGGATTCATGTGAAATATCCCAAGATTGTTGGGTGTGGGTCCTCACCCATGAGATAGAATCCAAGATAGAGAAGAATGGGTTTATATACTTGATATTAATCCAATTAGAAATTGGGTTAATGGAAACAATATTGGAATTGGAGATTACATGAAAGGAATCCAAGTTGAAAAAGGATTTACTTGTTAGAGTGGTTGGTGACCAAGACAAGGAGATGTGATCCCTAATTTGATTAGGAGAATAAATTGTTTCTAATCCATAATAGGAATGGATTAAGAAGAGTACTATAAATAAGGCTATGAGGGAGTCTTATTTGATACATGAGATAGAGAAGCTTGGTAGTAAGAAGATACCAAAAGAATAAATTGAGAGAATTACTGTTTGTTGTTCGTGGGTATCCGCCATCATCTCCGTTCAATTGAAAGCTTGAAGACTTTATTGCTTGGGGTGTTTTTTGGTGGTGAAGTTAATTAGGTTTCTCAACCTAATTAAAGGTAAATTTATTATCTCAATTTATTGTGTAACCTCAAGTTTTAGGGCATAAAACTTGAGAGAATTATTAAGCCCATTATTAGTGATATAGTGGAGATTCTGGAGTTTGACCATGGTTTTTACCTCTTAATTTTAGAGGGTTTCCACGTAAATTTGGTGTCTTGCTTGTGGATGGTTATTTGTTATTTTTGTTCTCATAATTGGTTTTGTTGATTTCATATTTAATTGCACAAAGACGGAAAAGTAATTCCTGGGATATAGATTATTTTTGGCGTACTTTTCCCAACAGTGGTATTAGAGCTTGGTTATTTTTGTGGTTTTCTTGTGCGAATTAAATGGAAGATTGGACAGCAGGTTGCATGATTAATCTCAAGGCTACAAATTATGCAATTTGGAAGCCAAGAATGGAGGATTTGCTTTACTGCAAGGATTTATACGAGCCACTTTAAAACGATGGAGTTAAGGCCACAAACAAGAGTGACGCGCAGTGGAACAAGATGAACAGGAAGACTATTGGTCTGATCAGATTGTGGATTGATCAAAGTGTGTTTCATCATGTTGCCACGGAAACTAAAGCCTATGATCTCTGGCAGAAATTGGAGTCCATGTATGAAAGGAAGACGGCGCAAAATAAAGCTTTTTTGATTAGGAAGCTTGTGAATTCTAAATTCAAGGATGGAAACTCCGTTGCAGAACACTTGAGTGATTTTCAGAGTTTGATAAATCAGTTGAGTACGATGAAGATGGTAATTGACGATGAGATGCAGGCTTTGTTGTTATTGAGCTCTTTGCCTGATAGCTGGGAGACGCTAGTTGTATCGTTAAGTAACTCCGCTCCTAATGGCAAACTGACTATGGATATAGTTAAGGATAGTTTGTTTAACGAGGAAAAGAGGTGAAAAGATACTATGGTGATTAGTGCTCATTCACAAGTTTTTGTCGCACAGAGTAGGGGCAAAAACAAAGGGAGAAACTCTCCTGAAGATGACAAATCCAGGGGAAGGTCAAGAGATAGAAAAGAAGTAATTTATTTTCACTGCCAAAAGCCGGGTCACATAAGACGAGAGTGCAAATTTTTAAAGAAGGAGCAGTCTAAGGAAAAAGATGAGGATAAAGATTCGATTGTGTATCTATCCGACGTTGATGTAGCTATTGTTTGTGATGATAAACCCAAGTGTCATGTTAATTATTGGATTATTGATTCGGGTGCTTCGTTCCATGCTACTTCGCGTGGTGAAATCTTCACATCCTACAGTAGTGGTGATTTTGGCCATGTGCGGATGAGAAATGGAAGTGCATCCAAGATTATAGGCATTGAAGATATTTGTTTGAAACTAACGGTGGTTGCAAGTTGATCTTTGAGAGAAGTCGGACACATTAAAGATATTCGTTTTAATTTGATCTCTAACGGTAAGCATGAGAATGGTTATAAAAGTTACTTTGGTGAAGGTCAATGGAAGCTCACTAAAGGGTCTCTAAAGAGTCACTAGAGGTAAGAAGGTGAACACTCTTTACACGATGCGCGCGTGTGAGAGGTGTTGAAGATAGTGGAGTTAAAGCGAGAAAAAAGATGTGGTACAAAGTCGTGCGAGATGGGAGGAAAGCCTTGCATGAGAACCACAAAAAGAAAGCTATTCGTTTTAAATGGGTACCAAAAGTGAAGAAGGAAAGTGATAGCTTGCAGCCAGGGTACAAAGCGGTTGTGAATGAATTTGGCAATGAGACAAAGCCGATGAGACAAAGCCGGGCATGAAGATATTTGACAATTCCAAGAAACTTGAGTTAAGCCAAGACATCGTTGGAATTAACCCCGAGTAAGGAGTTGTGGTTGGTGATCCCTCCTCTCATGGGTTCGGAGGGGGAGATTGTTGGGTGTGTGTAAGACCCCAAATTATTAATAAATGAAATTTATTTTCCTCTATTTATTATTTTGAAATAGTAAGGGTCGATTTGATTAATGTGGATAGTTATGGGTAAAATACGCAAATATTTCGAATAAGAAAGTGGTTATAAAATATTCATTATTATTAGGGAAAATTAGTTTGGTAGTGGAATATTCAATGCTTCGGAATATTCGTGACGACTACCATGATCTTTTTGTGGGCCCCATAACTGAAAGCGATTAGATGAAGAAAACGACAAATATAAGTTGTTTATAAATAACTGGCGTAGTTGTTTCTTTAAGTATCATTGTTGGAATACCCGTGGTTAAAAACACACTAATACGCGTTGTTGAAAGGTAGCACACCAGTATTGCACTCAATTATTGATTCTTACGTAAGAAGGCACTACTCAATAATTGTTACGATGATTATTGTTCAAGATTTATTGATTTAATAATTGTTGCGTTGATATTTTATATTGTCAAGTATTTCAATAATTGTCATTACACGGTATTTTTCATTATCGAAACAATAATTCATATTATCTGAATAATATTATTAGATAACATTATTGGCAATGTCTAGAAAGTTACATCTAAGGAGAGGTTTGGTCACCTAATCATACACAAGTAGAGGAGAGATCCTTATTGAAAGCCCTCTTTCCAGGAGCGGCTACCGGTTGCCAAAGATCATGTGATTCTGTAATATTATTTGTGAATAATTAATTATTGATTTATATGATGAGAAAATATTGATTTTATGTGGATATAGATGGAGAAATTTTTTAAAATGACAATTGTTAAAAATTAATATTTTATCATTTTCGATAAAATAATTCATTTAAATATATTATTTTAATAATATATTAACTATGATATTTTATAATGAATGTGGGATATATGAGTATATGAGGAGGAAGAGTATTTTTGTGGCATTAAATGATTAACACATGTTTTGTGTGTCGGTGGACCCTATTTCTTGAATTTAAATTTGATTATATACCGTAAAATCGCTTGGTTGTGGATTTGGTCAATTTTGTTTGGAATTTGGAAAAATTTCTTTTTTGCAAAGTTGTAGAGAATTGAATTTCCTATAAAAAGTCGCGAGATTCAATTTTTCCGACAAAAGGGCTATTTATTATGAATTATTGAAGTTTTGGAGTTTCGAAATAATTGATTTTTGGGAGTTTTAATTAATTATTTTGAGAAAAACGTTTTTGGTGAGTTTGTGAACCTCATTTAACATGTGCTATGGCTGAAATCAGATTTCAAAGGTGAGCTAAGGAATTTTGTTTATAAATAATATTATTATATTCAATTTTCTGCTTTTGGTGTTCTAAGCGATTTCTATAAATAGGTGCTTGGGTTAGAATTGAAAATCACACCGAACTCAAGTTTTCTCTCTCTATATTATCGGCGTATTCTTGTGAGTATTTTGAGTATACTTTGAGTATTGCTATACTGACTGCAAGTTCAAGTCATAGCCTATATCCTGTTTTTTAACTAAGTCTTGCCTTCGAGAGGTAAGGGATGTTATTTTCTTCTCAAATGATATTATTTCTTCAATATCATTATCTTTGAAATATTGGTTGGAACTTTTATCAAATTTGGAACTTTTTCATGTATGGGATTACTATTCATGAGTTCTTATTCACGAAGTTACTATTCATGAGTTACTATTCATGAGCCATTATTCACGAAGTACTATTCACGAGGCGTGAAGATGTTTTTTTTAGTGAAATTTCTATCTTTTGGTGTCGGAGTTACTATTCACGTATATCTGGTACTATTTACGATATATCGACACTTATTCACGAATCACTTGCACTTATTCAATCAAAAATGAAATTTCTTCTTTTCGTCTCAAATATCTATTCGGATACTAGCTTTGATTGTATCCATGTTTTGATCATTCTTGAATTTTACACCACTATGATTATTTTTGAGGTATTGTTGGACATGGATAAAACAAAGTACGAATCCTTAATCTTTAATCCTTGTCATTTTGTTTCACTGGATTCGTTTCTTTAAAAATATTTTCATCATCCTCAGTCTTAAATGATGATATTACTGAATATCTTTGGCCTGTAGTGCAAAGATGAATAATTTCTTGATGAATATCTTTGGCCCAGTAGTGCAAAGATGAACAGTGTTTAGATGAACACGACTAATCGATGAATATCTTTGGCTCAGAGAGTGCAAAGATGAATATTTGATTCCGTGATATATATTGATTGATGTTACAGGATAAAATATCGACGATGAACTTTTAAATTCATACATGTAAGATAGTAGATTTCAATCTCTACGTAACTCTTCTATGAATTATTATTCATTGCGAATATTGATTTAAAATTTGTTGCCTATCAGATTCTATTAGATTTTTCCTGTTGAAGACTAACGATAATTTGTTGTATATTATCTTAGTCATAATATTCTTTATCGGGCTAGTTGAGCTCACCCTTTTCCTTGTTGTTCCATTTTTCTTCTCGGGAGGCGAGAATGTAATGCAGTACTTAGTCGGGGTATGGAATGAAGGTTCTAGAGAGTTGTTTAGTAGTCCTCACCATTTTTGTAAAATAATGTATCAATAATTATGATGGGGATTTATTTGCGTGTGGATATTGTCTGCAGATGGCAATATCTCGTATTTAAACTCACGGTTATATGTTGTAATAATAAAGTTGTAGTTATTTACATACCATGTATTTGGCGACTCGTAATGGGTTGGATGGAATGGACCTATTTTGGGGGCGTCACGATTGGTATCGAGCTTAGGATATGATCTCTGGCGGAGATCGGGGAATAAAACTAGGAGGGAGAGACGAGTAAATCCTTCGCTAAAGGTGTCCTACCTAAGCTTATTTGTTAGTTGGTTAGTATATAGGGATATTATGTGATATATTAATTTCCTTAATTAACCCTTGTTTTATGACAAAGATTTGAGAATGTCGATCGAGAATATTAACAAATGAGTAAATGAGATCGTGGAGATGCTGTCTTTACCAAACGAAGAGAACGCGTCAACAGTCAATGTACCTCCTGTGAACAACACCAACGAAAGATGATGAACGAGGGATGTTTAGAAGCTTTTTGCGATTCATGTAAAATCGAGATTTGGGAGACTCGTGTTCAAAATACTGAGGAGAAAATGATAAGCAATTCACGGGTTGTCACAAACCAAACAGTTCAAAGAGTTGGGACCACCGAATTGGGAAAGCGGATCCGATTAAAGGCGAGACGTGGGTTAAACAAATTACCAAGATATTCGATGTCTTGGGATGCACGGAGGAACAGAAAGTTCTATTCGCCACCTTTATGTTCCGTGGCGGGCAGGATTCTCGGTGGGAATCAGTGAAGCGTACCCATCCAAATTTGCTTTCGGCGTATCGCCGGGAGACATTTCAAATAGTTCAATGACAAATACTTCCCCAAAAGTATTCGTCATATAAAGGAAGTGGAGTTTATTAGGCGGAGCGAGAATAACACGACGGTGTCCCAATCTGAAGCGAAGTTCATGGAGTTATCCAGTTTTACACCTCATTTGGTGGAGAATGAGGAACGTATGGCGGATGTTTAGAGAGGTTTGAAACCCTAAGATACGTCGTCGATCTCATTTCTCATAAATTTTCTCTCTATTCGGATGTTGTCAGCAATGTGGCTCAATTGTTAGAGCGAGATAACGAGTACTGGCCAACCGAGGGACCATAACCGAGGATCATACCAAAGATAAGCGATCAACAAAATAACGATAACCAAATGGAGAAAGAAGAATACGGACAAAGGCGGTAACCACTCTGGTGGTAATCGTGGCCATAGAAGAAAGCGAGTGGGAGGAGATTTTAAAAGAGGAGATTCAACAACGACCGTGTGAAGACGTCAACACCAAAGAAAGAATCGGTTCCAAGGAGGAGAAAGACCATCTGGTCAGATATGTTACAAATCTTGAAAGAGAGAGAGACATATCATTGAAACCGCCCCCAACAATTTTAAGGTATGCTATAATTGTGGAAAAGAAGGACATATCGCCGAGAGTTGTACAATATCGAAACCCATCCAGTAGAATGGTGACTCAAAAGGATGTCCCGAAAAGTCAAAGTCAATCGGTTCTTGGAAGAGCGTTTGTCGTGGCCGGTCAAAAAATGCGAGGAACTCGAACGAAGTTAAGACGCGGGTTAGTTAATTATAAATTCTTACGAAGTTTATACCTTACTAGATACCGGTTCTACCCATTCTTTTATCTCTCTTGCTTGCGCTCAACGCTTGAACTTGACTACGGAGAAATTAGACTTTGACCTATTTATGGAGACTCAGCTTGAGAAACTTTCATTACATCCGTTGTTTAGAAATCTTGCTTGATTCAGTCAGCACTATCACATTACACGTTAACCTTATTCCTATAAAGATATTTGCTTTTGATGTGATTTTAAGGTTAACTACTCATCACGCCAAAATTGATTGCTTTAAGTAAGGTTGTTAGTTTTCATATTCCTAAGCAACTCGTTATTCAATTCGAGCAATCAAACCATTGAAGTCAAACATTTTCATATCAAGCCATGAAGTCATTCGTTTATTACGGATGTCAAGTTTTCTTAGTCCATGTTATGGATTTGAATAAAGACACGTCAGATTTGAATAATATTCTTGTTGTTATTGATTTTTCCTGACGTATTTTTTGAAGAATTTCTTGGTTTACTCCCAAAGACTGATATTAAATTTTGTATCGACTTTGAACCCGGTACAAAACTCATTTCTAAAATCTCATATCGAATGGCTCCTATTGAACTTCAGGAGTTAAAAAAATTCAACTATAGAATTTGGTACCTGAGCCTTTATCCGGTGACTTCCTTTGGGAATGCACCGCCGATTCTCCGTAGGGACACACCATATTCGTGCGATAAGAAATCGATAGTGTCATTGTAACGTCTTATCCAAGGTTGGGATATGAGTCACGCTTGAGAACAACCTAAGTCGAGAATCGAAATACGTAGCTTTCAGGCTTAGTTGGTTATTATCGGAGATTCGTTGAAGGATATTCTCGAATCGCTATTCCATTAACTCAGCTGACTCGTAGAGATACAAAATTCGAATGGAGCAAGGAATGTGGGAAGAGCTTCGAAGAACTCAAGAGAGACTCATTTCAACGCACACGTTCTGACCATGCCATCCTGGAAAAGCGAACGTGGTAGCTGACGTGTTGAGTAGAAGATCGTATACAAGTACGAGTACGATATTATCAAAGACTCATTTCGAATAATTTACAAATAATAGAGATGGAGATGAAAACTCTAGTTACCCACGTGATGATATACGAGTATAATCGACTTTAATCGATAAAGTTAAAATCGCTCAAGCTACACAATTTGAGTGATGAATTTGAAGACGGAGGTGCAAGAAGTTGTTATTTCAAAAGCGAGAGAATCGGTGAGGTGAGGAAAGCTCAAACCTTTGATTTATTAATCCATTTAAAATTCTCGATCGAATAGGGCTCGCGCCTATAGACTCGCTTTTATCGCTAAGTATGACGCGTGTTCATTCATACATTTTCACGTATCGAGGTTACGTAAATATGTGGACGACCCGACCACGCTATTGAGTTAACCCACGAGATAAACCAAGACTTAACGTATAAGAGGTACTATCAAGATTTTGGATAGGAAGGAGCATATCCCTACGTCGAAAGGTCATACCACAAGTTAAAGTTTTGTGGAGAAACCATGCTATTGAGGAAATGACACGGGAGTTGGAAACGAAAATGAAAGCGAGATATTCTCATCTTTTCAAACACTGTGTATGCGTCACGATTTCGAGGACGAAATTTCATAAGGAGGGAGGTTGAAGACCCCAAATTATTAATAAATGAAATTTATTTTCTCTATTTATTATTTTGAAATAGTAAAGGGTCGATTTGATTAATGTGGATAGTTATGGGTAAAATACGCAAATATTTCCGAATAAGAAAGTGGTTATAAAATATTCATTATTGTTTGGGAATATTCGTTTGGTCGTGGAATATTCGTAATCGCTTCGGGGAATATTCGCATGCACTGCCGCTAGATCTTTTGTGGGCCCCATAACGGAAGCGATTGGATGAAGAAAATGACAAATATAAGTTGTTTATAAATAACTGCCAGTAGTTATTCTCAAGTATCATGTTGGAATACCCGTGGTTAAAACACACTAATACGCGTTGTTGAATCGGTAGCACACCAGATTGCACCAATTATTGATTCTTACGTAAGAAGGCACTACTCAATAATTGTTACGATAATTCTTGCTCAATAATTTATTGATTTAATAATTCTTTGCGTTGATATTTTATATCACATTGTTTCAATAATTGTCATTACACGATTTTTTCATTATCGAAGCAATAATTCATATTATCTGAATAATATTATTAGATAACATTATTGGCAATGTCTAGAAAGTTACGCCTAAGGAGAGGTTTGGTCACCTAATTGCTGCCAGATGAAGGAGAGATCCTTATTGGAAAGCCCTCTTTCTTGGGAACTACCGGTTGCAAGATTTGATTCGTAATATTATTTGTGAATAATTAATTATTGATTTATATGATGAGGAAAATATTGATTTTATGTGGATATAGATGGAGAAAATTTTAAAATGACAATTGTTGAAAATTAATATTTTATCATTTTCCGATAAAATAATTCATTTAAATATATTATTTTAATAATATATTAACTGGTGATATTTTTATAATGAATGTGGGATATATGAGTATATGAGGAGGAAGAGTATTTTGTGGCATTAAATGATTAACACATGTTTTGTGTGTCGGTGGACCCCATTTCTTGACCGAAATTTGATTATAAATTTGTAAAATCGCTTGCTTTGTGGATTTCGGTCAATTTTTGTTTGGAATTTGGAAAAACTTTCTTTTGCAAAGTTGTAGAGAATTGAATTTCCTATAAAAAGTCGCGAGATTTGAATTTTCTGACAAAAGGGCTATTTATTATGAATTATTGAAGTTTCGGAGTTTCGAAATAATTGATTTTTGGGAGTTTTAATTAATTATTTTGAGAAAAACGTTTTTGGTGAGTTTGTGAACCTCATTTAACATGTGCTATGGCTGAAATCAGATTTCAAAGGTGGGCTAAGGAATTTTGTTTATAAATAATATTATTATATTCAATTTTCGCTTTGGAGTTCTAAGCAATTTCCTATAAATAAGGTCTTGGTTAGAATTGAAAATCACACCGTAAACTCAAGTTTTCTCTCTATATTATCGAGCGTATTCTTGTGAGTATTTTGAGTATACTTTGAGTATTGCTATATCTGGTGCAAGTTCAAGTCATAGCCTATATCCCCTGTTTTTTCAAGTAAGATCTTGCCTTTCGAGGTAAGGGATGTTATTTTCTTCTCAAATGATATTATTTCTTCAATATCATTATCTTTGAAATAGTGGTTGGAACTTTTATCAAATTTGGAACTTTTTCATGTCGGGATTACTATTCATGAGTTCTTATTCACGAAGTTCTTATTCATGAGTTACTATTATTCACGATTCTTATTCACGAGTACTATTCACGAAGCGTGAAGATGTTTTTTTTTGAAATTTCTATCTTTTGGTGTCTGGAGTTACTTATTCACGATACGGTCTTATTCACGATATCGACCTTTATTCACGAATCTGGCGACTATTCAATAGAAAAATGAAATTTCTTCTTTTCGTCCAAAATATCTATTCGGATACTAGCTTTGATTGTATCCATGTTTTTTGATCATTCTTGAATTTTACACCACTATGATTATTTTTGAGGTATTGTTGGACATGGATAAAACAAAGTACTTAATCCTTAATCTTTAATCCTTGTCATTTTGTTTCACCGGATTCGTTTTTTTAAAATATATTTTCATCATCCTCGCCTTAAATGATGATATTCTCGAATATCTTTGGCTGTAATGCAAAGATGAATGATTTCTTGATGAATATCTTTGGCCGTAGTAGAACGAAGATGAACAGTGTTTAGATGAACACGACCCGGTGATGAATATCTTTGGCCAGTAGTGCAAAGATGAATATTTGATTCCGGATATATATTGATTGATGTTACGAGGATAAAATATCGACGATGAACTTTTAAATTCATACATAGAAGATAGTAGATTTCATTCTCTCACGTAACTCTTCTATGAATTATTATTCATTGCGAATATTGATTTAAAATTTGTCATGTCTATTGTATTCTATTAGATTTTTCCTCGTTGAAGACTAACGATAATTTGTTGTATATTATCTTAGTCATAATATTCTTTATTCGGGCTAATTGAGCTCACCCTTTTCCTCGTTGTTCCATTTTTCTTCTCGGGAGGCGAGAATGTAATGATCTTAGTCGGGGTATGGAATGAAGGTTACAGAGAGAGTTGTTTAGTAGTCCTCACCATTTTGTAAAATAATGTATCAATAATTATGATGGGGATTTATTTGCGTGTGGATATTGTTTGTATGGCAATATCTCGTATTTAAAATCACAGCTTTAATATGTTGTAATAATAAAGTTGTAGTTATTTCTGTACCATGTATTTGGCGACTCAGAATGGGTTGGATGGAATGGACCTATTTTGGGGGCGTCACAGTGTGGGTCCTCACCCATGAGATAGAATCCAAGATATAAAAGAATTGGTTTATATACTTGATATTAATCCAATTAGAAATTGGGTTAATGGAAGCAATATTGGAATTGGAGATTACATGAAAGGAATCCAAGTTGAAAAATGATTTACTTGTTAGAGTGGTTGGTGACCAAGACAAGGAGATGTGATCCCTAATTTGATTAGGAGAATAAATTGTTTCTAATCCATAATAGGAATGGATTAAGAAGAGTACTATAAATAAGGCTATGAGGGAGTCTTATTTGATACATGAGATAGAGAAGCTTGGTAGTAAGAAGATACCAAAAGAATAAATTGAGAGAATTACTGTGTGTTGTTCGTGGGTATCCGCCATAATCTCCGTTCAATTGAAAGCTTGAAGACTTTATTGCTTGGGGTGTTTTTTGGTGGTTAAGTTAATTAGGTTTCTCAACTTAATTAAAGGTAAATTTGTATTATCTCAATTTATTGTGTAACCTCAAGTTTTAGGGCATAAAACTTGAGAGGATTATTGTAAGCCCATTATTAGTGATATAGTGGAGATTCTGAGTTTGGCCCGTAGTTTTTACCTCTTAATTTTAAAGGGTTTTCCACGTAAATTTGGTGTCTTGCTTGTGGATGGTTATTTGTTATTTTTGTTCTCATAATTGGTTTTGTTGATTTCATATTTAATTGCACAAAGACGGATTTTCCCAACAACTTGGACTTGAACACTTGATGCTCTATGAAGATGTAGCCTACTTTGTGAAGGATGTACACGAGTAGAAAGAATATTGAAAAAACTTATAGGAGATGGAGAGTTAGAATGTATTAATTAGGATATAAGTATCTTTAGGAGAAGTTGTATTATATACATCGATTCTGTAGAGTGTTTAGGAGAAGGTAAATTTTTTATCATCTTGGTGGCATAGTAAAGAAGTATTGGAAAGTTCTGGGCCACGCGCGAGCTTCATATTGGGATATCTTGAGAAGTTCCACCTGATGAAGTTCTGATCTCCACATGGCACATACTATTGCATGAAACATAACAGTTAATCACCATCAGGATCATAGTCATAACTGAGAGCGTATATCGAGTCTACGGACTCTTCAGGGAGAAGATGTGAGATTGCTGGAATCTCCCTTCCAGTCAGCATCACACGCCTCAGACTATCCGTGTGTGTGTTTAGTTTGTATTTTCTCATTTTGTGAGATTTTGTTTTTTCTTCTTCTTAATTTGGGTTATATCTATTGTTCTTTCTCTTTTTTTCTTATTTTGAGAACTTAGTTTCTCTCTATATAGAGAGTTGATTTCGTTTTATAGTGATGGATGGGTGATTATTGATATGCTAAATACTTTGATTGTTATTTTATTTATATTTAAGACTAAAAGACAATTTGCACCCTAAATTTTATATTATTGTTGACTTTTCTTTTTTGAAATCGAAAAATATATACAAAATCTTTTGACTTAAATCGTATACAAAAGCATCACTTTCTTGACTTAAATTCAAAAGTGGCCAAAGCATAAAATATATCTTTCACAAGTTTGGGGGTGCAAATTGTCTTTTAGTCTTAAAAATTGGCAAAAATAATTAATTTTAAATAAAATAAAATAATTTTAAAATAGTTAATTTTAAATAAAATAATTAATTTTAAAAATAAAAATAAAATAATTAATTTTAAAATAAAATAATTAAAAAAAATAAAACAGATTTTTTTTTTGTAAAACATTCTGTTTTCACAAAAAAAATTATGTTTTTACAAAAATAATTAATTTTTTTTTTTGTTTTTACAAAATTGTAAAATAAATTTGTGTTTACAAAAGTGTAAAATACAATTTTTATAAAAAAAAAATCTGTTTTACAAAAATTGTAAAATACAATTTTTTTTACAAAATTGTGTTTAAAAACTTGTAAAAGCTGATTTTTTTTTTTCAATTTTCAAATTAAAAATAGATTTTATTTTTGTAAAAACAGATTTTTTTTGTAAAATAGATTTTTTTAACATTTTTTTGTAAAAATAGAATTCAAAAACAGAATTTTTTAAAAAAAATTGTCTAAAACAGAATTTAAATTCTGTAAACACAATTTTGTTTTAAAAAATTTTAATAAAAATTTTGTAAAACAATTTTGTAAACACAATTCTGTTTAAACAGAATCTAAAACAATTTTGTAAACACAATTTTTACAAAAATTTTAATACAAAATTTTGTAAAACACAATTCTGTTTTTACAAAATTGTAATAAAAATTAGTTTTACAAAATTGTAAAATAAATTTTTTTTACAAAATTGTTTTTAAAAAAGAATTTTTAAAAACTTAAAAAAATCTGTTTTAGACAAAAATTTTTTTTTAAAAATATGTTTTTAAATTCTATTTTTACAAAAAATGTTTAAAAAATTCTGCTTTTACAAAAAAAATTTAAAAATCTATTTTACAAAAAATTGAAAAAATATGCTTTTTCAAGTTTTTAAAAAATTCTGTTTTTAAAACACAATTTTGTAAAAAAATTGTATTTTACAATTTTGTAAAACACAATTTTATTTTACAATTTTGTAAAAACAGATTTTTTTTATATAAATACTTGTATTTTACAATTTTTAAACACAAATTTATTTTACAATTTTTGTAAAAACAATTTTTTTAAAATTTTTTTGTAAAAACAGATTTTTTTTGTGAAAACAGAATTTTTACAAAAAAAAAATCTGTTTTATTTTTTAATTATTTTATTTTAAAATTAATTATTTTATTTTTATTTTAAAAATTAATTATTTTATTTAAAATTAACTATTTTAAAATTATTTTATTTTATTTAAAATTAATTATTTTTGCCAATTTTTAAAACTAAAAGACAATTTACACCCCAAACTTGTTTATGTTTTAGCCTTTTAATACTTTTTGACCGATTAAGTGAAGAAAGTGTGCATTTTGTTACGTATAATGAAGTTTGGGGTGTACTTAGATATTTTTTTCGATTTAGGGTGCAAAAGTCAACAATAATATAAAATTTAGGGTACAAATTGTCTTTTAGTCTATATTTAAATCATAAATGTTTGCAATTCAGATTTTATCTTGAATAGAGTATTATTCTCTTAACTTTATCATACATATAATTTGTATATTTCATTGAATGAATTATTAGTTATCAGACTTTTGTCATTTTTTCGAATTAACACATTCTAATTGACCGTAGTAGTCAAGTCAAACTAGAAAGGACTGCTATAATATTTAAACAATAGATACTAGAGTGACTACACAGTAAAATATATGTAATTCAACCATATATTTCTCTCCGTCCCTTAATATATATTTTTAAATAATTTTATTTTTTCTAATTATTTATCAATTTATATAATTTAAGAGAAGGAGAAAGACACGATAAATATGATAATTATAAAAATTTAAGAGTTATAAATAATTAATATAATATAATTATTTTTTTAATTCTTATGCACAATTTTAAAATAACATATATTAAGGGAAGGAGAGAGTATATTAGTATTGTGATCCTAATAAGAAGGGAGTATATTAGTATATATATATATATATATATATACGATTTTTAATGAAAAAACAAAAAAGGTTCTCACGCGTTGCAGTAGAGAGTGGAATAAAGTTACTGGTGAAAAAGGGACGGTGAATGTGAAGTTAATTAAACCATGGTTTAATAAGAAGTAAAGGGCTTCGGGTTTGGTTTGGGTTCGACCATCACTCACTTCTCTCCTTTCTTCCCTTCTCCCTCCCTCTCCGATCCGTTCTCTTCACCGCCGTCACACACACACATATATATACACACACATCTAAAACCATATAACTATACATAAATATAGACACAAACGTCAACAACCAAACCTTTTCAAAACGTTGTCGTCGTCACACCATCATCATCTCTCTCTATATATCTCTCTCAATTGTTGAAGCTTACAGATCGGACTTCTAGGAGATCCGTATCATCCTCTTCCCCTCCGGTAAGCACCTTTCCACCCCTTATTTCTAAGCGTTTATGTAGTTATATATGTGTGAATATAATTTTTTTTTTCTTTTTAAAAGCCGGTATTCGGATTTTAGGGTTTCAGACTCAATTTATAATGTTTTCATAATAAAACTATATACACTTCTTTACACATGGTTTATCTATAGATATTTAATTTATATATGTACCATCTAATTAGTTTATTTATGTCTGTCAATTATTGTCAAGTATTGATGTCACTGGAATTATTCCCGAGGATGTTATTGATGCCAAATTTTGTAGAAAAATTAGTCCTTTATTCCGTTTTAAATTACTGCGTATGAAATTGATGGTGAAATTCAATACCAAGTTCTTTTTTGCTTTAAATTGTTTGTTATGCTGAAAGCTTGTGATATAAGCTGGTAGTACTATCATGCTTCCACGCCTGATTGCATATAATAATGAATATCTTCATTGAAATCATAGTATTGTTTTGGGTTCACTTATTAACCCATAAAAAAACCCAATGACCCAATCATATTATTGAAAAACATGAAAGGAGTCTAAGTAGCCCAATTACTAATTCTACATTTTCCCAGCAAAATAGAGTCTTTAGAATGTGAGACACTTATAAAAATTTGACCAATACTTATTAGAATCAAATTAAACCTAGACAGAGACTTTATTAAGTGTGAAAGTCAAGTAAGAAAGGTCTTAAGTAGGCCTCATCTTAAAAATCCAGTCATTCACAATCATTCTGGGTTCCTTGGATTTTATTTTCCTCAAAAATTTTATGTCTCATTAAAATTGTATTTTTTACAAATTCTTCCGGGATAAGGAAAGAAGATTTTACTAGAATAATTGAGAAAGGGCATCAACGGAGAACAAGGATTCCTTATAAGAGTATATAGCTCATTAGATACTGTAAAAACAGTTAATATATGGAGTAAAATGATGTAAATCCACCTAACATTTTATAAGGTCACTATTCAAAAGTTGCGATATCACTCATGAATATGTTGCATCCGAAAATAAAATACTCAAATTACTTTTGATGTCATTAAGAAATACTCCCCCTTTGTCCACCCAAATTAAGAAACTTGAAATTGAGGAGAGTATCAAATATATTCCATTTTTACCCATAGTGGATCCTACATATAGTAAACAAGGAATCTTTTTCCTTGTTTAAATTAGTGGACTCTACCTAAGTACATTTTAGGACAATAATTTTTATATAGCATTTTAATGTACATGAGCAGTCTTTCATGGCGCAATTTTATTTTTGTACTTGGTTCATCTTTTATGGGACGGAAGGTGTAATCTATAAATATTACAAGTTGTTGTAACTTTCATACAATTTCTACGTCTATGACTACATAAGTGATTTTCTTACATGTTCCTTTTCAATTCCTATGATATTTCCTTTTATGTAACAATGGAGGTAACTGATTTTGTCTTCTGGATGGGAGCCGTGACACAAGTAGACAAGTCACAAGTTCTATATAAATTACTTCTCAATATTATTTCTTTTAAATTCACTAAAATTTCTTGTACTGATTCTTGAATACCCACTAGGGTAGAATATTTGTGTGAGGGGTTTCTTGAATATTTGATTTTTCATGGGTGTACGCCTCTGTGGTGCCTTAACATTTTATCTTTAAAAAGGAAAAATAAGGGAAATTGGAAAAAATAGAAATATGTTCGCTGTATATATAATTTTGTGGGTTTGAATTACAGTGACCTTGTGGAAATAAATATACTGTAATCTGCACTAGTCGGATTTTTTATTGTGACCATCATGGTGTGGGATATCATATATCAAATGCCTGAGTTTCTGGACATCAACCATCAAAGATTGCTTTTTGACTTGAAGTTGAATGGTAAGACAATGGTTTGAGATCGAAAAAGGTTGGTGAGGTAGGTTGCATCAATGTTTCCTCGAGATTTAGCCCTTGCCAAACCGTAACCTTGTTACTAGTTGGTTAACCATTGATTATTCATGTAAAGGGTATGTTTTGGCGAAATTTTGGCCTATCGATGTAGCAAAACGATTCAAAACCAAAATAGTGGAGAAAATTCAACGTGGAGAAATGCCTCGCATACTTAAATTGGTATTAAAAAATAAAATAAAATAAAGTAAAGCTTCTATTCAAGTTAACTGCAACTTATAAAATTATACTTAAAATGCTTAACAAAAAAAATAATTATTCATACTTTCTAGTACCTAAGTTAACTGGAGATTAAAACAAATTGTACCCATTTTACTTAGAAATAAAAAAAATATTTTATACATATTAATTAAAAAAATTGTACCTCTGTACTTACCTAGTTTAGTGAACTTGAAAATATCTTAAGAATTTACTGTTCAATTTTTATACAATGTAGCATTAGACAAGTCTGCAAGATATTTGATTTATAATTTGGATAGTGCTATGCGTAGCAGATAGTGTGTTTTTTGGACTTGATCCATCTTGTTGCTCTTATAACTAATTTTTTTTTTTCACAATTTTTTTGAAGTTCCTAACTAGTGTATAATTGAAACCAATACCAAATCGATACCGAGTTAAAAAATGACCTTCCGAAACATAGGTTGCTACTGTGACTTTGAACTATGATTGTGTTTCATCTGGAATCTCACCATCTTATTAAGTCTCCTTTGTGAAGTCCATCATGAAGGATTGTTGTAAAAATATCACTAGAGGTTGTAACTTTTTATTTTTTCAACGATGAAATTGCTATAATAGTACAATTTGATTACTTAAAACTAAATTTCTTATGAAGTCCAAATAGCATAATCTGACCTGGTAAGACCCATGTACCACTTGAAACAGATATGTAAGACATAATAAACCCTAAAAATTTACACCAGCATATGAATTTAGATACAAGGAGAACCATTTGAGGCTGGAAAAAGGCTCGATGGAATATCATGTGAAAATATTTTGCTTTGTTTCTTTTGATATTCTCGACATCATATTGGCATAAGGTTATCCTTTTTCTTTGTATGATATTTTTGGTTTCCGTAAGTTGATTTTTGTATGCATCGAAAGTCTTGTCAAGTCTAAGTTTTCTTTTTGACTTATGGATTGTGACAGTTTTTGATGAGGAAGACAAGTCCGAAGCCAAGAAGGAATTTCTATTTATATATGAAAGTTTTGTTACTTTTGATTTGGGAAAAACTGATGTATTTATTTAATTTATCTCGTCCTACATCAGTTGTTGTATCAATGCTCATATGCTTGTAAATACTCTGGCATGTTGTAAACCCAGTTAAGATAATATTACTCTTGAGTTGGTGTCATGGTGAGATGTTTTGAGTCACAGCCTCAACATATTATTCTGCCTGCAAGGATCTGAGGAACTATTTATCTATATGACGAAAATTATAAATTAAATCTGAAGGTTACTTTCGGTCAGCAGGGTGTGTATCAGATCTAATCTGTTAAAATCTTAGGGTTAGGATCTGGTTTACCTAACTGCCAGTAAACATTTTTTTCCCTTTGTTGTCTGGTAGTTGTGGTAGGTATTTTTATTAGTTTCTAGATGCCACAATGGTCTAAATTGCAGACAAATTACTCTGTAAGGTATGCTTTTATTGTTTTGTACATGTTTTATTGGAAGTATAACTGTAGTACATTCATATATATTGATAATTCATTTGTTCAATAATTAAATTTCAAAATGTCTTATTCATAGTTTTAGTTTGTTGGTGCACTTTTGATGTGTATGAATGTATCCAACCTTTTCCATATTGTTGTCAGGGCTTGTGAATACTTTTTGGATGACCTTGGTACTACATTGGAACAATGACATCGAGTATGTTGGCTGGAGAGCGAAGGTACATTACTATATTATTACATTTTCTATCATATTGAGTTTTTGTTATTCATCGTCCTGATGTTTTCAATGTCAATATCACTGATCAAATCAAGATTTATTTGACTATTGGAGTCTTGCATGTCTGACCGCAGTTGTAACAAAGGTAAAAAGGAAGCTTCCCACCCAGATATAGTATCATCATTGAAGAAGATTCAAGAATTTCATTTTGCCTCTTTTTCTAGAGTTTCTTATTACAAGAACTAGGAAACTGTGTGTAAAAAGTTTAAGATAGAAGATTCAATGGTTTCTGGTTTCATTTAGGCCATAGGGTATGACTAGTGTGAGCCCATGAGTTTTGGGCCAGATCCTTTTTCATAAATATATTTGTGGAATATCTTGTTTGCTGCTTTTATTTTGGACTAGACCTAGGGGTTCGTACCTTGAAATTACACCATAATTTAGTGGGTTGAAAATGGAATTGTGCCATATACGTGTCATATGAGAAAATAAATGAGTATATATGGAGCTTAGCAAGGTTTTGAAGAGTGTGAAACTATCTGTTTCTTCTGCGGTTATAGTTTCTCCTTTAACATTTGTAGACATATGGGGATTAGGGTTATATGTGTAGTGTTAAAGTCATTTTAAATGTATTTGTTTTGTTAACATTTTTCTGAATGTCACTCACCTTGGTGCTCAACAAAGGAGATTCATATATTCTGTTTTTGCCTGCAATTTTCTCCTCTTTTTGTATTTATGTTGGCATATACATTCATCTATCCTATTAGGTAGTGGTCGAGGACTAGACTAATTCAGTGACGGTGTGTTGGATGGCTGAAGTTCAATTAAGCAGATGTCCTGCAGAGGGATATTGTTACTAAGTCGCAAATTTTTTAATTACATAAATGTTTACATTTCTTACTTTATTGAATCATAGGTGGGCCTCTACACGAAGAGGTAGCATGGTTTCTTTGGGGAAAGTTGCTGTTCCAAAACCTATAAACTTACCCAGCCAGAGGCATGTTTATCCTGTGGAATACATTAGTTTCATTTTATGAATTACTTTGTTTGATCTCTAAAATTTTGTGGAAATCTGTTTCAAGGTTAGAAAACCATGGGCTGGATCCAAATGTGGAAATTGTTCCCAAGTGAGTACTGATTAATTCTTCTAATCTAATATTCTCTCTCTCTCTCTCACACACACACACGCAGACTGTGAAACACACACACTCAAACACACTCGAACACACTCGAACACACGTAGACACACTCGCTGACTCACTCGTCTCAAACACACGCAGACACTCACTCGAACACATCTTTTCTTTGGTTCTTGCTATAGCTGAGACAGACTTTCAATTAGTTATAATTGTAGATTATTTTGTTTTTAATTGTCTTGGTCATGTGTTTCCAAGGATCTTATGCATACATTTCTTACTGATATAGAGGTAGTCTTAGTTGGGGAAGTCGCCCATCTTCCTCGGCATCAAATCCATGGGGTTCCTCAGGACTTTCTCCAAATGGTGATGGTGCCACTGGTTCACCAAGCCATGCTAGTGGTCGCCCGTCATCTGGTGGAAGTGGCACTCGGCCATCAACTTCCTGTAGCGATAGAATCAACGAACCTACTCCCAGTGCATGGGGTCCAAATTCTAGGCCATCATCGGCCTCTGGGGCATTGACATCAAATCAAACATCCTTGACGCCATTGCGCCCTCATAGTGCAGAAACAAGACCTGGTAGCTCACAGCTTTCACGGTTTGCTGAACCTTTGCCTGCTAATTCAGCAGCAGCATGGGGTCCAACTGGGCCTGTGAACAAATTGGTATGTTCTTGTAACTTATTTGTTCCACTGTTGGATCTCTATGTCCCAAAAATGATTATTCAGATGAATTATCCTGCTCAGTTTTATTTAAGGGAGATATGAGTCAAAATAATATTCTATATAAAGTGGTTAGTAACACTTTTAGGTTGGTGAATTATATGACATTCCTTTTCAAACAAATTCAAACTTGAAAAGGATCTTTCTCATTCTCGAAGAATGAGGGCCATTCTCTTTTTACTTTTAACTTTTTTTTTGAGGCTGCTGCAGCCTTTTTTTGGGATGATCTTTATGGTATGTCTAAAATTACATGCACAGATAGTATCATCAACCAAGAATGATGGGTTTTCTCTTAGTTCTGGAGATTTTCCAACACTTGGTTCAGAGAGAGACAATTCTGGAAAGAATTCCGAGTCACAAGGTAATTTTGCGTGCTTACTTTATATGGATGGTAAATTGTCTGATGTTCCTATTATGATGCTCATGCACTGTTTAATTGGCCCTCTTCGGTGGTTGAATTACTGTTATTATTAGATTTGAGCTCTTTGCAGGATAATGATCGGTTGAAACTTTCAGCATTTTCATTTTTCTTTACTTTCAAATCTTGGATATTTTATCTATAGGAGTTATGAGCTAATAATTCCTTGATCCCCACTTGAGATTGAAACAGCTGTTTTGTGCATTTTTAATGAACTAATCTTTGGTATGTGGACCAATTATTTTTTAGATTGTGTGCTTTGACATGTGTCAGCTTGCATAGTAATTGTTACTGTTTTATGGCATCAGTTGCACTTGTTATTATTATGTGCGGATTTCTGTCCCACTTGCATGAATCCTATTCCTTCCTGTTGAATTTTTAGTTGTTTAACACTTATGTAAATCGTACCTGGAAAGTTGAAACTGCTAAATCTGTTTAAGCTCCTTGAATGAATGTTTACAGCAGATATATATTATATCACAAAAATCATCTTTTTCTTATCGAAAAAGTTGTGTTGGTTTAACATTACTTCTGTCTGCTGCGATGTATACATCTTATTTAGTGTTTACAAGGGAGTTCAATCTGATAACTCTTGATAATAATGCACCATGCACATTGTTTTTGATTTATTAATCAACAGATTATGGTTCTCATGGAGGCCCTAGTTCATCCTATGGTAGAGTAGCACCTGCGAATGACACGACTGTAACTTCTGAAACTGGTTGTGTCTCTGAACTGAATTTTATTGTTTTCTTTTGTTATCTTCTTCCCTATAAATTCACATTTATTTGTTAGCCATTAATATTAGGGTGATATTTTTTATTTTATTATTTTTTTTAATGCAGATGTCAAGGGTGGAACTACAAATGCTTGGAAAAGAGATGGTGCCCATCACGTTGAAGACGGGGTCCAGCCTAGCTCAGAGAAGTGGCAGGGGGGTTACCCCCAACCATACCTGAATGCCAATGTTCCTCCTCAGCATTATGATGCCTGGAACGGTCCTCCAATAAATGCTCCTGCTGGTGTTTGGTATAGAGGACCTCCAGGAGGTCCACCATATGGACCGCCTGTTGCTCCTGGTGGCTTTCCGATTGAACCATTTCCTTATTATCGACCTCAGATGCCTCCTCCCGCCTTAGGGAATTCTCAGACAGTGGCTGGGCCAAGAGGTCACCATCCAAAAAATGGAGATTTATACAGAGCCCAGATACCTGATGCTTATATGCACCCAGGGATGCCAATTAGACCTGGATTTTACCCTCATCCAGTGGCTTATGAGAATTATTATGGCCCTCCAGTGGGCTACTGCAATCACAATGAACGAGATATTCAATTTATGGGAATGGCAGCTGGTCCCCCTGTTTTTAATAGGTATCCATCTCAAAATACTCATGATTCTAGCAATAGCCATGCCAGAGCTGGTGGCCGTGGCTCAAGTGTTACAACTTTGGTCTCGGAGCAAATGGAGTTGGGGCAATCTGACAATTCTCGAGGGACATACAAAGTTCTTACTAAGCCGCACAACGAATGGGATGCCCAAGAAGATGAAGGGAGCTGGGAACATACTGCGCCAGGTAATATTCCCTTTTTGGAAAAGGTTGGTCAGCCAACAACAGCACTCCGGAAGAATGAACGGGGAGCTGACAATAGAATGGACGAAGAGATGCATTTTAGAAGAACACCGATTGATGAGAATTCTTCTTCCAGAAATTATGACAACCGAGGTAATTCTTTAAACTCTGCCAGAGTAAAGTCGCCTGAACTTGTGGACGAGGCAAAAGCAGTTGATGATAGTTGGGGAATGAAATCAGGATCAGTACCATCTTCTTTTCCAGAATTGCCTCAGGTACTTCCAGCTGCCCCGAAAGATTCAACTTTGTTACGGAAGATCGAGGGTTTGAATGCCAAACTTCGGGCTTCTGATGGGTGCCAGGATGTTGCATTTGCATCTAGTAGGGAAGAACAAAAGAATAGGTTTCAATTTGATATTGCCAAAGCCAATAATTCTATAGACGAAGTTGGTTCTGCTGCTGTATGTTCTGAACTACCTAACACCAGCGATATTATCCATGCCTCCAGTGAAGCTGGTGTATCTAAAGGACTTGCAATCCATCAATCGAACATCGGGACTGCCATCTCAAGGTTTTTGATTAGCCTGCTTTGTTGCGTTGTCTCTGTTATTTTTTGTTTTTGGTGGTGCTTCACTCATTTACAAATATACAGGAGAGCTCATCATGGTGTGGAAGGCCGAGTTGAACACAGAGGTAAAGGAAGGTTTAACAATCCGGATGCTGATGGGTGGCGAAAGAAACCCCTTGTTGCTGAATGTTTTAAAGCAATCCCAGCAGCAAACGTAGGACCTACTTCTACCATTCAGAATCAGAACCATCATATGTCTGTGGAGGCTGCTGGAAAACTTGAGAGTAATCTTCCGGTAAAGGATGAGGGCGAACCTCTGACCCCAATGTTTGATCCAAGTGATTCCCAGGCGCAGGTAATATTGTGGTCCATAACCTATTGATTGCATCATTGTCTTGTATTTAACATTCACATGTCTTTGTAATGTATTAGCGTGCAAAGATGAGAGAGCTAGCCAAGCAACGTGCAATACAACTACAGAAGGAAGAGGAAGAACGAATAAGGGAGCAGAAGGCAAAAGCTCTTGCAAAGCTGGAAGAGTTGAACAGGCGTACACAGGCTGGGGATGGTTCGACACAGAAATTGGAGAGAGCTCCACCAAGTGGTGCTATTGTGCTAGAGCAGGAAGAATCGCAGACGGTTGCTGAACCTGTAATGATTGCCACCAGAATTGAAACACCAAGTTCAGTTTTAGTTTCAAGCCCTAATGTTGTTGCACAGACTCAGACTAGTGAAAACAGCACCTCTGGGGTTGGAGAATCAATGTTTCCATCTAGAAATTCACATCTAGAGACACCAAATAATGCTGAAACGGAAACTGCTGTTCCCCGGTCTTTGCCCTCGAAACTGGATGTTCATAATGCTGGTGCTGCTGATGTCAAAACTGCTCCCCAGATTAATGAAGGTAGTGTCTCTAGGCATAAGGGCTCCGGCTCCAAACAGAAGCAGAATATTCAAGTGGAAAAGCAATTTTCCGAGAATTTTATTTCTTTTGGTACAATTGGAGTAGCAAATATCCGCAGCAGTGTAGTGGATAGGGATGTTGCATCTGCCGAGACTGTTCAAGCTGAAGTTGTCCCAAGTTTTGAGTCAAACTTTTCTGGTAACTCAAATATCATACCTGAGTCTGTGGCACCACAGAAAAAGAAATTTACCAAGACCGGGACGAATAAGAACAAGCTGGAGGATCCTTTACCTATTACTACCTTACCCTTGCATGTGTCGAGAGTACCTAATCCAGAAAAATCTTCTACGGAAAGTGGAAAGACAAAGGCTTCTCTGTCCGAGTTGGATCCTGGCTCTGTTCAGTCAATTATGGAGGTTGCACAACTTCCAGAGCAGCATTGTTCTGTACCCACTGAAGAGTCCCATGTTAAAATAAATAACCAGTGGAAGTCTCAGCCCTCCCGCAGGATGCTAAGAAACGGACAAACTAATAAAGTCACAGACAAATCTCATGGAAATGATGCTGCTATCTGGGCCCCAGTGCGGTCCCGCCACAAAACTGAGGCTGCGGTTGAAGCCAGTGGGAAAACTGTACCTGATACTGTTACAATGACAGGTAAAGACGATAATTTAGGTCAGAATAGTCTGAAAAGCAAGAGAGCAGAAATGGAAAGATATATCCCAAAGCCAGTGGCCAAAGAGCTTGCCCAGCAGGGAAGCACCCAGCAATTTTCATCTTCCTTCAGTCAAACTACATCAGATGAGACAGCTGGCAGAGTAGATTCTAGGTTCCAGAAAATTGAGAGTTTTCAACCTGCTCAATCAGTTGTTGAGAATGCAAGGCATATGGTGGATTCAGATACTGGAGATAATAAGCAAATTAAGCAGGCAAAAGTACATGGAGCATGGCGGCAGCGGGGTTCAACAGAATCACCACGTCTGCAAAACCAGAGCAAGAATGTTCAACATGAACCCTTGAAGCCTGATATAAATCATGTAATAGCTGAACCTAGTTTTTCGGATGGTTGGGATACTTCTGATGGATGGAACATGCCTGAGGATCCTAATGCAGCTGTAACTGTTACATTTGGCATGAAAGATCAAGGAGGAGCAAAAGGCAAAGGCAAGCGACATCCTTACAAGGGCCACAAAAGCACGGGATATAAGCATGATCTTGATCAGAAGAACAGTAACAGTGGGGAGATCAATAAAAAACACATTCAATCTGCAGCTATTGAGATAAACCAAGCAGATAGTAGTGTTACTGCAAAAGAAAACCGTGGCAATGGGGAACGTGCATCATCTCATTGGCAACCCAAATCCCAGGCATATTCTGCTAATACTCAAACTGGAAGCAGATCTAGTGGAGGTCAGCACGTTTCCATGGAAGCTGTCCGGGCTATAAAAAAAGATTCTCCTTCTGTTAGTGGAGATCTTCCATCGATACTGGGTAAAGAGCACAGTGAGGCTATTTCTAAGCATCATCATTCTGATCAATCTGTGTCAAAAAGTACGAATGTTGGTGAAGCAACAAACACTAGACATCAAGAGGGAAGGAGAGAAAGGAAGGTTGCCTCATCTAAAGGACGTCCTCAGCCCCCAAGCCTTGGTATTGTTAGTCTGGACGAAGATGCTCCTCCTGAAAGTGGGGATTCTCATCTCGAACAGCGCATTTCTTCAGGGTTTCGCAAGCATGGAAACCAAAACAACCGGTTTGGTAGAGGGCACGAATCACGTGAAGATTGGGGTTCTGTTGGGCAAGATAACAGGCATCACAATGTAACTGCAAACAGAGAAGGACGGTCGCGAAATTCGCATTATGAGTACCAGCCAGTTGGGCCATACAACAATAGCAAATCCAACAATTTTGAAGGGCCAACAGATGGTTCACGTAATTTGGGTTCAAGGTACAGAGAGAGGGATCAGGGTCACTCGAGGCGTGGTGGGGGAAACTCTGTGCGACAGAGTGGTGCCATCCAAGTTGATGCTGGTTATGATTGATGGGAACTTTGTTTTATGCTTGTTGAATATCAATCCTCCCCGAAATACTCCGTGTTAACCTGCCAGTATTTCAGGTATTACCAGTTTAGGTGGTGGTGGTTTTAAATTGTTATGATTATAATAAAGTTATAGTTATTTAACTGATATTCACACGTGCATCAAGCAGGTAAGAGACCGTTGGGGCATAAGGTGCCAGCAACAAAATAGCAGTTTGTGCATGGAACTAGAACATGATGATTTCATATTTTTCTTATTTTCAAGGTGTTGTCGATTTGGATATTATATTTTGGTCCCCAGTTTTAATCGCCTGTGGAACCTTTGGCATTTTTCCTTATGGAGCCTTGTATTTAGTACCGTACTTCTTTGCATTGACGCAGAGATATGAGGCAATGAATTAGGGATACGAGTGTTTTATGTTTTTCCTATTTTTCAGGCTGACACCCAGCATTTTGGTCGATACATTTGTTTTCAAATACTAGAAGCCTCTTAAATTTACATGCAGATGGACAATTTTGGTGCATCTTAAAGTTCACGAGAACTATTGGAAGGCCTTCTAAATTATCTGATACACTAAAATATTTTAGTAAATTTTGAATTTATGCAAACAAATTGATGTGTTATTATTGTATTGGTATTGACAATTACTATTACATAACGAGCTCAGTGTCTCGTGCATTTTTCTTTCTGAAGATAATATTTATGAGATGGAGCAATTATTTTTATGGTTAAATTTTATAATTATATCATGTTTGATTATAGAAAAAATGCAGGTTGTGAATACTAGAAAACTAATAACTACTGACTAATGGATTATTCACCCAACTCATATTCTTGCCTATTCCTTGCACAATCATCAATCATAAATCAAATATCAGACAACATATATGTAATATGACAAATTCATTTGGCCATTCAAGCATTAAGCCATTGTTTTTTTTGTGTGGCCTAACTCCACAAGGATAAAACTAGAAAAAAAGTTGGAATTTTTATTTTGCTGAAGCTTTTGGGGATTTTGAGTTATTTGGGTTTTTGTAGTAATGGAGATGTTTGAGAGTTTCTTTTGTGATGATCATTTTTGCACTTTTATTGGTTCTGGGTCTTCCTTCCATTAATGCCCAGATCCCTGCTCCTGCAAAGTGATGGTATACTCTCTATATAAACTCACTGTCCTTAGTTTAATACTGTGGACGGGAATATTATAAAAATATCACTAATTTTAATATTATAATAATATACAGGATATTTTGAAATTTGCCTTTCACACTATTAAAGTGCAGATTTCGAAAGGCGTTTTGATAATTTTTGAATTCGCACTTTAGTTATACAGACTCCGCAGTATTAACTGCAGACGAGGGATAATTTTCACCGTTAGATTTGCAATTGAACGATCACGATCTGTTATAAGGATAACTTTAAATTTAGAACGTTAGATATATTCTATTATATTAAATTATATATATATATATATATATATCTAATAAAATACAAATGATTTTAAATTTCTAATAAAATACAGTCTGTACAAGCATATTTTTTACATGTATCCAAATGACATCTAAAACATTTTTTTCTGTAAAAATTCCAATTCCAATAAATATCATAAATTATTTGGGAGACATTTTAAAAAAAAATATAAAAAAAATTGGACCGGTCGCCATATCCGGTCCCCATAGACTTTTTCTTAAATGATTGATTGATGAACAACCGACTCGACTAAACTTTAGCTTTGGTTTATCCTGATCTCTTTTTGATCCACAGTTATTTTTAGAACAAATAAAAGGTCTCTTCAAAACCCTAGTTTCACTATTTACACCTTTCTTTTTTTCTATCCAAATCTCCCTAGGAATTCAACTCAATTCTATTCGTATTGTAAAGAAACAGAAAGTTCAGAAGCTGTCGTGCGACAAGAGGAAAAAGTTGCGATAACGTTGTGGTTTTACCGGCAGTGCTTGATAGCGCATCGTTAAGCACTCTCATCCATCCTCCTGTGATTCGTGAGTGATTTTTTTGCACTCCTCCCGTTCCTTGTTCATTTTAGCCATAAAATCAAAACCATCAATTTGGGTACCTAACCCTAATCATTATTGATTGATACGCATAATTCAGCTCAGAATTGAATTGCTGGAAAGAATTACATTTTTATTTTTTGAAGTCAATTTGCAAATCCTAGGTTTGAAATTGATATAAATTCGTTTGATTTTTTTAACACAATACTAACATTGGAAGACAATGTAAAAACCACTACTAATTACAAGAAAATTTGTTGTTCTCAAAACTAGAATGAATAACATCAATTTTGAATTTAGAATTTCTCAAAATGACTAAAATAGGTCAAAATGGGACTGTTTTTAGTTTTTGATTTTCATATCCATTGACGATTTAAATTGGATGCTATGAACGAGTCGACCAATACTTAGCTTAGGTATTTGGCTCAGGAAAGAAGGGGACTTAATATATTCTTTGCCAATTTTTTTTATTAGGCTTAACCTAGGATGCTGCTGGGTAAATGATTGGGTGCTTAAGGTGGAGATAATGGCATTGGTGACCCATCATGTGCAGGTAATTTAAACACGGAATGTATTGGTTTGTTCAGATTATATGTTGAATGGATGATCTGGAAAACCTACTCCAAAATTTCAACTTTTATCAAAATCTGTTTTCTGCATTTAGGATTTTTTTCCTTGTAATATCAGTTTCGTTGGGGTTTTATGTAGTTAGTTTATGCTCTTGTCTGCTGCAATCAGGGTTCTTATACAGCCTTTCCTACAAGGCATGTATCATGGATCAGAGGAATAGAATCAAAACAATTTGGAATAACACTTTCAATGGTGGAGAGAACAGATAGGTTTATTTCTTTGCACTTCAAGTGCAAATCTTATTTATGGTGAGTTGTACCTGTGTTTTTCTTTCTGCCTTTATTATGACAAATTAAGTTAATGATTGTTTAAAGTATATTGACTGTAATTGCTAAGGTTTATGTTTTAATTCCCAGGGTTTTTTATATCGATGATGCCAATAAATATAGTAAATACAAAAGTAAAACCCCAGCTAATATGTTCATTTGAGTTTGACTTGCTATATGTCAGTTACTCATGGAAACGATAATGTGACTTCAGTTCTCACACTTGCTCAATTCTTTATCAAAGTTCTTTGATGTATTTTAACCTGACATTCATTAGTGTTAATAGTACATGCTCTTCTTGTAGTAAAGTTCAAATGAATGGTATCAGGGTTACGTGTATTTTTTGTATGAAATATGGATTTTTTTTCATTTGTATGGTCAATTGTCGTAGTCTATGAACTCTTTATGCTATAAGTATGTTTAAAGGTCTTGAGACCGCACTCATGAAGCCAAAGGTATTGAATGTTGAATAGTCTTGAGCTGGGGAAGAAGCACTTGCTTTTTAAGAAGTCGCTATCTTGGTTCTTTAAATTTAAGCTTGTAGAGTTTTTTTAAATAGAGGAAGAAATTTTATTGGAAAGAAGAGCCTAACAACGAGGACAATGAGTTTCTGACAAGATGTAAAAGTGGGAATAGGTACAAAGATCTATTAAATAATAACCCTTTGACCCCTCTAAAGATTATGCCATGAACGACGACGTCATATGGGGGAAGATCTTACATCGATAGTCATTAGGACTGAGCAAAAAACGGATAAAACCGAATTACCAAACCGAACCAAATTTTTTTAACCGATTTTTTTCGGTTATTCGGGTATTTTTTGTAATTCGGTTATATCCGATTTTATTTATGATTTTCGGGTTCGGGTTTGGTTTTTAATTTTTGGTTATTCGGTTAACCGATTTACCGAATTAGAAAAAAAATAAAACTGATCTCATTCTATGTCTGTCTAAGAGTCTTTCAAACCCCAAATCTGTCATCTATCATCTCGTCTCTCTCATCTGATATCTCTCGTTACTCAAAACCCAAATCCATCGCTCATCTCTCGGATCTCAATATCCTCAACCCTTATCTCTCAGATCTCGATCTCGATATCATCTCTCAGATCTTGATCTCAGTACAGCTACTAGAAAACATTGATCTATCGGCCCAAATCTTGATCTCGGTACAGTCACTAGAAAACATTGATCTTGATCTCATGTTGTATGTTTATATTTTCAAATATAGGATCAATTATTGCAGAAATACAGAGTATTTGTATTTTATTGCAGTGGACCTGTTATGGACTAGTGAAGGACTCCATAGTTATGTATGGAGACTTTTGATGGCAAAGTATGTACACCAGTGATTAGTGAAGTCAAACTACCCCTGGTGTCTGTTATCTTTATACACCTCTTCCTATTCCTCTGTTTTTTCCAGCACTTGTTCAACGGTTCCTGTTCTCTATAGATTGAGCAACTTTGAGAACTATGCCAGATGTTTGATAAAAGAGGATTAACGTTCTGAAGTCAAATTCTTTCATTTCAGTTATTTACCGAATAACCGAATTATAAATTCGGTAATTCGGTAATTCGGTTATCAGCTAATTCGGGTAACAATTCGGATATTAAAAATGTGTTAATTTTGGTTTTCGGTTATAACTGAATAGCTTATTCGGTTTGGTTATAACCAAATTGCTCACCCCTAGTAGTCATAGTTGTCACGGCGCCACGACGAGTCATGACGGTAGCCGACAGCCAGGCGACAAGGTGACCGCTATGGCGTCCGTATAGAGATAAGTCGTTTACAATATGCAATTTATGTATTATTTATTTTACTTAACAAGTATATTGACAATAAAATTTCATATACATTAAAACTCAAAACATAACACTATGGAATAACATTAAAGGCATAATTATGTAAATACTTGGCAATAACAATCCAAAAACAAAACACTTGATATTAAAAATTAGTAAAAGAAATGGAGAATTCAACAAACACCACATAAAAAATAAAGTTGCAACCAACCATCACAAATATGTAGTCTGATAAAGATGTGTCAAATCTGATTACTAATAAGTTTTTTATGGTTTTATTTCCTTTCTCCCTAGTTTTTAATCGATGGGTCATGGGTTAATGTATCCGAATTGTAAAATACTTTGATTGGGTCAGAGCTGCTAAGGCGTGCGTCATGGCGTCGCCAAGGCGTCTCAAGGCTCACGCCTTAGCAGCTCCACCTCAAGGCGCTCGTCGCCGTATCATTTTTTTATCGCTTGGACGCCTAGGCGATGCCTTAACAACTATGTTGATAGTATGGGATACTGGTGTGAGGTTGGTATAACCTTGGATTTTCCTCTTGGACAATTAGTCCCATGACTATATCCGTTATAGATTCATATTTGGATACATGTTTAGAAGCTACAAATGTTGATGCCCAAGGTGAAGTTGCCCATGGTGAAGTAGGCACTGTTTTGTAATAAGTCAAAACCAGCTCGGCTAGAATTCAAGCGATTGAGAATAAAAACCAAATAAATTTTTTGGAGCTACTGAAAACTTGGCAGGAGGTTTACATGAATAAGAAGTCTAAAATAGGACTTGGAATCAAAATTGTCATATGAGGGGATGAGGAAGTAGGGAGGATGTGTGTGGAAGCCGTATATAATAGGTTCTCACTTCTCTGTTCAAGTTCGAAAACAAATGGATATTGCAACTAGTAGGGTCTCATTTGAAAACGAATATATCAAGTCAAAAGACTTTCCATTTACTTTTAAAAAGCAGTCCTAGTTTAATATTACTCCTCTTGTTTGGAAATAAATAGACATATTTGTCTAAACTCACATTTGAGAAGAATACATAATATTAAAATTTGTCATAACGTCCTTGTAGATTTAATTGAAAGAATTGGAGATCAATTTACTTTCATCATCAGTTAAGGAGCGACGAAGTATAAACATACATTGAATTTTGATACTGGACAATTTTTCTTCTAAAAAGAAAACATCTATTTTTAGTGGGCCAAAAGGTGGTTTAAGTTCCTTTCTCTTATTGCTGTAGAGTTTGCAATTGCTTGCTAATTGCAAATGATGATATTTTGATACTAATAAGGAATGCTTTGGTTAATAATAGAGTATAGACAAGTGTATATTAGATAAGGATGTATCATCCACAGTCCATAGTTATAAATACCGTTATGTCTTCAAGCGGAATCAGTGCGAAACAAATTTTTTTATTTAAAAAACCACAGATATTATGCTTTGCATTCCGTCTCGTTTGAAATACCAGCCGACAATGTTCTAAAAGGCGCTAGGCGGGCGGCCGGGGGCTAGCTCTTAGGGGATGCGGGGCCTAGGCGGGATTTTTTTATTTTAAGCCAATTTTAATATTTTATCTTATATTTATCCAAACAAAACAATAATATAAAGCAAAATAATCTATAATAAAGATAATAAAGACATTTGCTTAAAGTTCAAACACATCCATATTGATAATGTCAAAGTTCAAACACAAACATGCAATTGTTCAAAGTTCAAACATATTTTTAACGTTTTAGTTTTATTCATAAACAAGATTGATATTAAATAATAAAATTTAAAATTTCAAGAATTTAATTCAATATTAAAACTTAAGAAACTAAACATAAATTTAAGAATTATATTGAATTAAACTAAATATTACAAAAGTATCATCATTTATATAATTTGAAGTTGATACAAGTTCAAAAAATTACAACTATAATAAAATTATTCATTTTGACTTGATACTGTTTACTTCTTGTTGTGATTTGATATGCTACAACTTGTATTATGAATATGGTAAGTCATTAGAAAAATAAATATATCAATATCTGGTTTGAGTAGTTATTAAAATAAAAAAAATCTATCTACCTAAACTTTGCTTAGGCCCCCGCCTAATTTTCTGGAGGGATATTTTTGCCGCCTAGGTGAGTAGGTGAGGCGTCAGGGGGACTAGCGCCTAGGCAAGGCGCCAAGGGGGGCTTTAGCGCCTAGGCGGGGCCTAGGTAGACATGCGGGGATTTTTAGAACAATGCCAGCCGATACATTCAATATCAGGCGGTAAAAGCTGGTATTAGTGTTTTGGGCAGAAATTGTAATACCATTCAGGTCCAAGATCGAAACATAAAGCATGACACCTTCGTAATATGCCTTGCATCACTTATGACTTGCTTAGAGAGTTGGAGACATTGATTAGTTACTAGTTTACTAATTGTCATTGTTTATTTACTAGTTTACATGTTGAAACCATTGGTTAGTTATTTAATTTTGAATATAAACCATAAATATTATACATATACATGTGTATTTGGATATATACTTATGTTTTTATTTTTTTAACAATAAATCCGAGACGGTACACCGATATGTACCACTCAAACGAGAAAAACGGTACTCATGCCGGTACGGTTTGATCCAACACCCCCCACCCCCCACCCCCCACCCCCCACCAAAAAAAAATCGTGCAATCATCACACAAAAGATTCATGATTACAAGTAGAAGCAGTTCAATTGTGAAATTTTGAAGGTTAAGTTGATAATACAACTGCTGTTAATATTTTTTCTATTTCTTTTGTTGAATGAAGTATGTCCTAGATCTTTTGTTTCAATGATAGATTTTTTAGCGGAGTTTGTCCTAGGTCTAATACATACTCCCTCCATGCCATATTAAGTGACTTGTATGACCAGCGCATAGTTTTAGGAGAAGGCTAGTGTCTAATGAGTGCTGTACTTTTTCTTACAATAATTGGATGGAGAAATTATAATCCTTAGGGAGATGAATGGTTTGAATAGAATGAGCTCACTTACTTTTGCATATCCCAAAATTTATAGATGCTAACTTAATTTGGGTCAAGGGGAGTACTTCATTTCTTCTATAAAAAAATGTCCGTCCTCTGAAAGTAATCGACTGTAAACAGTTTGCAATATTATTCTGTTTCTTAGCCAATGTGTAACCGTTAGATTTTTTAGGCCATTGATTGTATTTTACTGGTCCCAACGGATTGGATTAACATCTAATGTGAGCTAATTAGGATTCTCTATTTGGAATTTTTGATATAGAAGGTATGTATTATCACTTTGAATTAAACATGACATTGCTTGTAATGTTGTTATATGCCCTGGCAATGGGACCACCCTCTGTTAAATTAGGACTCTAAAGTCACTGTTCCAGATCGTAGGTTGCTGACGTTGGTCCCTTCGTAAAGAGTATAGTTAAATGGGCTAATTCATGTTACTTCCTTTGTTCCAAAATATAATATCACCAAAGTGAAATTAAGACATTTTTAAACTCATAATTAAAATGATTCTTTTACTTTTAATCAATAGACTGATGAGTATATTAAACTATCTAAAAAGTAAAAAATACTACTCATCGTAAGATTTATCATTTCATAATTTTAATGAATCATCCTACTCATCGTAAGATTTATCATTTCATAATTTTAATGAATCATCTTAAATTTTAGTTTGAAAATGTTGATTTTATAATTTGAAATGGAGGGAGTATATGACATAATTGTATTTGACTGTTGTATATATTAACGAGGATGGAAGCAAAATAAATTTAATATTTTTGGGTTATATTATATATTATTATTTATGGATGATTAATGATTTCAATGTAATTAGTTTATTTAGTAGATGAGATTATGATATATATTTAATTATATAAGTAGAATACTAAAGTATTAATTATTTAAGGTAGTATATAATTACTAGGATTGTATTTCTTTATTTAATTAGGTTACTTAGTATTTTATTTAGCCTCCAAGTGTTGAGTTTTCTTTATTCCTATATAAACAGTTGTAATCCATCATTATTATATTATTGAATGATTGATATTATTAAATGTTAAGCCTTGTACTTTGTGGCTTTTAGCCTCTTTTTTCTCCTTTTAAGTTCCATTGGTTCTTTCTTCCATCATTGTCCTACATCATATATGTTGCCTTCTCAAAAAAGAAGTATATTCTATTAATGTTTTGTTGTCCTCTGTTCAAAGGATGACACTTCTTTCCGTAAGCTTTATATTTATTTTTCATTTCCAACATGCTCTTTTACCATATGTGATAAATCGAATTCTTGTTTCCAGTGTAGGAGGTCCTCTTATTCTTCGTCCAAAGGCAAAGTTATTGAAAATTTCATGTTTCAAAGGTATTAGCGAAAATGAGGAATCTAATGGTAGAGGCTCAGCTGGGTCAAAGTATTTGAAAAATTCTGTGAAACTTTCTTATGTGCCGCATAAAAGTGAAGAAACCTTGACCGAATCGCCAAAGGTTCAGAATGTTTCAGTTTCCTCTAGTTCTGCAGCAGATGATACCACAGAAGGGTCGCAGGCTATACAAAATTTATTTAGGAATTGGTTGATGTTGTTGAGAACACCCTCACCAAATCAAGTAGTAGATGAAGCTTTAGAGAAACCATTATCAGGGGAAATGTCAGAAACGCACAATGGTATGCAAAAGAATGAAAGAGGTGAAATTCTGAGGGCATTTTGGTGTTCCTTTCTGGGTCTAGATGCAATGATAAAAATACCTTTGTTAATATTGTAAGTACGACATTTGAATCTCTCTCTATATATATACACACACACACACACACACACACACATATATATATATATATATACCTGCATTTTAGACACTTGAACAGCTACGTCTTCTCGTTTATCAGATTGGTACACGTGTAGTGTATAAAGCACAGGGGAAATAAAAGCTACAGCTAAGCCCCCAAAATTAAAAAGGCCTCTCTATACAAGAACCTCCAACAGAATACCTACGCTCAATTTAGCACGGGAACATTTCGTGAAGCCAAAAGAAAGTAGGCTCAGGCCTCCTAAAGAGGAAATGAATTTAGTTTGGCCTCACTCTTCCTTCATAATGGTGATTATTCTGTTCCTTCCAAATTGTCCACCAAATCTTGACGCCCTCTCCAATCTTTAAACACCTTTACTCCCTTCAAGCCTGCAACATATTGCCGACCGATCTATGCATCATTCACCAAATTTCACATCGAGAAAACATGCAAAGGCTCCTTTGCAGCCTCATAGAAGAGAGAGACGAATGATTTGCCACCGTCTCCTCACAAGAGCACATGACACTGATTCGTGAGGCGATGTCCTCTCTTTTCCATCTCCTTGGGTGATTTCACTCTCCAGATGCTTCTCCACGGGACTAATCTATTACCCTCTCCTTGCATTGCCCCGTAATATGATCCAATGTAGATTGTAGAAGCAGCAACTATTATATCCCGCAGAATCGTGTCTGCCAACTGTCATTGTCTTGTTTTCATTTGTAGACTTAATTATGGGTGTTGATGGTGTATTAATGTAGCATTGTTTAGACTTCCAAGTATATGTTCATAACGTGATACATTTTCTTTTACATTTGTCGTCTTATGCTCTTTCATAAGCAACAGGAGTTCATTTTACTGATATGCTGCACGTTTAACTGTTTTGTGTTTGCAGTATCCCTTCATACCTGGCAGTCAATGTAGTTTATGGAGCTGAAGTTTCAAAGGAGTTGACCCCTTTGTGGGTTTTAGGACCTCTAATTTTTGCTCTCTACATCAAGATGTTCCGGGCTATATGTGCACTCTATGTTTTTAGCTTCAAGCAGACGGTTAAAGTAGTCAAAAACCTACCAGCCTACTACCTAGTGGTGTGCAATTATATTGCTAGTGGGAAGATCAAGGCAGGCAAGCAACCTGTCGTGGACATAAAGAACTTGAACTACAAAGAAGTATTAGAAGGAAAGATGAAAGATTTCTCTTTCTGGTTGGGGGAGAAATACCTGGACTTCGTTGAATCAATTTGGCCCTATTACTGCAGAACAATCAGGTTTCTGAAGAGGGCAAATCTAATCTAGGGTTTAGGATTGGAATTGGAATTGTAAAGTATGTTGCGGAGAGAACAGAGTGCAAAGAAACTTTTAAGATTTTCTTTTTGTTCTTTTTTTGGTGCAATACCATCAGAAGAGGTTGAGACTCTCGTGGAACCCCATATTGGGGTGTTCTGAGTCTCTTGAGCAATTCGGATATTACGTACTAGGAAAAGCAGGTTGAATTCAAATGCATTGTATTCTTATTGTGAATGTGTTTCGCATCGCATTTATCATCTCTTGAAGAGGTGCATGGGATTTGGATATTTCAAGTTGTAATATTATGGATGTGTACCAACTACACGCTGAGCTAAAAGTTATCCCTTGTCGTCAGGTCGGTATGTTATATATTATGGTTTATACCGACTATTTATATAAAGAATTTACTAGAAATTCTATTTTAATAGAACCATGAAAATCAAGTTTTACTAAATTAATTTAGTTATGACAGTTGCTGAGGAATGAGTCCACTAATATTATTCAATTAAGTTTATAGCTATTGTTAATATAATTAAGCCGCGTGGTTTAATGAAATTTAGTTTAAATGAATTTTAATTTAGTTAGGACAGTAAGAAAAAAATTCATAGCCAGTATAAGATTTCAAGTTCTTTGTAGGTTGCGTTACCAATATGTTGCAGGTGTTGGCCAATTGCCATGTGCATTAGTGTCGCGGCTGAAATTGTCACTAAAATTTTCGTTGTTGCGCACAGTGCATCGTACGCTATTTTACGAGCAGCCACACAAACACACGTTTATGATTAAACACAGCCTTTGTAATAATCAAACGCACCCACATGTTTCTACTGAATTAAAACACACAATTGTAAGCAAGCATGAAGGAACAAGCACACCCAATGCCTAAACCTGTGTATGCCCTCTAATTTTCGTGCACCAAGCACAGCCCCATTTATAGGCACCTATGGTCAATTGACACCCCAACTGCTAAGAGGATTTAAACCAATCAGAATATTCCAGCACATGACGACCAATTAAACATGCATCTGCCCAACAGTAATTCCTGTCTAACAATTCAAACAATCCAGATATCTGGCAATGCCACTTGGATGAGAGTCAATTAACTGCACAAGAACTGCCTAGTAACTGCTCTCCAGCCAGCCCGTAACTACCCATTTGCTTCCACTCGTCTTACTTGCCACAAACCATCTGTGCATGTATAGAATATGTCTGACCCGCTCCATTGATCCTTGCACCTAGCCCAGTCCATGATGCTCCAGCCTGATGGTGCAACGCAGCCCAGCGCCTATGCGCCCAACTGATTGTGCGTGCTGAGCACCAAGCCCATGCCACAAACTGAATCCCGATGTGCAACTGAACAATGCACCATGCCCAACCCATGATGCTCCAAACCTACCACATGCTCCGCCCATGTGTAAAGTGTTGTGCACGCTGGGCGCGCAGCCCATGCCAAGCATTGGCATGCTAGGCTCCTGCCTATGCCATGCCCCAACCGATTGGCAAGACTTTACCGCACAAGTCTTGGTCTTCACTGCCCAGCTCCTAGCTTAGACCAATGCCAGCTGCACCATCTCAGCACAAACAAACCCACAACTTTGCCTTCAAAGCCTGCCCATATGTGCAAGACATGCGCGCCATTGCGCACATGCAGCCCACATCCGATGTCAAGCCAACGAGGGTCTAACAATTAGCCACTACGGTATTGACATTTAGAATAATTCGTTGATGGAAGGCAGATCATATACTAAATGAAAGACATCTGCCACAGAGTGACCATTTTCGAGGTGGCTTTGGATAGAAATCTGACCCAAGTTTTCTTTAGATGAGAGAATTAAAAGCCTTCATCGTGAACTTGTCATCTATCTCCATAGCCAGATCCCTTCAACTCCACCACGAAGTCTCAACAAGGAGTCCGCTCTTACCAATTCCCTATCCCGAACTGCATTATTCTCAAGGCCCTCAACAGCTGTGGGTTCAATCTGAATGTGCCAATAAATCCTTGTTGTAGACAGGCAAGCTTCTCCGTGCTTATATAAGCAGCACGATTGACCAAGCTCAAGTTTGGGATTAGTCAAGTAAAAGATATGGCAAAAGTGATGCATCAAAATGGGATCATCAATGAAGTCAATAATCTAGATGAAGCTAATTTTCATGTGGAGTGTATCATCTCCTAGCACTCTACAGATTCAATCTTTTTGCTGAGTGCAAGTTGCCTGTCAACCTCTTGACATCATACATTCCCATGTAGCTGTATAAACAGTCCAGCTGAGAGTTGGCTCATTCTTAGTCAGGATTCGGCTACAAAATTGCCTCTATGCAGTAAATCACAACAGCATTAATTGTAAAAGTTTGGATACGATATCTAGCTGCAGTCTCAGAAACCTGACAAGGATAATATGGATGTACAACAATAATGGATGAGGGTTCCAAGCACCTTGAACATGGTCTAAAGTCTCAACCATACACTAGTTCTTGCAAGAGTAAGCTATTACTTTCAAGTTTTTCAAAATCTTTCGTGAACTTTTCTTGGTTGAAAGGAACGCTGGGCTTCCTAATTTCCTTGCTCAAAGATTTTAAGAGCAAGACTATTTCTTCATACCGGGGATGGGAACTGTGGTCTGTGAAGAATGTTGTAATTGTCCCTTGTAATTCAATAAAACTCCAACCAGGAAGTTTTTTCAGGCCTAGGGACCTCATCTGGATCCATGCCTCACCCACACCATCCCATCTAGCTGTTGAAGCATAGTTGTGCGCCAATTGCATATAGTTTCCAGCATCAGCGGGCTTCAACATGCAAATATCTTCAGCAATAATTTCACCAAGTTCTGCATTACCATTGCAACGACAAGCATCAAGTAGTATGCCTAAAACATCAACTATTGGTTCTACAAACATTTTCTTGTAGAAGTCGTATGCATCTTCTACCCTCCGAGCTCTACAAAGGAGATCGACAATGCAAGCACAATGTTCAACTTTTGGCTCAATCCGAAAATCATTTGTCATATCATGGAACAAGCTCAGACCATAGTCAACGAGCCCATTGTGACTATAGGCAGAAAGAACAGATAAAAAAAATTACATGGTTAGGTTTGAGCCCAGCTTTGAGAAACTCTACATACATCTCCAAAGCTGTCTCCCCTTTGCCATGACTGCCATATCCAGCAATAATTGTGCTCCAAGAGACCAGATCATGCTGTAACATTCTGTCAAAACACTTCCTTGCATTGTTTAAGCTACCACATTTGGAGTACATATCTACCAAAGTTGTGTCAACCAAGATGCATGATCCAAGGCAACTCCGAATGACAAAGCTATGGATCCACTTTCCCTGATGGTATGCCCCAATGGAAGCACAAGCTTGGAGAAGAGAGACAACAGTTATTGAATCCGGTCTTTCAAGGGCTATCCTCATTTCTGTGCATGCCCAGAAACAATAGCATTCCAGGAAACAACGTCTCTTTTGTCCATCATATTGAAAAGTATACAACTTTGCTCCAGATGACCACACTTCGAATACATAGTTACAAGGGAGTTCTGAGTAGGAATATCTACAGGCAATCTTTGCCTTATAATGTAACCATGAATTGAAGTGCCCAAATTGAAGGAACCCGAGTGTGCACAAGCTGCAAGAGCACTAGCTATAGTGGCAGTAGATGGCATTACTTTTGAAATTAACATTCGTCTGAACAATGAGATTGCCTTATCTGCACATTCATTCTGTACAAGTCCCGAGATCATTGTTGTCCATAAGATCGTGTCTTTATCTGAAGTCTGTTCAAATATTGTATATGCTTCATCTAGATTTCCATATTTTAAATACATAACTATAAGCAATGTTTCAACAGGTGTATCTAGTTCGAAACCAGAAGTTAGTATATGAGCATGCACCAATTTTCCCATAGCAAGATTATCCTGTCTTGCTGTTGCAGACACCAATGCCCCAAAAGTCTGCTGATCAGGTTCCATACCTTCAAACCTCATCATGTGCAGAAGCTGCAATACTTCTCTAACATTCCCAATCAGGGCATAAGCGGAAACCAAAGAATTCCATGAAACAATATCTTTTCTATCCATGGATTTAAACAAGTCCCTGGCATCCTCAACTCTTCCACACTTGCCAAAAAAATTCACCATTGAATTCACCACAGCTATATCACAACCAAAACCATATTTTACCATACAAGCATGCAAAGATTGCACGTGCCCAGTATCCTCTGAAACTCCAGAGAGTAAAGCTAACATGGTGACCGAACTGGGCTGAATTCCATCACATTGCATTCGATTATACATAGAAATCGCTGTGCGCACATCACCCGCTCGGGAATAACAGCCAATCATTGCGGTCCAAGGAACAACATTTCTGCAAGGCATTTTCTCAAACAGCTGGCGAGCGTAATGGGTGTATCCGAATTTGGCGTAGAAGTTGATCAAAGAAGACGCAACGTAAGCATCTGAAGAGCACCCATTAACGATGATGTGTTGATGGCAAGAAAGCCCGTGAGAGAGAAAGTTGAGGGAAGTGCAAGATTTGAGTAGACTTGGGAATGTGTAGGCGTCTGGATAAACGTTGTTGATTTGAAGCATGGAGGAGTATGTGACAAGGACGCTGTAGTGAGCGCCTTCCGAGGAGAGACGATTGATGGTTGCGTTCCAATACTTGGTAGAACTGGCGGCGGCAGAGTGAGGCGGCGACCGCCGCGGAGGTTTTGGAGGATAAAGAAAGTGAGGTTTGTGCTTGTTCATGGTTCACTCTTACAAGCGGTTCGTGGGATGTATGTGTCCGGCATCGACTTGTAAGTGTCGAATCACTCACAAGTCATTTGGTAGTGCTGAGTGTTTGATAATGACTTATTTTTTAAGTTAGAAGTGGATTTATAAGTTAATAAATAAACAACAAATTGATTTTTATTTAAAAGGGACTTATAAGTCATTCTTTTATTTTGCTATTGAATTAATGCATATTTTTATTAATGTCTTTCTTAGTAATATTTATATTTTATTTTAACTTATAACTCAAATAAATGCTCAACGTTTTTCATAATTTAAAATAATTTATAAGTCAATTTTAATTTTAACTTCGTTTTAAAATAAATTGTTACCGAACCGGCGGCAGGGGTGACAATTATCCTACACCGGCTTTAATTCCAATATCTATGTAACGGATTAAATAGCAGCCCATCTCGACCATAACTCCGGTTCACAATTTAATTTGGATCTAACGTGAACACATTTTAATATTTCAAAATAATAATTTTGTAGTAGCTACTTAATTAATTATTAAATTAATCAAAATCAAATAATTCACCTTATTTCTAAAAAATTTAAATGCAAACTATTTTGGTGAAAAACTATTATAGGATACTTATTTCATAAATTTGAGGGGCAAATATTGTTTGTTTTAAGTATATATATATATATATATATATATATATATATATATCATTTTGATAAATTGGCTTAAGAGGGAGATTGACGTATTCCCAAGCAAGGGGAAAGCCCTCAGATCATGTTTAAGTAAGTAACTAGGTTTCTTCATTTACATTTTAGTTTTACTACTCATTTCAAGTCCACGTTCATCCCTGGAAAACTGATAATACTATATTAGATGCAACTATCGGAGCGGACAACTAAAAGCAAAATACAATAAGCAAGACAAATCCAGAACGTTGGAATGGGCAATGGGTCAACTGTTCAAATTTCTAATTTACATATTGTAGCACAGCAGTATTACAAGACTATTTCCTTCATTAGATGATGATGCTGAAGCTTAATGGTGAAGAGAGTTGCATCAGCTCCCATGTTACCCTATAAACACTCAGTTCAAGTTGTTACTCCATAAAATATGGTTACCTGATATGCATGTATAAACTCCATAAATCTGTGCATCTTTGTGAAGGAAGAAAATGGGTATGCACAGCCGTGTTTTAACTGTTGAGTATAGTAGTCATTGTAAACACAAAATACACCATAATTCATTGTCGGAATCCCATGGTTAAATCATTTTCAGATGGAAAATACTACCTCCGTGTTCCATAAAATTGATATTTTTCCATTAAACTAGATATATCTTAGCTTAACTAAATCCTAAATTCAAATTTTTGAATAAAACACTGTTGAATTTTGTTCGTCCAACATCCCAGAAAAAGAGCCCCCACTTAAAAGTGCAGTGCACTATACATTTATGTAAGAAACGGTCGATATTAATTGTCTTCAATGTATCTTGATATTCATCGGCAGATTATACTTCTTAAAATCATAATTACAATAGTAGGGGAAAAAGAGAGAGAAGAAGAGGATCATCTACTTCAAATTTCATCAAACGTTAGCCACATGACACTGAAAGAACTTAGTTATGTAGCTCCGTAAGGTTAATCTTCTCTTGTTGCCCATACTTTAGACATTGATCACATCACAATGATAGACTTCTAAAAGTTCAGTTGTAGTCAACATCATTGCCTCTCTATTAACACTAATCTTATCCAAGTTTTTCGATTCTACAGCTAACACTTTCGTAATTACATTGATTGGCAACTTATTCAAGAGGCTATTCATGGGAAATTACCACAGACAAAATGTTGAGGTCTCCTAGCATTATTCCAACATAAAAACACATACAAACTTGGGGTTGAATAACTAATAATCTAACATGGGCTTGTAACAGACTGAGTTAGGTTGGGGAATTTTCATCTTTTGGGAAATGTTGCTCAGTTTGAATATTACAGTGCACAAAGGCATATAGCATCAGCATCAGCATCAGCATCAGCATTGATTATCTAAGATAGATTAAGAATATATTTTAGTATAGTATAGTAATTTCTAGGTTTTATGTGACCCCTTTAAGTTAGTACTTATAATGGAATTAGAATCTCTGTTTACCCCCCTCCCCTGTGTGTTAATCACTGCCATTGTCACCGCCCAGCTATATTGATAACTTTGGACTGATTTGAATCTTGGTCGTCGATTCTATGGATGCCGAACTGCAAAAGTAAGTAATTTTTCTTCAATTTCCTTTGATACGAAGTTTGTTTTGAAAAAAATTTCTTTCTTGACAACCCCATGGTTGTGGGTATTTCATGTGGTATGATCCTCCGATGCAGCCAAGCTTGAATACTTTGCTTGTTGAGGAGGTTGAGGACTCTTGAAAATGAAGCTCAAAGTTTTCAACGCAAAAAGAGGATTTACTTGATAGGAAAATTTTGTAATTACAATTTGGGAGATGGAGCAGTTAGGATGAAACAGTGTTTAAAGGTTACTGGTGTAAAAGATTCATGTATTTTTAACTGCAACTGGAAATCTATTTATTGACATATTTTAAGATTTCAGATGTGTTTGGTTAGTACTTTTTTTTGCTTGGTTTTTTTTGGTGCAGCTCATTTTTAGCTTTATTTAGACTAAGATATGTTCTTTCATCTTCTTTGTTGAATATTTCAGTTTATAATCAAGGTGCTGGTTTGTTAATTCTACACTTTGTATGGTTGTTCCCCGAGTAAATTATAATAGGTTTCAGAAATTTCTACTGGTTTTTTCCATTCAATTATTGGTTATGGCAGAACAGAGGAAGAGTGCATGTTGGCTTTGTACACTTTGTATAATTTTGGTTATTCAATTATTGGTTATTCTACACTTTGTATAATATCGTTTCAGTATAAGAATGCATATTGGCTTCAAGCCCCGAAAAATGATGACGAAAATCAATTGGCATGGAAATGTTAAAAGTTGAATCAAAATAGTCCCTCCTAGAGCTGCTAGCAATCTGCATATTTTTTTGATGCTCCAACTTGTCCACCACAATACCCACATCTTCCTGTCCGTCCAAACTTTGACATTCACTTAGTATGGATATGCATGCAACTTAAAGAACTAAGGAAGCTTGGTGTTGCTATTCATCACTGCTAAAAGAATAAAAGTGAACTAATGAAGGGTAAGAATAAACATTTTATATAAAGAATAGAAGTCACCCACCACATCGTACCCCTGCAACCCCCACATAGAAAAGAGAAAAGAATAAACATTTTATAAATACTTAGGCATGGAAACAAGTTCAAATATCCATCCATAAAAAGCATCCAATAATATATACCACTACATCTATTTTGCACTTATTCAAAAGTGCCCAACCAACAACACAACCTACATATTTGACATAATTCACATTTTTTCACTACAAAATTCAAGGAAAGGTCCTAGCTGGGAGTAATGTCTAAAAGAAAATGCCACCAATAAAAGTCTCCATTACACAATAACAAAAATACAAATTAATAGAAGTCACTCCCATGGTTACTGCAATTCTGAAATTATGAAGCATCCCAAGTATAGTCACTCCCATGATTAATGCAATTCTGAAGGCCACTCTGTAAAAAAAAATTCCCAATTAATACAAAAATATAGATATACAAGTGTTGTTATAGCAATCTTAGTTGCACATGTGAGTTCATCACAATGCTGATGTACAGACAAGTCTAAGCACCCAAACCCAAACACCCAATATAGATGTTATATACCTACAGGAAGAAAACCTAAAATATATAAACATACAAGGAAAAAATAAATTTTACTCGTCTCAAAAAGGTTTTGGCTCAGTGCCATAAAGACTGAACTCTAGACCTCCTAAGGGAAAAGATTTTTTGGTGGGAACAAGTTCTGATTTTATAGAACTAAAAACAAATTTTGTAAGATAAATAAAATATAAATCACAAGAGAAAATAACTTTTGTACACAAATTGATGCCAAAGAAAGAGCATATAGAGATTTAGCAAGACGTTGCAACTGAGGTAGTGGGGGCTCTTTTACTGGGATGTTGGACGAACAAAATTCAACAGTGTCATATTCAAAATTTTGAATTTAGTTAAGCTAAGATATATCTAGTTTAATGGAAAAATATCAATTTTGTGGAACATAGAAGTAGAATTTTCCATATGAAGATGATTTAACCATGGGATTCCAACAAATTACGATGTATTTTGTGTTTACTATGGCTATATTCAACATTTAAATTTCATCCCTTGTCCCCCCGCCCGCCCGCCCCTCCCCTCCGCCCGCCTTAATACTTTCTCTTTGGTTGGAGGAAACCCAATTGGATAAATTAAAATTAAGGAGGTATATTGAAATCTAGAAATCAGTACCGAATCTACTATAATGAAATCTAGAAATCCTAGAAATCACTATACTGAAACCTAGAAATCCATTCACATAAAACCTAAAAATCACTATCTTGAGATCTAGAAATCCTTACCGAATCGAAGATTAGATACGTCAAGGAAGTCAAGATCGAACTGATGAGCTAGGTGTTTGATTTGATCTGAAATAGTTGGGTTCGTATTTTTTCCCTCTACAGCTTCTTTGTTTTAGACTAGAACGGGAGTTATGTTTTTTTCGACGTGGTAGAGAAGCCTTATACGGAAGCCGTGTTTTTTTTTTGTTTTCAGCCAAAACGACGTCGTTTTTGGCCGACTGTGTAAACAAAAAATTTGCACGGCTGTGCATACCCATTTTTCCCATATATATATATATATATATATATATATATATATATATATATATATATGTGGAGGTTGAACCATAGCTAACGTTGTAAAAAGAGTATATCCTTGTAAGTTGTAACAAATCATGACCGTCCATCCGAATATCTAACTATCAATATAACTTCCGTCCGTAGTTTAATTTCCACTATTCCGCAGTTTAATACTGCGGACGGGACAAATGTCCTAAATGCCCCTCCTTGTAAACTTCTCCCGTCCGCAGCATTAAACTGCGGAAGCTAAGTATGGTCAATTGAAAAACGACGTCATATTGACCAAATTCAAATTTTTATTTAGTTTCCTAAGCTCCACAATATTAAACTGTTAATACCAAATACTAGAGATGACTATGGATTCGGTTCCAATAACCCTCGTCAAGTAGGATGTTGGATGAAATTTATTCTATGGAAATAAATGGTATATTACACAGGAATGAACAGTGAGTAGTAAGGAGTGAACTTTCTTTTTCACTGCATGAAGCATTGGGATAACTAATCATCATAATCAGTTTTTGTGATGCATTCATATAAATATATATATATATATATATATATATATATATATATAAATTAATGGCATAATTTAGCTTCAAGTCTTTCTGAAATCATGATTTAAACAAGGGATTTTACCAATGAATTTTCTTCACTAGCTAAAACCATTTTAGAGCGGCACAAAAGTTGGCTTTTGCCTTTTGCCCTTCTTGATTATGCGGTCTTGTACTTGTTTGTAGATCTTCCACCAAACAAAGAGCCTTTGGACTGGAATAGAAGGATGAAGATTGCAGCTGGTGCAGCTAAGAGATTAGAATATTTGCATGACAAAGCAAACCCTCCTGTTATATACAGAGATTTGAAATCAGCCAACATCCTTCTTGACGAGGGTTATTGGAACCCATCTCAAAAATATTCTTCAAGGAACCCATAGTCATCTCTATTATTTAGCATCCACAGTTTAATACTGCGTAGCCTATGAAACTAAATAAAATTTTGAATTTGGCCAATACGACGTTTTCCAATTGGTCAATCATATTTAGCGTCTGCAGTATTAAACTGCTAACGACCCTTATTTAGAAACGACGTCGTTCCCCAATTAGCCATACTTTGCTTCAATAATGTGGACGAAAGACTTTTACAAGAAGGGGCATTTAGGACATTTGTTCCGTCCGCGGTATTAAACTGCGGAATACTAGAAATTTGAAAATTAAACTGCAAACGGGAGCAATATAAGTCGTTAGATATTCGGATGAACGATCAGAATTTGTTGCAAGTATAAACAATTTTTTCACAACGTTAGCTATGGATCAGCCCCATATATATATATATATATATATATATATATATGGTCAGGATCAGGTAAGGACTCCCTTTGTTAAAATGCGGACTTTTTTTTTTTGATTTTTTTTGGTTTTTTTTTAAAAAAATAACTAAAAAAAAGTTAAATATTTTATAGAACTGAAATTTTTTCATAATACAATGTTTTGGATGTGATTTGGATACGTATAACAAAAGCAGTCTGCATGCGATACATGTGCGCATTGTACCACCATTTTTGGTATAGGTATTCAAATCACGCCCAAAACATTATATTATGGAAAAATATCAGTTCCATAAAATATTAAATATTTTTTTTAGTTGTTTTAAAAAAAACAAAAAAAAAGGTCCGCATTTTAACAAAGTAAGGGAACCCTCACCTGATCGGTTCTGTATATATATATGGACAAATAGCATCTAGAGCGTCCATTCCAACGATCAATGGAAGGGAGGACACGGCGTCCGCTAATAATACTAACGGACCATTATACCCCCAATTAAACAGTCTGCTAGTATTACTAGTTTGACTTTCTTAACTAGGGTTTAAAGTTTACTTACTAGGGTTTAAGATTTATTATTCAGAGTTTAGGGTTTATCAACTCCTTTTAATAAATCTTAATTAATAAACCCTAAACCCTTGATAAATCCTAAACCCTAATTAATAAACTATAAACCCTAGTTGATTAAGTTGATGTATAACACAAATCTTCCAAAAATTGTATGCGATTTTTGCAGTTTTGTTACTAATTGAAGGGTTTTGCTAGAGCAGTTTCAGGTGTTAAGGCGTTCGCTAGTGGACATGGTAATTTTTTGACGCGCTGACTTTCGTTGACTTGGGGTATAGTGGTCCAAGTCAAGGCGAAAAATTGATAGTCAAGCAAAAATAATTGATTGTTCGCTACTTATACTGGCGGACGGGTTGGTCTAATTTTCCAAAAAGGAGTCGAAGAAGGAAACAGATTCACAATTTACTACATCCGCTACATTGAGATCGGAAGTCTGGAACCTTGGTGGTCACAGAGCGTGAGTACTTGTGCTACAATAATTCAATCAATTGAGGATTTAATTATTAAAAAGATGTGATAGATGTGAAATAATTGCAATCACCATTAGGAGGTAAATCTAAACCCTAGACAATAAGAGAAACTCTGATTAAGAAAACTACACATATATATACATTGATGAAGAAACTAATCGAATAAATGTTGATAAATAGAATGCTTTAACAAAAATCTATGAGCCAGGAAAAATTAGGGCAACCCGCCAAGAAGATTTGGGGTAAATCGCAGGGAGAGAAGTATAGATTATGGCTATTATTTGCCCCAATTTGCTTTCGCAGTCGACTTTAGATGAGTGCATACTCTATGGGTTTTGGGCGAAAGAAACCTTCAACACACCGGAGAGGGATTAGGGCTTTAATCTACACCAAATTGATTTCGCAGTAGGATCCGGCCCAATTTGCATTTGTTTCTTTTCTTTTAGAGGAGCAAGGGAAAAAAACACTCCACATACCTTTCTGATATGCGTCTGTTACAATTAGTAACGGATTGATCAATTTTTCGCCATGAGGGGTAAAAAGGTAAAAAAATTGTCCGCTCGATCTGTTATGTATGGTATAGATGGTGTATATACCCAATTTTGAACCATAGCAACTACTTGATATGGACCATTGCCATATATATATGTATGTAAATATATTTGTGTGTGTGTGTGTGTGTGTGTATATATATATATTACTTTGGTTTTTGTTTGTTTCCATTTTAAAACGGGTTTGAGAACTTTGGCATACACACTCGTCTCTAAACCACTAATATGAAATAAGACGGACACAAAATTTATATTTACCTTGATTTCCTCCTTGACTTTCTCCGACGATTGTGCTTCAGCCAGCAGCCGAGTATACTCACCTTGGGCCTCTCCCAACTCAGTTCTAAGCCAAATCACCTGGAAATAAAAAAAATATGAATCAATAAATTTTCAACATACATGTTGTAATTGTTAATGTTTCTTTAATTTGAGTTTATTAGAAGTTGTAACTATGCTTCAATTTCTAGAGCAGAAATTTTTATTGAACTTCTGGCTCTAGATCAAGTTCTTGAAATACACCCGGTAGAGGGGTGTTGGTGACAGTACATCTGAAATGAGTATTTACTATTATTACATCCGAGTATTTTACTGAAATGAGTGTTTGATAACATTACAGAGTGCTATATGGAAAAAATGTCGTGCAATTTTTAAATGATTACTTTTCCTGACATTCATTCATTCACTATTGCAAATTTTTATCCTAAAAGATGGAATTTTGAATAGGCTATAGTTTTAAATGATCATTCATAACAGTTTACTGCACTAACACCCCTCTATTGACTAATTTGCTGATACACATTCAACGAACTGCACCAACTTCAAAAATTACTTGACAAGTTAGCATAGATAAAGAAAGAACCAAATGCATGGCTACTGAAGTATCAGAGGTAGCAATAATTAATTTTGATTGGGTTACCTTTTTTCTTAGTTCTTCCTCCCTCTTATCATTCTCCAGGCACCTTAAAAAAATATCAAAACACAGATTAGAACTCCTCAAATCGCACATAAGAAAATGCAGTCTTAGATCAATAAAACCTAGCGATCTAGTCTGTTCTGATCAGAAATCATATTATCTGCAGTCTAGAGGGGTGCAGTTTCTCTACACTGCTACTATTCTTTCCCCCTTTTCAGGTAGGAATAGCATAGCATTATCATTTCTGTTTCATTCACAAAGTATACAACATAAACATGTCAATGTCATCCTAACATATTACTCCCTCTGTCGCAAATAAAGAGACATAATTCACTTCGCGCAGAGTTTAATGTTGCGTTTTGATTGAAGGAATGGAATGGGTGAAGGAATGGAATAGAGGAGGGAATGGAAAGGAGAGTGAATGATTCATTCCATTCCAGCTAGAATGAGTCATTCCAAACCATCTCCCAAGGAATAAAATTCATAAATTTAGAAGAAATGGGAATGACTCATTCCATTCCAATAAAGTAACTAAACACAATTTTTTTCATTCTATAGGAATGAGTCATTCCATTCTCACCCTTATTCCTCCAATCCAAACGTAGCATAAGAGAGAGAGTACTTGACAAGAGTTAATTTGCGACCTATCATACCCTTAAAGTATTGCATGTATATGTGAAACTGGGTCCACAAAGGTTTCAAACTCCTTTTAGTTTATAATTTTATGGGAAGTATAGTCAAATTAAACAATTAATTCATTGATATGTGCAATAGGTGCCTTGATTTGGGATTTCTCCCAAACACTTTTCTATAAGACAGGGACTATATGATACTATCAAGCATCATGTGAGAACAAATTAATCGTGCAACTACTCACTGTAAGTGAAGCTTTTTGTTTTCTTGCATCAGGTTTATGACCTCTTGATCTTCCAGCTGTTTACCAATAGTAGTGGCAGGCTAACAACAAAGGCATAAAATTATCAGCAACATATTTTCTTACAGGCTACAACAAAGGCATAAAAGTATCAGCAGCATATTTCTTACAGGGGCTACTTCCATAATAACTGAATCAAAAGGAAGTAACTAAATGGATTAGCACTAATCAATTAGCAGTCCAATTAAGAGAATTTTTAAGATACTCATAGGTAAGTCATTGGGCCATAGACTACTGTTGATCCCAGTGACCAAAAGGGGATGAGTGCAACATAGTCTCAGACATTAGATATTTTTCTAGTCGATTCACAATTAAGATTACAGCCAAATTCTGATTAGGGCCAAAACCGCTAGGTATGACCATTTTATTTAACCTAACATAATGGAGCTAAAGAAAGACAATACGGAGGGGATTTAATTTGCTCATATATATATATATATATATATATATATATATACAAACCTTACTATAAGGGAATATGGACTCATTCATAGCAGATGTCTATATAAGAGTGGATAGAATGCTGAAGGATAGAATGTTTGACGCCAAATGCTTATTAGGATACTACTTTCATATAGTCTCTAACTAAAAAGGTAAATGGATTAGGAAGTTGGTGATGTAGGACAAGATGGAGGAAGAAATAAAGGTGAGGAGATAAAGGGGCTAAAAGCCACAAGCACAAAAATTAATAATAATCTCATTCAATATGTGTATCATAATGTAGATTACATCTCTTTATATACGACTAAATAAAAAACCCTAAACTTAACGACCAAGGTAAATCATAGGCAATCTAATTAAATATGGAAACAAAATCCTAATAATATACTATAATTAAAGCTCTAGACTATTCTACCTAATATAATAAATTATAAAAAATCATATAAAATATTTATCTCTAAATAATAAAACAAATTATTTAATAATAGATACCATTAATCTTCTCTTTCCCTCATCATGATGTCACTCTTTAACTATATTATTACTTTCAAAATGGGGGGAAAAATAACTGAAAACACTTGAAATGAATAAACAATTTCAAAGTGTAGAGATCACAAAATTTTAATAAGTCAAACATTTCTACCACAAAATTTTAATATGATTAGTACATTACCAGGAAACCTAAAAGACGATTTGTGGGAGTTATAAGTAGCACACAATAACTTGATCTCAGGGAGATTGTTTATAATTGCTTAGGCCAAATTCAAAGTAGATCATATAATGCATCCTTGAACAATTCAAAGAAGTGATTTACGAAAGAGCGCAAATTGAAAGCCACAAGACCATTGGTGAGACTTTAGAAAAAGATACAAGTGACTGACTTGCATAGGAATAATAAGAATTGAATGAAGAAAATAAAAAAGTCACTAAGGGTCAGTCAGTTTGTAAGACAAGGTCAATCAGCAAGACATTTAAAATAAGAAACAATAGAATCTGTACATAAAAAATATACAGTTAGAAGCACATTAGACTCTTGAATTGAGAATTACTGTAGTAATAAGTAGCACTGACAATACCATAATGCTATTGCTCCAGCATATTCTGATTAAAAAGATACTAAGACTATGCAGGACATGCCATATTAAAAATGTTAAGGGACGTCTGAAAGACAAATGTCTACATTAAAATTTTAGCCAGAATTGCCAAACAGAAGAAGATATACCATTAGAAATTTTTTATGCTTATCTGGACCATATTCCCAAACTTAATTGAAAGGGTGGCGCATGGTGATACAGTTCACTAGTGACAGCCACGTGCGGAAGTTTCAGACCAAATGTGGGATATTTAAACTTTAGTATGAGTGTCTAGAATGTGTTAGTGTTTAGCACGTCTAACATGGATAAAGTGTCAATTCACTGGCCAACAGTCCCAGATCATGTTGGACAAGATAAGTTAGGAATCAACAAGTGGCAAACATAAAAGGAAAAATAAATGAAAGGCGGTCTCTCTTTTTTTCCTGTGTGTTGTTGGGGTTTGGGGGTTTGGGGGTTTGGGGGATTGCTTGATCTTGAACGAGATTGCATGAAGGAAAATATTCACAAACCTCTACTTCAAGAGTGGGGGAATCTATCATGATCACATTGGCCCCAGCCCCAGCCTTCCGTTTCACCTTTACAGGTTCCTTCAAGTAATCATTATATTTCCTCTTCAAACATGTTCCTGCACAAGCAAGAAATTATATCTTTGAGGTGACGAAAAAGACAGCTATTCATATTTCCAGAACCTAAATGTTAAAACTTTATTTGGCATTCTACCTTCCAAGTTTCTTTGATTGGACATCAGTTGACCTTGTCTCCCTACAAAAGAATTTGAGGAAGCATCTGCTGGAGGTAGAAAGTTTCCATCTGCTGCTCGTGTACTACCAGCAGCAGAGAAGCTTCTACTCAACATAACAGGTTGGTGTACACCATGCTGTGCTCTGGAATCAGATGAAACGTCTGATGGAATTGGCACGTGAGCTTTTTTCTTGGGTTGATACCCGATGAGTCCGCAATGGTAATCCCTGCCCATATTTCACAATGCTCATCAGCAAAGTATAATGTGCTCCAACTTGAAAAGAAACACATTACACTCTATATAGGTGTCTCTACCAGGTCCTTGTAAATGTCAAGATATTGTATACACCTTGATGCAAATGACACCCTAGACCATGCTAAAGACTAGGGAAACACTTGTTAAATAACTACCTCGAAGGTGCTCAAGGAGCTAATACTCAAACGCAAGGTGGAGTAAGTCACATCTCGCTACGTTTGAAGGTAATTATCTTACAATCACCACAAGAAGAGGGTTCATTCTCCAATGCTTGCGGGTCATGCTTTGGTTGTAGGCCAAAATTCACTTACCTTCATTATAGTTCCATCCAGTGTTTAGAGCACCAAGAATACCCCCACAACACCATCAAGATTGATATCACAAGACTTCTAGGATGCCATTATTATCTAGAGATACCTAATATAACTTTTTTTAAAAGGTCATAGATGTTAATTTAGTTTAACGCCTCAAAGTCCCCCATTTCCTCTCCGATCAATTCAGAAATTTTTTAGGGATGAAACATGGTTGACCCAGATGGAAAGCTCATCCTCACAATTTAACTTTCCATCATGTTTTCCCTCCTAACAAACAAAGGAAAATCTTTCCATCCTTCCAATTCTCCAATCTATCTTTTCCGTTGCACCAATTTCCACCACATCAAAAACAGCACTAGTTTCTGTATCTTACACTCGGGAACCTGGGTGTATTTGAATTAGTGATTCAGAGAAATGGAATCGCTAAGTCACACCTGGAAGACAGCCTTAAAATCTATCAGATAGACATAGATCAGTTACCCTTCATGTGCATACAAAAGTCTAGCTCCATGCCACCTCACGTAACAGGCTCCCGAGTCCCGACTTCAACTATTTCGAACTGCAGGTCATTTACTTCAGTTGCTACATTCATAACTGCTGTTGTACCAGCCAACTGTTATTGGAACTCATTAGATACTCCTACCACACTCGGAAATATCAATGATAGTCAACCAAGGTTGCTTAAAAGTTTTAAGAAGCATGGAGATCCAGTAGATTCTTGTCTCCTCCCACACCTAAAAAACAACAATCAGGATCATGAAGGGGAGATGAGGGCTTAATGAATTCTCCAGCCCTGCCTCTCCAGTAGATCTCTCTCTTCAGATTGTTCTAGGTCTTTGCTCTCATTTTATATCCTCTAGGGAACCCTATCTGAAAGCGTGACACACCTCCTAACCAGTGACGAAGCCAGAAAAAAATTTCAGTGGTGTCAAATTTATTATATAGTTAAAAATAATTTAGCGGGCTGGGCAACGCCAGCTAATTTTTTTTTACAATTAGCCGGTCTAATTTTTTTCGTATTGAATACAATTAGTCCCTTCGTTCTAAAATTAAAGATATATTTTACTCTTTAATCTATTTTAAAATTACAGATATATGTTACTCCCTCCATCCCATGATAAAAGTCCTTATTACTATTTTAGTTATTCCCAAGTTAAATATCACTTACCTTAAATAATCTATTTTTATAATAATTTGCCTATAAAACCCTTAGTATTAGTTGGCATATTTCTATTTTCTATGCATATTTATGGAGTATTACTAGTCATATGCAGAAAACTATGCAATTAAATGAGAATTAAAATATGGAGAATTTTGTCATTTTATTCTCTTTCTTATTATGAACAAAAAGTCAACTAGGACTTTCATCTTGAAACGGAGGGAATATTTTTTAGTTCGTTTTCACAATTAAAGATATATTTTACTATTTAGTCTGTTCCAAAATTAGAGAAATATATTTAAACTATAAAATCACATGAAATTTTTATGACATCATTTATATACCATGTAGAGTAAGTTCTACCATGCCACTACTACATGTCTACATTTCTAACAAAAGTTATAAATGTTTGCCTTCAGAAAAAAGATTTTTCTTAAGAATTGGTTTTAAAAATGTATATATATGCCTAACTTTATAAATGAGAAGTATTTGATTACAATGAAATATAATCAATAATAATAACATTTTATATACATCCTATTGACCACAAATTTGTTTACAAATACTGAATTCTTTAAATACTTAAAAAGTAATATAAATGAAATTAATATATAATTTAAGAAGATTAAAGGAAAATGCATATATAAAGGAGGTAGGAGTTATTTGGAATTGAGAAAGTCACATAATATAAATTTGACCCCATATATTAGAACATTTGCAAAATTTCAGTGGGGTCAATTTACATATAACACCTAAAATTTTGCAACTTTTTATATATTATGTTTTTTTAAATTCCAGTGGGGTAAATTGACAATCTCTCATTACTCTACCCATCGATCATTACTCTAACAGTGAGAAACATAGCAAAATTGCTTAATGCTCTTTAGTCTTCAGATTGCTTTGGTCTTTGACCTCATTTAATATCCTCTGGGGAACCCTATATCAAAGGGTAACATGCCTCCTAACATTTTCACTCTCTCGAAACTCTTACCCCTCGGTCACTACTCACCAACAGCAAGAAACATAACAAAATTAGCTTGATACTCTCTAGTCTTCTAAGGAAAATGTCAGAAATTAAATATGGTCATGAAGACCCCACCTCCACTTAACCCAAAAATAAAAAATAAATCTCAGAGCACAAAAGTTGCAACGAACATAGAAGTGTTATATATAAAATAAAGTACCAAAAGACGAGTTCGATAAACTCTTTGAGCAATTTAATATCGAAAAAGAAAGTGATTTCCTCGCACGCCAAGAGTTTTTGATTGCATGTGATGATATATCACGAGAAAATGGAAGAATATTTGAAAACTAAATAAGCTCCATCTGAATTTCTATGATCAAACAGAAAAACAGAGTATACACATATTTCATTGTTCATAAAATAGCTTACCAATATTCAACTGTCATTTCCTTTAACCGGACTTCAAGCTTTTGGAAAACAGAAGTTTTCTCGAAATCTTGTTTACTGTGAGTAGGCTCAATAAAATTTGCTTCCAGAACACCTAGAAAAAAATTTATGAAGTCGCTCAAAACTCACTAAATTTGGAAACGAAACATATAATATGAAATTTGCTTTGTCAGAGTCTCACCAACAACCCCTCTGCCTCTGCTATCGGTATAACTTACAGTGGGCCAAAACGGCTGAAAAGAAGAGATAAGCACAAAGATATAAATAAAGCATATGTAAGTGCAAAGCTTAACAATTAGATTAATAAAGAAGATTATTCCAGAAAAAGGAAAAATTGATGCCAACACTGGGAGCTCTGAGGATATACCAGAATAAATTAGATGATCATTAGATCAGAAAGTTGTGTCCACATCACATTGTTGGTCAACATTTTTTAGCAATCACAGAAATTTGCTGACACCGGATAACAAGAGTATGATGAGAGAAGATGGAAAAGAACAAGAATATTGAGGTATTGTCTTTGATGGATCCACTAGGCATAGATTAAGAACAAGTATGATTTATGGGGTCCCCAGTTATTCTTTTTCAGTTAAAAGGGAAACGCATACCAAAATATAAGTAGATTTACATCTGACTACCCAAAGTCAAATTGGAAAGCAACTCACTGGGACTGATCAACAAGGTCAGCAGCAGAAGAATACACGGGGTTGCAGTTAAGGAGGGGGATTGCGTCAGGAAAAGGGAGGTATTAAAATTTAAAACTTCTGAATTATATTGGTCATAGCACAAACAATTCCTTGTGAGAAGATCACGTGCACTGAAAGAGAACAAAATAGTTTCTTCAGTATTTAGAGCATTTAGACTACTGACCACGTAAAATGACTTCTTTCTTTTCTCGAGTTGACGTGCAACTTCATTTCGAAATTTAATCAAAATATCATACGCTCATTTAACATTTAAAACATTTTTCCTCACTTCTAGTCTTGCAGATAATCAGTATCAGATATTTTAAGTAAAGTTAAAACAAAATAAAATAAAAGCTTATAATCACAGGCAAATTGAAAAGCAAAAGATTGAGTACAATTAATCACCAGTATTAGACGATTCTTGTGGTAGACATTGAACCCATGGATATTCACAAGGGGAGCTTCTTTAAGAAACCCTATTGTTGTTATAACTTCACCCTGCACATTAATATCTAAAATCAGCAGTCATTTCTAGCCAGAAATTTTTTGGAATAGACAACCTACCTCCAATTGATGTTAGAAGACTCATATGAGAATATCAGGCTAGAGTTTAGACGCATTATAAATGCAATGGACACATGCAAACACATATAGGCAGCAACTCAAGGTGTGACACAAGAAAGCCTCAAGAGAGAGAAATTGATTGGTGCATGCCTCAAGAGAAATTGATTGGTGCATGCCAGAAAAGTCTTGGTGTGCATCTTCATCGCTTAATTATGAATTTGGAATACTTTCATTTCTTTATTTGATAGTTTGCTTGTCCTCAGAATACTAGAAATTTTCTACGTAAATAATTATAAATAAAAAATCCTTTTCAACTTTATCAAACCCTAGTCAGAATATTCACTCAAGAATGTTATCATTTTAATGTTTGACATGTAAACTAACCTGTTATGACAAGTTCATGTTAACCGTTTATTCAAACTAAAAGAATAAATTAAACGATAAAAAAATTAAATAGAAAAAAGGAAAGAAAAAAAGGTCGAGTATTGATATGTTATGGTCATGTACGATTAGTAATTAATCCAGTTCATATAGGCAAGACTCTCATTCTTGGTGTATATGGTGCTTTGAGGAAAATAAATAAAAATCCACATGTAAAGCTAAGTCCGGTAAGAAAGTCGAAAAGGATGAATATACACAGGATGAATCAAAGTAATTTGAAATTATAGGTTAAAAAAGTATTCTGTGAAGAAGAAACAGTATCTGCAATTGTTGCACAAATAATTAAGCACAACCTCCACACATCCACCACTGTGAGGTTTATATAAGATGAATTCTGGGAACTTCAGATCAAGAGCAATATTATGATACTCAACAACTCGTCCACGCAATAGCATGCAGAAACTCTCTGGTAATCGCAAGTATAAGACGGATAAATAAGCCTGCAAAGAATGACAGAATCAAATCTAGCAAGCTGTCGCATATATAGTAAAAAGACTGAAATATAAAATTTAAAAACTAGACTTGCACGAAGAGAATAACGAAGACGATTAGCAATGTGCTGGTCACTTGCTGCCATCTTCAATCCCCCCTTTTCAAAATGTTTGGCCTCTCCAGCAATACGAATATCCTGCAGGTATTATGTCATGAAATGCCACCTCATTCAAAAGGATATCATAACTCATTAAATATAGGTATCTGGGAAAGAACTTATGTCTAATGAAGTCCAACCTCAGGGTCTGATTCGAAATCAATCTCCATAGTGCTCTCATCATTAAACCATATATTGTAGATGATGACTTTTGTCCCATGATACCCAATGTCATCAAACTGCCCATGAGAGGAAAAACCCATGAAATTGTGAATTAAAGATAGGAAAGGAGCAATGCTTTTTCAAATACTATGTGGCAAGAAAATTTAGAGATTATTTTAACAATTATAATAACAACAATAACAATGTTTTCTACAACAGGAGGCGCCTCAAGTGAATGTCTTTACATTGAATGACAGAAAAGTACTTCCACTCCTTGTCGAATCACTCCCTCTCCCCACCCAGCCACAAAAAACAACTGAAACACACATCCCTTTGTGCCATTGTCTGTAATTTAGTGGTATATAACCAATACTTCACTCATCAAAATAAATATTTAACCACAACTTCATTTACTTAGATAGCTCCATTTTGTAGTGACTCCCAATTCCTTTACATTGGAATGAAGGGTCTTCCCAACCCCTCACCAGATAAATGACCCCTCAACATTTGTGCAATTTACTATATGGAAACTTGTTGAAATCATTCAGAGACTAGATCTCCGTGCAGTGATGGGGGGGAGAAAGAAGAAGAATATTAACTTACCTCTTCTGATTTTTCCTTGTTAAGGAATCTCTAAATATTACTTCTATAATTTATTGGAATGAAAGATAACTGACTTAACACAACTTAAATCTATTTCATAACATCAAAATTTCAAGATAGGGAGAAAATATAAATAAATCAATCTATTCCAGTTAATAAATTGCCTACCAAAACCTATCCTACACATTCGATCAAGGTTGTCATTGCGAAGCTATATTATGGATTCAACCAAAACAAAAGGAATATTATAAACAAGATAATAATTCTTCAGATGGCTTGATCTCATGCCAAAAAACTCAAGAGCTTCAAGGTTAAGGTGGGCAATATAATCCAAGCAGAAGACATTAAAGCATACAAGTACAAAGGAAAAGATACTGTCAAACACAATATTGTAAAATTAAATAACAGCATAAACAAAATAAAAGATATGCTCCTAAAATAAGCTCCATAAAGCGCATTGTTCAGCAGAAGGTGATAAATGGTTAGTTTACTTATCAAAGAAGAAGGGGGGGAAAAAGTAAACGTAAGTTTCAACATGTTTTTGCATAGTGCATACTTGTATAAAAGCACGCATTCCCCGTTATGAGTACAACAGTTTGTTAATTGCGAACGAAACCAATGTAAGTAGGGAAATAAAAGTAAAAATATCACAATAGACAGTGTAAACCCAGTGAATGTCCATGCTCTAAATAACTAGCTGAAAATCTGTCTACAAAGCAGTCCAGCCAAGTAATATGCATAAAGTATGCATATTCATTTAAATGTAATATTTGATCAGATTATATTTTATACACGGCTCGTATTGGGAGAGAGTCTCATATCTACTCCTTAAAAGGCAGCTCAAACATAATTATTTCCTGGTGGCGAAACAAGTGGCTAAAATTATTAACCCATAAAAAAGTACAAAAGATAGAACCCGCAAGTGGGTTGGTGCTGAAGATTTAAACCCAGGAGCATCTGAAGTTACATAGATCACTTATAACAGTTCTGATGCTAAAATCTCAACAACCAACAAAGAAAAATTTGAATATAAACCAAGAAGTGCAAGTAAAACTGTTAATATGCTCAAACAAATTTTTCTAATGGGAAACATCATGCAGGTTATAAAAGGGATGTTATGAACTACAAAAGAATCACGAAAGAAAAATATTTTTAGAAAAATGCTAGCATGGAGGTTTACTTGCTTCAGAAGCTCTTTTTCTGTCGAGTATGGGGACCACTGCAACAAAAAGGAAAGATTATATAAATAATTTTCCTTGCTCTGCCAGTGTAGGTAATCCATTTTTCCTGTTGATGAGTTAAGTTCGTAATCAACCTGCAATAAACATGAGAAGCCAGAAACTCGTTGAATGCATCACGTGTAAGATAAGTTTCAATGTGCGATGTCAATTATTCTTATAAAAAACTAAGTAGCTTTATTGAATTGGAAAAGATTATAGTTTGACCATATCACTTTTCTATTTGATTGAGATGGGCGGGGGAAAGTCGGAGAGACGGGATGCGACACATGAGAGATGCATGAGCTATGCATAGCACATACAACATCTGTACATGGGAACTGCTATGGAACCCATTTGACATGTAGAATGCAACTACAGAAACCAGAGACATTTGAAGAAAAAGAATAAACTAAAGGAGAAGGACAGGATAATTGAAAAACTAACCATAGGAACCACTATTCTGTCATGTCCTGTTTGTGTCAAAAATGTATAAGATAGAAGACCAATGCTTTGTGTCACATTCCTGTTCATTAGAGAATATAATTATGAGATGAATGGATCGAAGAGATTTTACACAACAAAGATAACTTTTTTTACATTTGTTAATTGATGGGGACCCCAAGTCAAGGACAAAGAAGAGATTTTTTATATTTATTATTTGGAGTCTTTATTATGTTTAATATAAAAATAGTTGATGTGATTTATGTATTTTATTTATTAATGAGTATTTAGGACATTAATTGGTGATTAGGAATTATTAATAAGAGTATTTTAGTCGTTTAGTACTTTTGTTATTTTCCAAGTAATATTAGGGTTTTGTCTCTTTAAATAATGATTTAATCCCCACAAGTTATTTAGATTACAGAATATTGATATTGAAATTGATTATTTCATCCATAGACGTATCCTACCGTAGAGGTATTTTATCTTATCTTGGTGTAGATACGTGGAGTGGATACACTTGAGAGATCCTAGTGGTCTAAACGTGGAGTTTAGATCCTAGTTTATTTTTCATTAATTCTTCATCTTAAATTTGTCCTACATCATTTTGGTATCAGAGCTTAAAGTTTCTCCATTAATTTTTTAGTTTTTGAGAGATCTTGGGTTTTCAGAAGAAAAAAAAATCACCTAAACTCCTATTAACTACCTTGGCTTGACCATTAGTCTGTGGGTGATAAGTAGTAGAAAACATAAGTGTGGTATTTAAAATCATCCATAGGGTTTTTTAAAAATAACTCGTGAATTTGACATCCCTATTAGAAACTATAGACACAGGCAAACCACGTAGCCTCACAACCTCACTAAAGGAAATTGATGCAATGTGTGAGCATCATCTGTTTTGTTACATGGAATAAAATGTGTCATCTTAGAAAAACGGTCCACTACAACAAAAACAGAATCATGGGGTCCGCAGTAACCCCAAGACAAAATTCATGCTAATATCCTCTCAATGAGCGTGGGGTACCGGCAAAGGCATATACAACCCATGTTTTGCTTCCTACCCTTAACAGTTTGACACGTGACATTTTGAAACAACGCGAGCTACATCCCTTTTGAGGCTAGGCCAAAAGAACCTATCATTCACAATCGCAATGGTCTTATCGCGACCAAAATGACATGCGATCCCTCCAGCGTGTAACTCCCAAACTAGATGGCCATGCATAGACGTGCTAGGAATACACAAACGGGTACCCTTAAAAAGATACCCATCATGGATACGAAAATCGCCTGAGGGTGGCACATTAGAATTCTGTAGGGAAATGTCTCGACAATAAGGGTACTCATGGATAATGCACTCAAACCCAATAACCTTCACACAAAGTGTTAAGGAGAATAGATACCCTACTCAACGCATCAGCGTCTTTGTTCTCTACCCCTCGACAATACAAAAGAATAGTCCTGAAGAAACTCAACCCACCTAGCGTGTCAATGACTGAACTTCTTCTAGAAGTTTATATACTATAGTACATGATGATCGGAGTATAGCACAAACTCCTTAGGCAACAAATGATGTCGCCAAAACCTAAGTGCCTAAACTACAACATAAAACTCTCTATCATAGGTAGAATACATTTGTCGGGCCTCGTTTAGTTTCTCACTAAAGAATGCAACGGAATGACCCTCTTGGCTAAGTACTCCCCCTATACCTACGCCGGAAGCGTCACATGCTACCTCAAAAACCTTGCTAAAATCTAGTAGTGCAAGGGCAGGTGCTTGTGTCATCCTATCCTTAATCTCCACAAAGGCTTTGGCAGCCAATTTAAACCAAGTAAACTCCCCTTTCTTTAAGCAATTCCCCTTTCTTTAAGCAATTAGTATTGGGAGCCATAATGGTACTAAATCCCCTAATGAACCTCCTATAAAAAGTAGCAAGTCCGTGAAAGCTTCCTAGCTTCATGTATATTAGAAGGTTCTGGCCACTCTTTAATAGCTTTTACCTTTTCAAGATCAGCAAAAATCCCATCTTTGGAGACAACAAACCCAAGAAATATGACGGATTCTTGCACGAAAGAACACTTTTTCAAATTAATATAAAGTTTCACAACACATCCTCAAACATCCATCAGCCTTTGGGGTAAACAAGGCCGACACCGCGCAAGGACTAATACTTTCGCGCACAAAACCCTTACCCAACAAATCACCTATTTAGCATCTCATCTCCTCTTGGTCCTTAGGATTCATCCTATAATGAGGTAGGTTAGGTAAAGAAGACCCCAGTACGAGGTCAATAGCATGTTGTACATCCCTAAGAGGTGGTAGTTTGCTAGGTAACTCGGTAACTCACTAGGCCTCACATCAGCAAACTCATAGAGAATCTGCTTAACATCACTAGATTCGACATTACTACTCTTCTCAGGAATGCCCCTGCCCCCTAACATCCCTAGCTAAAACAACGTACACGACTTTCTCCTCTCACACTCTTCTCAAAGGCCCTCTGATTAAGAACATGGAGAAATTTGGTTTCTTTGTACAGGCATATTAGTCTCTTTTGGTTGACCCTTGGGAGACGAGTCCTCACAGGTGCTAAAGTAATCTTCTGCCCCTTGTGTGTGAACACATAAGTATTTGATTTCCCATAATGGGTCACATCCGATCATATCATATTGACAAGGTCGCCCTAAAAGAATGTATGCAACATCCATCGGAAGGACATCACACCAAACTTTTTTCTCACGGGAATAGAAGCAACACTATAAGGCTAGAGGTGTGGTTCTACATTTAACTTTAATCGTTCCACAACTGTCTTGGCAACCACATTTAAACAACTTCCCCCGTCAATGATCAACTTAGAAGAGATTCCACCCCCTCTGCTATATGTTTGAAATATGGTTGTTCTCTTCCAATCTTCCTCCTTTTTTGGACTAGCGAAAATGCACCTCATAACATTCAAGGGTTACTCATCTTGTTCAAGGTGCGCATCCGCTTCTTCATCCTCCGTATGATATCCCTCTGCTCATTTTCTTCACCCTGCCCTTCATGAACCACTCGCACCCGATGTTTGTTAGGGCACTCAAAGAACTTGTGGCCAAGCTCTTTGCAGGAGAAACACCTATCCCTGCTAGTGATTGTAGGTTTGGGTACTGGAGTACCCTTCCCTAGTCTAGGGTTCCGATTTGGTCCACTTGCGGTGTTACTAGCCCTGAATCTTGAGGAGTGGAAATAGACATGCCCTGTGGGGCATTGTGTCCACTAAATTGGCCTGGATCGCTCTCTGAAAGGATGATCTCTTTACATTATATTCCAAATCTAAGGCAGCCTGGTAAGCATCATCTAAGCAAGTGAGTTGGCTGAAAAATCTGGAATTTAATATCATCTCTCAACCCCTCCTTAAACCTAATGGTCAACCTCGTCTCCTCCACGAGCTCACAAGTTATTTAGATTACAGAATATTGAAATTGATTGATTATTTCATCCATACCGTAGAGGTATCCTACCGTAGAGGTATTTTATCTTATCTTGGAGATGATACGTAGAGTGGATACACTAGAAATCCTAGTAGTCCAAACGAGGAGTTTAGATCCTAATTCTTAAATCTCCTACATCATTTTGGTGTCCTACATCATTAATGCTTCAAGTCTTTAACTATGCATGAGCATCTTTAATTTGCACATATCCATAATAGAAATTGCATTCTATCTTTTTTAGGCGCAACTATATTAACAACCAAAATATTAATATATATTGTATATTATATATATATATATGTATACATACATACATACATATTTACTTAAATCTTCCATATAACATGTCATGATTTGTGAATCAAAAGTAATTATTCACTTCATAACTGTTTCAGATATATCTGAGAAGTATGGGCATGTATAAGCTTAAAAAGGAAGGCTTCCACATATTTTCTAGCATTTGTAATCATTCTTTCAATGAAGGAATGAGAGAATTTAAAACATAGTCCTTATCCAAAACTTCAAAAGATATTGAAAATATCTCTTTCCAGGTCAACAGAGATCCAAATACCACATTTTCCTATTTTTTTTAAGATATTGAGGATATTATCATTGGAGTTTGTGATGCATAGTAGCCCACATAACATACAAAAGAAATAAAATGGTCAGAGTTGTCATAAAATCACCTGCCCAAGATTCTAATGCGACATTAATATATAAGTATATTTGCACACACCACATACATGCATACTGGTGTCAACTGCTGTAGTCGTAGATGATGATGATGATGATAATAATAATAATAGAGTAAAAACTGGTAAAACAGGAAGAGAAACAATAGAAATCTAATAGTACAAAAATGAATGCCTTTATTGTCATATTCAAACCTATTCTTTGTGTGGCGGCTGAAGACAATGACATCTGCTCCAAGTCTCATGGAACTGGTCTTAAAGCCATTTCCATCTGAAAGGCTAAAATTTAACCAATTAATATGGAAGGAGAAAACAAAAAAAAAATAACTTTGAAATATTAGAAAATATCATACACTGTCCAATGGCGGATTTTGACTTCTTATTTGAAAATCCAAAACTTAAACAACGTCGCATTGCTTCTGGGTCCATCCCATCACCATCATCTAATTTGAATCAGCATCCACGATTTCAATATTCAGAAACAATTTTCTTAAGTAAACAAATGCCAACTAAAAATGGGTTCCAAATCATGCCTTGGTGATCAAGAAGACAAACGATATAAAATACCTTGAATTAACAATGCTGAAGCTCCATTCCTTGGATTTGAAGTTTTATCTACAATCACAAAGGTAGCCCCATTTTGTATCTACCCAATAGATGAAACATGGATTGCAGGAGATTAAAAAATACTAAATTTTCTTAAAAAAAGAAAGTTAAGGGAACTAAATGGACAAGAGAATGATAGAATAATACCAAATAAAAAAAATTGGCTTATGTGGCAAAAGTCATCCTAGTTACACATCCTTAAGCCAATGGACATTGGCAGAATTATGCATTGTCTATTTACCTGATCCTATCTCCCATAACTTTTATTTTAATAATTATACTTTGAACTACATACAATCCTTCCAAAAATTAATTGGTTGGGGTTTCCCACTAAAATATTACAATGTTTTAACAATTTGAGATGACAACTTTATATAAAGTGGCCTATATAGTATGAAGGAGATGAGGAAATTTAGGTCCAAAAAGGATGTAACATAGCAAGAACTATCTTTTAGATCATCAATAAATAAATAAGATTATTAACAGTTAAAAGTAATGCACCAACAAAAAGGAAACAAACAAGTTAAAGTTGTCAAATCATTGCAGAATCAAAGAGAACCCAAATAATAAAGGTTTTTTAACATCGAATCTAAATGGAAAGCTACTCAAAAGTCTTAGATATAAATTTACCTCATCAACTGCATTATCAATCAGCTCTGCAATGGCTGCAAACATCAAGTAACATATAAGGTGGTACCAATGATTGTAGTAAATATCAAAACGCAGTGAGACATTGTATTTAAGGGTAATAAACTACTAATGAACAAAAATTGCAACAGCTAAACATACCACCAAAAGCCCATTTATGCGAAGTAGCATTTGAATGAAGGAACTTGGGGTGCATATGTAAATGGTTTGTGCCATCTGTTAACACCAATCAAGATGTCAGATTGCCAGCGAAGCAAACCACAATAAACATATTAATATAAATATAATTCTCATACAAACCATACAGAGAACTATAGAACAAGAAGTTTATCAGGGATTACACTCCTTGAACGTTCTAGTTACTGACATGCCCTTCACGTGGCACCCATTTATTAAATTAAATTTATTAAAACAATGCATGCGTATAGGCTATAAAATTTTGCAAGCCAAATTAAAACCAAGACACATTCAGTACACAGATTTTAGTAAGCTGGTCAGATTTTCTAGAGGAGTCCATTTATAAGACGCTCAAAAATATCATAAAAACATATATAGAGAGCTAAAAGGATATCCGGCACACTCCACAAAAACAAAGATAAGATTAGACAGCAGAATACTTTTGAGAGTGGAATTAGGAGTAAGCCCATCGTCATAGTTCCCTGCTTTCCAAAATTGCCGACAAAGCGGTGCAGAGCAAATTGGCGATGTAGAACAAAGGCTTGTATCATCAATTGGAGACTGCTCTTGATCCAAGACACTGGTGCCACTCTGACCTGTACTTAAAGCACTTGAGCTCCTATTCTCTTCAGATTCTTGTCTTCTAGGATGGATTTTAGACTGCTTATGCTGAACCAGATCAGGTTTATAGTGGTTCTGTTCCATTAATCTTCCCACCAAATCTGGCTCCAACTTAATGGCTTTCGCATTGACCTCTCCAGTATCATTACTACATAGGTCATCAATGTCCGCCATGCTTATTTTAAGAACCTAATGAACAGAAGAATATATGCAGACAGGTTAACCCAACTTCATGAGAAATGGAATCAAAATTAACTAAAAATTATCAAAATACTAGAACAAGCAAGTGGGTCGTAAAAACAAAAACCCAAAAATAAATAAATAATAATAAGTGAAGATTAAACGTTCTAAGCAACTAAAACAAGCAAGGGATCCTAGCAGCCTAACAGTCACTAAATCTTTGCAAGCTATGGTGCCAAACATGTTGGCGTTATTGAACCCGAGGGAGTTGGAGAAATGGCGAAGGCCTTGATGAATATCCTCAAGGCCACTGGTTCCAATCCCATACTTGGGCCAAAGTAACTTAATAAGGGGAAAGGGAGGAAAAAGGATGTTGGTATTACTGAGCTAATTTCTTTCTTCTAAAAGTTATACTCTCTTTGCATTGTAAAATATACATCTGGCAATGGGGATGGTAAGGTCCAGGGGACCCTTCCCCATACCCGCCCCACCAATGTGTTGGTCCCCCCCATACCTAACCTCACCCTCGCAAATAATATCCCATACCCACCAGACTCCGTTTATCCAAATCCTCTCCTCTTTCCAAAATTAAATTCCTCCAAAATCTTTACACTCTATTACTGAGTTTTAAAATGGATGGAAAAGAAAGAAAAGAAATTAACAGAAAACATTTTCTGTCCAATTCATTTGTTACTGATTTTTTATCAATGGAAAAAAAAGAAACAATCAGAAAACTTGGTCACTTTTCTTGTCTAACTTTTCCGTCCAAAAATGGACAGATTTGGATGAAAAACTAAATAACATAAGATATCATTTATTATACCTATTATACCCTCTAGATTACAAACATAATAAAAGGCAACTTAATAACTTAAATGTAAAACTTAAGTTTTCCTTTATGAACTCAATAACAACATTATAGAAAACATAGAAGTTTTCTATTCTTTTCTTTTCCATTATAAATTAAGTTTTCTAATCTTTTCTTTTCTCATCCCAAACTAAAAATTAGTGTGTTAATATTACTTTTCTACAACTATTTTTAATTTAGAATTAAGTAAAATGCAATATTTCCATTACTAGTAGCACCTTGTATTACAATTGTTGTGATTTTTTAATGAAAAACTTGAATAAGTATATAATTATATATAAGACAATTCAAGTATATAATCATATATAAGGCTAATTTTAAAAATAATTATATATATAATTGGGGGTGAGAGCAAGGGCGAGAAGGTATATCACATACCTGACTCTATCCCTATACGATTTAAAAAAGCGGGTCCAATTAGGGTCGGTATGGGATGGGTTGGGTCCCATCAGGTCAGACAAAATTGTTAGGCCTAATAAAATATCATTGTACTTCAAGCAGTTTGGACTTTGGACACACTACCAGAAGTGTTTGCAAGAGTCCAACACATTATTAGAACATTATAGTGAGATACAGAAGCGAAAAAGAAGCCTTGGACACATGTTCGAGAATGTTTGGAGAATGTCACATGTCCGACAAAAACACATAAACATATCAACAAACAAATTATATGATAAAAAGATATTAATAAAAATAAAGAAAAGATACATTATAAAGGGAACAATTACAAGAAATCCACCCTCACCAAGCTAGCTGAAAAGGACGAAAAGGGCACTTTACCTTCCAATCTCAAAAGTTTATGTGCTTCTTAGCTTTATTTAAAGACAAGCCAAGGGTGCTAACTATTCAAATTAGAACTTCATAGCCACTAGAAACTTTTTCAACGAAGAGAAGCCAATAGGATTTAAGGAAAAGAAGAGGAGGATGAGAGAAGGGGAAATGGGAAGAAGTATTAGGCCCAAAGGCCAAAATGACACGAATCCTTATTGTGAGCTTAATTTTGGTTGGTGGGGGTGGGGGTGGGGGTGGGGGTGGGGGTTGGGGTTGGGGTTGGGGTGGGGGTTGGGGGGGAGGGAAGAGATGGGAAGGAAAAGTTTCTTCCTTCCAATTTTCTTTTGGAAAGAATAACTTTACCCTCCCTACCTCAAAAGTTAAACTCACAGACATGCCCTTAATCTCAAAGCAATATATGGAACTCTAATTTCCAACGATAGAAATCTTGATTCTACCAAAACTTATGTAACCTTTATTTTCTATGACGCATAAATTTTTATTCAGTATAGCATATGCTTATACAATAATAGTTTAGGAAAACAAACAAAAGGACAGTTAGAAACTGTTTATGAGCAGCTTAATTAGAAGCCTGTTGAGATCCAAGCCTGAAATCGGCATTTTTTTAGTCCCAAACCATTAGTCCAACATTCGCAGAGATCCGACACTGTTGCCCAACCCACCCTTTTACCAGGCATATAGCCACTGTGCTCTCCCATCCCTGACTACAATAGTGAAAGCACTCATCCATGACTAAACTAGTCAAAGCACCCAACTCTCAACCTCTAAACTGAAGAAACCTCAATTACATCGAATCACCACCAATGCCTAACCATAGAACTCGTTGAATGTTTTTTAATACAAGATCAACCCTGTTTAAAAACTGCCCGGAAAAAGAATAAAAACAAGATGAAAATGGAATTAAACGAATATAATACTAATGTTTTAGCCATGCATTACAGTTTCATTTAGCATTATAATTGAAATTAAATGTTGGAAGTATAAATAAGCTGAGTTGCATTCATTATTCGTTAAAACAATTAATTTTCATTCATTAAGTTAATTAATTACCAAAAATACATAAAAGACGTACAGATAACTTTGTGGCAACCATAGATGTAGATTATCAAATTTGTATATTAAGGATGAATGATGAGGATGAAGGAGACCAATAGATAGAATTACTCACAATCTTGAGGGATTTCTAGTATGCTGCCGCAATGTCGCTGATACTGAGAGGATCTTGCCTTGCCTTGCCTTGCCTTGCCTTGCCTTGTTTCTGCAATTGCTTCCTTTTTCAATGGGTGGGGTTTCACAGAATACCAAGCCCTAGTTCCACTTCCACCTTACAACAAAGGGATGATTTTGGAACTCTTGGTTCTACTTTCAGCTTTTAAATGGAAAAGTGGAATTATTGAGTTGTACTTACGTCCTTCTAGAAGTGTTTTGCTTGCATTTGGGCTTTAGGCCCATAAAAACTAGTAGTATGAGAGATGAACATGAAAAAATTAGGGTCCTCAACACTAATATACAATATTAAAAAGTATTTACAAAAATAATATATACACAAGATAATTACAAAAATAATGCAATTCACATTAATAAGAAAACCTAAAATTAATGAAAAATAATTGTTATAATTAATAATTCAAATTCAAATATCTAAGATCTAACAACAACAAAAAAAATCAAATTCAAATATTGATCTCCCTTAACTCTCTCCTCCGCATTCATTCATTTCCTTTATGATTTGGTTATGTCCATCAAGCCGCTTTCCTCAGATCTTCTTTTTCCCTCACAAATTCCTCTAACGAATGGAACCCGCAAAGAGTGATAGCGGCAATCGAGAGTCTTGAGGCTTGACAAACACTATATCTGATGGAAGACAAGGATTCAAAGCTAGATAGAACAAACATTTCACTGACACATGAAAATAATTAAAACCAAATTATGCAAATAAAAATATACAAGTACTGTAGTACATGATATTCATCATACGGTTGTGGTAAATAATTTCCAAAGCAAACTGATCTGTCCAAAGACTACGATCCGCTGAGATTCTCCTAAGACGATTCCGAAAATTCCAATTCTAATTTCATGTCCAAAGAAAAATAAGAACACTGCATAGGAAAGAGAGTGATGTATTAAGTGAATTAATGTTAATTTGAAAATATTTAAAATTGAGAATTGTAAGACCCCAACTTTTATAAATAAAGATGAATTTTTTTATAAATATTATTTTGAATATTATGGAATAAATTTGATATAATGTTATAGTTGTGGGTAATATTTATAAATTTTGCAAAGTAAGCAAGTTGTTATAAAATATTCGTTTGGTCTGGGGAATATTCTTTTCGTTTGGGAATATTCGTATTTACTACCAATCATTAGTGGACCCTATTAATCAAGTATTGTCGTAGTTAGAAAAGCGACAAAATTATCTTTCTATAAAAATAACTACAGAGTGTTACCGTTAAAACCGCTGAACTACCCTAGTAAAAGTACAATGTACTGGCGTGGTTGTATAAGAGCACACGATATCGATTATTGATGCTTACGTGAGAAGTCACTCACCTATGCTTCAATTATTGCTACGATAATTGTTGCATCATATCTCTTATATTATCGATTCAATTATTGTCACAAGATCATTTGTATAATATGTTATAATATTAAATCAATAATTGAGACGACAAGTTATAAATGATTAATAATTGTTGAAAGATTAAATATGTGTTGATTAAAAATAAAATGATTTGTGGTAATATTTATTCAATCCTCGATGTATATAAAGAGTCTCATATGAGACGTTTGTGTAAATTTGATTATTTTATGGGGGGGCCCATATGTCATCATCTAAGAGTCTTTTCAATAATAAGAATTACCTTCATCAATAAAGAATTACCTTTGTGAATAGTAATTACCTTCGTCAATAGTAATTACCTTTACCGACGTCAACCACTTGTCATTTCACATTACAAAGGCCGAACCACTTGTCGTTTCACATTACAAAGCGCCAAACCACTTTTCTTTTCACATCACCAAATCGTTAAGCCACTCGCTTTTTCATACTAAGGTCTTAAGCTAGAAATCTTCTATAAATAGAGGCCTAAGGCTTCATTATTTTTCACTTAATTCATTCAAGCTATAGAGAGAAAGTATAGAGAATAAGAGAGAAAAGAAGAAGAGTATTTTGTTACTACCACTTTCGCAGATTCAATCTCCTACTAAAAGTAAGGGGTGTTATTCTTTCTTATTCATGAAGAGAATCATTGTTATTCCATCGCTTATTATTCTCATTGGAATAACTTTGTATAATGTGGTTTACCCTATACTTGGTGACATTCTTCTATTATTCATTTGGAACATCCTGTTTTCAGTGTTTTTACACCGGACACGGTTTCTGCTTTTTTATTATTATTCTATCGAACATCCTGTTTGTGTGTTTTACACGGACTTGGTTCCGCTCTTTATTATTATTCTCGCTGAACATCCTCATGCATGTGTTTTACGCCGGACCGGTTCCCATTCTTTATTATTCTGCTGGAATATCCTGCATGCATTTTACGCTGGGACCGGTTCCGTTATTTATTATTCGTTGAATAACTCGCGTATGTGCGGCCTATCGCATGCACGGTGATTTCTTTGTTATTCCATTCTTTATTATACCCAACATGGTTAAAACTTTGACTTCTATACTCCATGAAATTAGTGGAATATCCTCGATATTCAAGGCTTCATCCAAAGATCCTTTCATGGAAATATTCTTCTCAAAGATTCTTGAATTTTACTCTCTACAAAGCAATGTCGATCATGTCGACATTTGGATGTTATTGGTTCCTAGATAAATTAATTCTTGAACTTGTTTTATTGAATATCATTGTCATCATCCTCATGTTTATATTATGTTGAAAGTCATCTGTGGCCTGTAGTGTATAGATGGACTTGGTATGATTATGACCAGAGACTATTTGGTGTAATCATTACCGTAATGTTACAAATGATGTGGTAAAAATCCTCAGTGGCCCGTAGTGCATTGATGGACAGTTGTTGGCATGATCATGACCATTAATGAATACACAAATATTCTTGGCCCGTAGTGCATGAATAATTGTGGTCGTGATACTAAAGAATATCCTTGGTCGTAGTGCAGGGGTGATTCGATGATGTGGAATATTTATTAAAGCCGAGTCTCAGCTATAACAGTGATGAAAAACCTTTTAAAATCATAAAAGATAGTAGATTTTATTTTCTACTTGACTCTTTTAATGGATTGTTGGTTCCGGTGTAGTTAAACTTGATGTTCATTATATTTTATCAGTTTAACACTGTTGTAAGCTAATGATAATTTATTCTTCATTATCTTAGTCATAATATTTCTTACTAGGCTAGTTGAGCTCACCCTTTCTTTCACTGTTCTCTTCAGGAAATGAGAATATAGGCTTTGAGACGAGCCTGGAAGCGAGTAATGGTCCGAGGATAGCATTAGTAGTCCTCACTATTCTGTGAAATAAATAGTGATAATAATTGTAATGAGGACTCCTTTTGAGTTTGTATGATCTCTAGTAGACAATATTTGTATTCAAACTCACGCTTATGTCGATTGCATACAGCAGATTTATATTAGTAAGTTGTATTTAAATTACGCACTATGTATCTGACTACCCAAGATGGGTGATGTATACCTAATTTTGGGGGCGTCACAAGAATCCTATAATTTGAAACTAAAGTAATATTAAAAAGGTAAAAAGGAAAAGAAGTTTTACTCCATTGTGGTTGTAATTTTTTTAGCATTTATTTTACTAAATTTTAAAAATATACAATAAACCAACTGAACTAATCAAAATATATAAATTAGACCATTTCATGAAATTAATTGGATGGTCATCTAATATTTTCTTACGTGTCAACGCAGCAACATAAAAAATTAAAACATTGCTTATGCCTAAAAATTAAATAAATGCTTGAAAAAAAATGAAAAAAATCAAAACAAAACATTTAGTTTTTTTCTCCTTCATCTTGGGGTTCTTCTCGTCTATATTTCATATTATTCATATTAGGTGTTCTTCTTCATTTGAGTTTATCTTTTATATTGGGTTTTCTTTTTTATTTGGATTCCTCCTTTGTATTTGGATTTTTTCCCTCTTAGTTGGGTTCTTCTTGTTATCTTACTTAAAAATTGTTCTTTTAATTTCTTTTGTTTTCTTTCTTTTTCTATATATATAGGGAAATGATCCATAGATTACGTTAGCAAGAGAGACTGTTTCAACTAACGTTCATCCAACCGTCCAAAATTAGAGTGAATGACTAAGATGAGGGCCAACAATCATTTCCTCACCACTGGGTTAACCAATTTTTTTTGTTGGTCAAGCTACTCACTTCTAGCCCAATAAAACAACCGTGTTTTGATTTGGTCGCTTAGCAGTAATAAATACCAACAAAAAAAATTGACAATTACATTATCCTAATTATCCTCATACATATAAAATAAAATAATAAAAATTATAAGTATAATCAGTAATTATCCTTATACTTATTAATAAAATAAGTATGTATAAGTATAATTAATAATTATCGTCTTTATGATTTTAATTATAAATAGAAAATAGTGATTAAATTTATATTATATTCCTACCAAATATATAAACTCAATCATTATTTCCTATTTATAATTAAAAATCATAAGACGATAATCGTAATTATTCTTATACATACTTATTTTGTTAATAAGTATAAGGATAAGTATAAAGATAATTACTTGATTATCCTTATAATTTTTATTATTTTATTTTATTGATAAATAAGTAATATGTATAAGGATAATCATTAATAAGTATAAGGATAAGTATAAAGATAATTACTGATTATTTTTATAATTATCCTTATAATTTTTATTATTTTATTTTACTGATTAATATGAGGATAATCGGGATAATGTAATTAAGCTTAGGGGATTTGTTGTATTCTCTCTAATGCCACGGTCAATCGCTTGATCGGCAAATGTAGAGGAGAAGTACAACAAAAAATTTAATTTGTCGCTGAGGAGAAGAGCAGCCTATGCCTCATCTCACCCATTCACTCTAATTTTGGATGGTTGGATGATATAATTGAAATAAAATTTCTCCGGGTTAACGTATTTTGTGGATCATTTCCCATATATATATATATATATATATATATATTAACGAGTGTTCATAGATATCGTATAAATATGTGATTAAGATTTTAATAAAAGCCCTAATCATCAATATTGTTAAATTTTAAAAACGAATAATATTGCAATCACGCTGATATTATATGAAAGATGAAAAAGTAAGAACACGCGATATAATCAGGTTCACCAATTTAGTTAGTTTTGTTTGTCTCATATATTCATAAAATGTCTCACACGCTCTACAATGATCCACACATCAACCAATATTTTTATAGTAATTAGAAAACCCTAACTTCTATAACATGGGCTTATTAGTCATGAAAGCGAGACCCCTAACTACCATGTCCTAGTGGCTATTAGTCGAACCCGCAAAAATATGAGTCAATTCAATAAATATTAAAATATATAAAAGCAGCAAAGACATTCCATTTAATAAAAAACTCAATTTTCAATTGAACAAAGTCGACCATTAATCAATTAGGAGTTAACTCGATTGATTTCTCCTATATGGAATCGACTGGATTTTGTTTGAATTGGTTTGATCTCTTCCTCAACTGTTTCCCTTCTCGATTAAATTCAGTCTCTTCATCTCTTTATCTTATTCACCGTTTACAAACCCGAGAACCGTTCCATAAAAAACACACACATCTCCCGTTTTTAGCTTCATGAGAACCTTCATTCACCTCTTCTTACTCTTCCTTTTCCTATTCCACTTTTAATTTATATGTCATTATATATTCGATTTATTCCCCGTTTTCCCTCTCCATCACAGTTTTGAGTTGTTTATCAGTGCGGATCACAACAATTTGTGCCACTGCGAAACCCTAAATGTCATCAATATGCATGTCTCCGCCATTGACTCTGGTTTTCAAAACGATGAATTTTTTAATTATCAATTATATTCCGTATCTATATTGTTATGATTTCCCCATAATACTTCCTTTTAACTTTAACTACTCAATTACACAATTTACATACACATGAATTGAGGGTGTTATCTGATTTATTGGAGATTATGAAATCAACGTGTCAAGGAAGGTGATCCAAATAAGGGACAAACATTGTAACTCTCCTTCACAAACTGAACAAGATCCACATCTTGCTTTGCGGTGTCAACGGTGATTTTGGACACTGAGTAAGTCCTCTACACGAACTGAACATAATCAATTTGTAGCAATGAACGAAAATCATGTTTATTTGTCCATTCCAGTCAATATTTCTAATACTCTAACCCAATGGATTCGTTCTTCCAGTCGAATTTAACCTTGAATTGGCAGTTTAAAATGTTGCACATTGTATGTTTAGTGAAATGCTAAGAAAGGATATACCTTGGTCAATGAATGTGTCGTGCGAGTACTTTTTCCATAATTTTTTTTTATTTTTTATTGAATTAGTTGTAAGACCCCGAATTTTATGAAATAAAAGTATTCAATTTTTTCTTATAATTATTATTCAGTAAATGGTTAAATTGATAAAAGTTTAAAGTTAAGGGTGATATATGAATTTTTTTTAAAATAAGCAGTGGTTATAAAATACTCATTGTTGTTTGGGAATATTCATATACGACGGTAGCCTTTTTAATGGGCCCCACAACTGGAAAGCGATTGGATGAAGAAAACGACAAGTATAAGTTGTTTATAAATAACGGTTGTAGTTATTACCAGCTATCTTATTGAATACCCGCCATGGTTAAAACACAAGAATACGCGTTGTTGCACAAAGAAGACACCATTTGCACCGCTTATTAATTCTTACGTAAGAAGGCACTACTCAATAACTCATACGGAATTACTTTATCAAAGATTTTATTTTATTGATTCAATAATTGATGTGTTGATATTTTATATTATCGTTGTTTCAATAATTGTCACTACATAGTATTTTCCATTATCGAAGCAATAATTCATATTATCTGAATAATATTATTAGAAAACATATTGGCAATGTCTATAAAGTTCTGTCTAAAGAGAGGTTTGGTCACCTAATTGCTCGCCAGTAAAGAGAAATTTTTATTGGAAAGCTCCATCTTTCCCGAACCGCCTGTCACATTATGATTCGTAATATTATTTGTGAATAATTAATTATTGGTTTATATGATGAGAAAAATATTGATTTTATGTGGATACAGACGGAGAAAATTTTTAATGTGACAATTGTTAAAAATTGATATTTTATTTTTCTGATAAAATAATATTTTATTATATTATTACAATAAATAATGATGATATTTTTACAATGAATGTGGGATATATGAGTATATAGGAAAGAAGAGTATTTTGTTGCATTAAATGATTAACACATGTTTTGTGTGTTGGTGGACCCCATTTCTTGATCGAAATTTGATTATAGCACGTAAAATCGTCTGCTTATGGATTTCGGTCAATTTCGCTTGGAATTTGAAAAAACTTTCTTCTGCAAAGTTGTAGAGAATTGAATTTCCTATAAAAAGCAGCGAAATTCAAATTTTCTAATAAAAGGGCTATTTATTATGAATTATTGAAGTTCCGAAATAATTGATTTTTGGAAGTTTTATTTATGTTTTAAAAGAAAAACGTTTTTTAAATGTTTATGGACATCTTTAACATGTGCTAGATGGCTGAAATCAGATTTCAAAGTGGGTGTAGGAATTTGTTTTATATATAACATTATTATATTAAATTATCTGCTTTGGTGTTCTAAGCATTTTTCTATAAATAGGGTGCTTAGGTTAAAATTGAAAATCACACAAGAAACTAAAGATTTCTCTTTCTTTCTCTCTCTATAATATCGAGTGTATTTTGTGAGTATTTTAGTACTTCGAGTATTGCTATACGGTGCAAGTTTTTTAGCACTATATCCAGTATTCCAGTCAGGAGTACTATTCTTTCTGAGGTAAAGGAGATTATTTTCTTCATAAATGATATTATTTCTTCAATATCATTCTGTGAAATATTGGTTTGAACTTTTTATCAAATTTAGAACTTTTTCATGTCGGGGTTACTATTCATGAGTTACTATTCACGAGTTACTATTCATAAGTTACTATTCACGAGTTACTATTCACGAGTACTATTCACGAAGTATGATGATGTTTTTTGTGAAATTTTTATCTTTTAGTGTCGGAGTTACTATTCACGATATCTGACTATTCACGATATGCACTATTCACAAATACGACATTATTCACGTAAAAATTAAGTTTTCTTCTCTCGTGTCCAAGATTATGCATTATGATTCCTATCTTTGATTGGATCTATGTTTTGGTTTTCATTCTTGAATTTTACTCCACTCTGGTTATTTATGAAGTATTTTTGAACTTGTGTTGTTTAAAGTACGAATCCTTAATATTTGTTCTTTTGTTTCACTGAATTCGTTTTCTTTAAAATATTTTGCATCATCCTCAGTTATATAATTGAATATCTTTGGCCTGTAGTGCAAAGATGAATGATTTCTGATGAATATCTTTGGCACGTAATGCAAAGATGACCTGTTGTTGAATATCTTTGGCATGTAGTGCAAAGATGACTTATTGATGAATATCTTTGGCATGTAGTGCAAAGATGACTTGTTGATGAATATCTTTGGTTTATAGTGCAAAGATGACTTGTTGATGAATATCTTTGGCCTGTAGTGCAAAGATGACTTGTTGATGAATATCTTTGGCCCGTAGTGCAAAGATGGATTTATTAGTAGGATTATGAACATGAATTGTGATTTGGTATAACCATGATCTTTGATGTTTCATTTGATGAAAATTAACATTGTCCTGGATGAGGAAAGGAATTTAGAACTACAATTACGATTATGAGTAATACACGTGATTGTGGATAGGAATTGTTGATTAATGTTACAGGGATAAAACATTATTGATGGACTTTTAACATGGAGAAGATAATAGATTTTATGGTCTATTTGACTCTTCTAATGGATTGTTCGTTCCGCTGCAACTATGGTTGAAAAGTTTTATCATCTACCATATGTTCTAAATCTCTGATTTATTACTGTTGAAAGCTATTGATAATTTATTTATCTTTAGTCATGATATTCTTTATCGAAATTAGTTGTGTTTCACCTTTTGCTTCACAATTCCTTTCGTGTAATAAAAGTGTAAATTTGGGACAAGCGAGGAATAACAGGGGAATAGAATCGGTGGTCTATAGATGTTGAGGGTGAGGTGAATTTAACTTGGAAGGTGTTTTGCCACTATCATACAAGATGTCTAACATACAACCTCGTGTCGCTTCATAAGACGAGTTGTGCTCATCCACTTCTTTGAGTATATTTACAAGCACTACCTATATAATCTTGGTGTTTGTTTGGAGTATAATACCCAATTAGAGACAGTGGAGATAATGATATGTCAAGAGAAGACTCACCATTGGGAAGAATATGTGTAAGACCCCAGCTTTTATAAATAAAGATGAATTTTCTATAAATATTATTTTTGAATATTATGGAATAATTTGATATAATGTTATAGTTGTGGGTAATATTTATAAATTTTGCAAAGTATGCAAGTGGTTATATTATATTCGATTGGTCGGGGAATATTCGGTTTAGCAGGGAATATTCGTACAACGGCTCAATCATTGGTGGACCCCACAACAGAATTATTGAAAACGACAAAAATATTTTATTGAAATAACGGCGGAAGTTTTACCGTTGATACTGTTGAACTACTCGGTAGTAAAAGTACAGTAATACGTGTGGTTGCATAGTAGCACACGGTATTGATTATTGATGCTTATGTGAGAAGTCACTCAGTTTGATTCCATTATCATTTATTAATAATATGAATTATTATAGCGATAATGACGTTTTTGTTTTATTCATATTATTAACGTAATAAAATGTAAAACATCTTTTATATAAAAATGTAATACTTTATTAAAGTTATTTTATAAATAAAATATATTATATTTTATTATGCATAGATTTTTGCATAGTGTTGCATAAAAAGTTTTGCATAGTAAAATATTTTTTATATAAATAGAATATATTATATTTTATTTAAAAGATTTTGCTTTAAATATGTAATCACGATTAAAGTAAATCAATCAACCATTCATGGATTAATTACTATGCATTCTATTTTCCTATAAATGTGTTTCATTCCTTCATTATTTTCTTACGAATTCACCAAAACTCTGTAGAGAGAAACTATAAAGAGAAAGAAGAAAAGTATTCTGCTACTTCACTTTGCCAATATTCATTTTCAAGGTAGGAATATTATTTGTTGTACCCGTAAGGAAGTTATTCTTTTTGTATTCACGAAGAGAACTTCTTTTGTTATTCCATTCTTATTTATTCTGGCTGAATAACTCATATACGCTGTGAATCCCCTATACTTGGTGATCTTCTTCTTTTATTCCATTCTTCTATTATTCATTGGAACATCCCGTCTGTGTGTTTTACACCTGGACCGGTTCTTTTATTATTCTCATTGGAACATCCTCGTTTATGTGTTTTACACCGACCGGTTCCGCTTTTTATCATTCTCGCTGGAATATCCTATCCGTGTGTTTTACACCGGATCCGGTTCTATCTTTATTATTCTATTGGAACATCCTCGCTTGGTGTGAATTTCACCCGACCGGTTCCGTTATTTATTATTCTGTTGAATAACTCGCCTGCAAGGCTCCTATCGCATTTACGGTGATTTCTTTTGTTATTCCATTCTTTATTATACCCAAATAAGTTAAAACTTTGATTTCTATACTCCATGAAATTAGTAGAATATCCTCGATATTTTGCGTTTCATCCAAAGATCTTTTCATGGAAATATTCTTCCGATCATTCTTGAATTTTACTCTACAAAGCAAGATGTCGTATGTCGATGATTTGGATGTTATTAGTTCTCAATAACTTAATTCTTGAACTTGTTTTATTGAATTCTTATATCATTGTCATCATCCTCATGTTTATATATTTTTTAAAGTCATCTGTGGCCCGTAGAGCATGGATGGACTTGGTATGATTATGACAATGAGATTATCTTGTAATCACGACCGTAATGTTACAAATGATGTGGTAAAAGTCCTCAATGGTCGTAGTGCATTGATGGACGATTGTTAGCACGATCATGACATTATGAATACACAATTATTCTCGGCCCGTAGTGCGTGAATAATTGTGGTCGTGATATCTAAAGAATATCCTCGCCGCCGTAGTGCGAGTGGGTGATTCGATGATGTGGATTATTTATTAAAGTGAGTCTCAAATATACAAAGATGATGAAAAACCTTTAAATCATAAAAGATAGTAGATTTTATTTTCTACTTGACTTTTTTAATGGATTGCTTTGTTCACCGCAGCTAAACTTGATGTTTATTATATTTTATCGGTTTAACAATGTTGAAGGCTATTGATAATTTATTCGCATTATCTTAGTCATAATATTTCTTCTTGGGCTAGTTGAGCTCACCACTTTTCTTTCACCGTTTCTTCAGAAATGAGAACATAAATTTGGACGAAGTCGGGAACGAGAGTAATGGTCCGAGGATAGCATTAGTAGTCCTCACTATTCTGTGAAATAGTGTGATAATAATTGTAATGAGGACTCCTTTTGAGTTTGTATAATATCTAGTAGACAATATTTGTATTCAAACTCACAGTTATGTCGTATTGTACACGACAGTTATATTAGTAAGTTGTATTTAAATTCTGTACCATGTATCTGACTACCCAAGATGGGTGATGTATACCTAATTTTGGGGGCGTCACAGTTGGTATCAGAGCTTAGGGATATGATCCCTGGCTAAGATGTGAGAATAGTACTAGGAGGGGAGAGACGGGGAATACCTTCGCTAGTATGACCTACCTAAGTTTATGTGCTATTTTATTGGTCGGTCAGAATATAAAGATAATTGTTACATGTCAATTAATCTTTTGTTTTGTGGCGATGATTCAAAATGACATCCGAGAATGTTGAGAATAAAGAATGGAGCACAAAGCGATCGCTGATTCACCACATATCAATAATCGTGGATAATGTGCATCGAAGGCGATAATCCTCACGCAAAACAATAACACCGACCAAATGATGAATGATCAAATGTTCGAGGCTTTATGCAATTTATGCAATAAAGAAAGCGGAGACGACTCATCCAAAACGTAAGTGGAAACACGGAAAACTCTCGGCGGTCCACCGCTAAACAATTCAAGGAGCCGGGACCACTAGAGTTTAAGGAGAGCCAAAACCACTTCAAGCTGGAGCATGGATAAAGCAGATTACCAAGATATTTGATGTCTTGGGATGCTCCGAGGAGCAAAAGATTCCTTCTCGCTTTTATGTTGCGCGGAGAGGCGGATTCATCGGTGGGAATCCAGAAACGTACTCAACCTCTTGTCAGATCAAGATATCTTGGGAGAAGTTCCAGAGTCGTTCAACGACAAATACTTTCCGAAAGTATTCGCCACATGAAGGAGGTGGAGTTTATCAAGTTGGAACAAAACAATATGACCGTGTCGCAATACGAGGCAAAATTTGCGGAGTTATCACTTCGTCATATTCCCACTGGGTGGATAATGAAGAGAATGGCACGAATGTTTTTAAGAGGTTTGAAGTCGGACATACGTCCAACATCTTATTTCTCATAAACCGTGTTTGTATTTAGATGTTGTAAATAGGGCTCCGCTTAGTGGAGCGCGATAACGAGTCAACGCAACTAAAGAGAGCAGCGGTAGGTAAAATTATAATACCCCATGGAGTAGTTATCGAAGCGGTGACAACAAGCGTGGAGGAATCAACAGGCGGATATATGGTAACCACTTCGGTGGTAATCGTATAAAACAATAAGAATGGACATTTCAAGAAACGGAGATTCAACAATGATGGAAAGACGTCAAGACCAAAGACCAAGCAGTTAAGGAAGGAGAAAGACCATCTATCATATGCTTCAAATGCGGAGAAGAGGACACATCATCCAATCGTAATCATGCCGGTCCAAAGCATGTTATAATTGTGGAAGAGAGGGTCACTTAGCTCAATTTTGTTGCCATCAAGACAAATTCAACTAGGATGGTGGCACCAAAGGTCATTCCCAAAAAGTCAAAACCAGAGTGGTCAAGGGAGAGCGTTTGTTGTGACCTCCCAGAGAGCAAGGAACCCAAATGAGGTCATCATGTTGTGAGTCGGTGCAATTCTTAAAATCAAGATTTTAAGAATTGTGCATAATGACAGTTTTTGGGTTTTCTGCATCTAACATTCGATTATGTGGTATAATTAGATGTTTATTCTTGTTATACACATTATTCTCTTCAAAATAAGGCAAACCATATTCCTTCATGAGGAATTTTTAGTGGTCTTAGTAGGAGTATCGATATATAACTCAACCTTGAAACAAAAACTTTCACATTACAAATTTGGTGATACCTTGATATCTCAATCAATAAATTCATCAATAATAAGGTTAGTTCCTTTTTTAAAATATTTTTTATCTTAAATACACTTATAATGACACAACCAAAGACAGTAGAGAAAATAGAAACAATCACAGAAATTGTATCTACGTACTTTGCAATCATAGGAATTCACAAAATTTGGGATAAATCAACTAAATTGCCAAATAATTCATATCCGAATAATAATAATAAGAGTTTTTCCTAATTACATCATAATTAAAAAACTTCTTAATATTACTAAATAATAATTATAACTATCTTACTACTAATTAATAAGTAAAAATATATCAAATATTTAAATTGTCCATAAATACCAAAACATAAATTATACCGAATCTTGACAGATAACTGTTCCCATGTCATTCCCCTTTTCTTGGAGAAAATTCGACTTCGAATCTTAAAATGAAGTAATATCAAGCCCCAACCGCTAGACATTCACAATTTTCTTTGTATCATGTATCCACGATGTTGTTTCTCAAAAATTTTTTTTGGAAATAATCTTGAAGTAATCAAAGCTTTTGTATTAACCTGCACTTGCAACAAATGATTAAATACGATAAAATCAAAATTTTCCAAGTTGTTGAACATATGATTTTGAATAATCTCATGATCAATCTCAATTTCTACAATATCCATCATTATGTCACGATAATCCCAAATCATGAACATCCTTAATCACTAAACTTGATTCGTCTTTAACTATAATCTCTTCCTCAACTTCCTTCTTCGTGTCTTCCACACTCTCTATAATAATGGACAAATCACATGGAACGGACAAATCACACTTTCTATTAGAAATAGGATTGATGACATTACAACTTTCTTGGGGATTTTTTCTGTTGGTTATAATATTCTTGCAACACATTCCAACTTCATTAAAAAAAATCGTTTTGGCGCACTTCTCTAGCTCTTCTTTTTTCAACTTGATACTGATGTTTCAATCCAACAAGTTTATAATGTGCTTCTTCTAATTCCTCAAAAAGATCATCATATTTGGGCAACAAGTTTTTGCGACGACGAACATAAATCTCATAATCGAACCAATCACATTCACTCTTAAGGAAGTCAATATAATCACATACTTGTTCAATCTGTGCCTTTGTAGCTCTAGACATTTTTGATACACATATTTGGATTGATTCTTTGTCCACTCGTTCCTGCCCATTCCCCCGATGGTTGCGTAGCCTGTTATCTTCGCTAATACCACGATCATCACCTTGACGCATGTCGACCCTACCGAATAGTGCCCTTTTGATCTTGTCGAACCGCTTGTTGAACGTCACTACTTAATCTCCGCAACTAACGTCCAACCTATTGAGTCTACCGATTAGGGTCCCAGTTGTGGCATCTTGTTTTTGCAATGCAGACTAGATGATCGTCATCCCTCGCTATTACAAGGAGAGTCATTGTTTCTTGCACACGCTCAAATGTAAGCATCAATTCACATGCTTAAATCCTCGCTTTGATACCAACTGCCACATCGAAAGACGGTAGAGAGAATAGAAACAATCACATGAATTGAATCTACGTACTTTGCAATCACATGATTTCAAAAAATTTGGGATAAATTAACTAAATAGCCAAATAATTTATACCAGAAGAATAATAATGAGAGTTGTCCCTAATTACATCAGAATTGAAAAACTTCTTAATATTACTAAATAATAATTAAAACTACCTTACTACTAATTAATAAGTAAAAATACATCAAATATTTAAATTGTTCATAAATACCAAAACATAAATTATATCGAATCTTGGCAGATAACTTTTCCCGTGTTATATAATCATTAGAGTAATACGTTTTTATTTTTCTTTAGAATCCCTTGCTTCAAAACTGCTTCCCTTTTTTGTCATTTCATAATTGTAATTATGATTATATGCATTTGTGACCAATTCATTCAGGTTAATATTACTTTTCATTACTTTACCTTTATTGCATGACTTTGTTTTGGGAACTCCGATGAAAGAGCATCAAATGGAATTAAGGGAGTAACAAGTACATAGACAAGTTACAGAAACATTTAGCTGAAGGCAAAAGAAAAAATTTATGTATTGGGCCTCCAAGGACAGGGTAGTAAAATGGAAATCAGGGAACCGTATATAGATAGATAACCTACATAAACAAATGGTTTCAGTATAGTAATTCTTATGGCGAAAGATTAAGTTCACTTATCATTAAGGGTGTAAACGAGTCGAACCGGAGCGAACAGAAATCTACTCGAATTCAACTCAAAATTATAAATTCGTACTCGAATTCGAATTATATTTGAAAAATCCTACTCAGATTCGACTCGACTCAAATATTTATTACTCGAATTCGATCCGACTCAACTCGAATATTTATTCAAACTACTCGCGAGCTTCAAAATCAAGCTCGAATTCGAGTCTCCACATAATAACTAGTTTTATAATAAATATAATTATAAATTGAATTTGTTAATTTACTTAAAAATGAGAAAATATATTTATTATTATACTTAACAAATATAAAATCACAATTAAAATTAAAAACAAAACAAAACAATAACTAATTATCCTAATTTAATTTAAATTTGTATATATTATAAAAGAATGTATCGACCATCTAATCGAATATGTATTAACCGAGTATGTATCGAATCACAATCAAGAATTCGAGTAGTTTGAATCTTAAACGAGTCGAGTATAACCTTGCTTAGATTCTACTCATATTTTTATTCGAACTATTTTTAATGCTTAGATTTGGATCATATTATAACGAATCTGAGTCTCGCTCGTATTTTTCTAGTTGAGCCCGAATCGAGCTCCACCTGTGTTGGCTCATTTACAACCTTACCTATCATAGTTGGAACCTATCAGTGGGATGCTAGTAATCATCTCTTCCTGAGATCTTTTGAGCTTGGGTGCTTCCAAAATGTACCAAAATTCAACTACTTGGTGTCGGGTGCTAATACTTGGATGTTTCTGTTTCAGTTGTCAATAAAAAGTAATGCAATATGCATGTCTGTTATTAGCTTCATAAGTCATTGTAAGCCATGTTTGTATCTGAAACACAGAACTCAGTTTTGACATTAATATCCATTATCAAACTGCATGTTAATAAAACTTAGGTTGTGTTTGATAAAATTGGTTGTTAAGACTAAATAGTTTAGACATCTGAATAATATAGAGTATCTAAATAGAATTGTATCTGAATAAAAAAATGTTGTTTGATAATTACTTTTTTCAAAATGTCTGAATAACATGTTTTTACTATTTTAACCCTTGAAAATAAAATAAAAACATAGCTTTCTTCTTTTCCCTCCCCCCATCCCCGGGCCCCCCGCCTCGCCCCACCCCACCCATCCTCTCCTTCATCCCCCCTCCTCCTCCACCCCCGCCTCAAATTGAGCCCACCCACATACTCCCCACCCCCGTCCCACTTCCTCCATCCTCCATCCTCCCTCGACCCACCCCCTCATCCCCGCCCCCCCCCACCCACTTCCTCCCTCCTCCCCGCCCCACCCCTCTTCCCCATCCCCGTCCCCACCTCATCCCTCCTCCTCACTTTCCCCATTTCGCCCTCCCCCCCCCTCAGCAGATATGGTGGTCCAGTGGTGGCGATGGTTGTCATGGATACACAAGAAAATTAATAATATTGAAGATGGTATTTGTGTCTAAAAAATATCAAAGTTCATTAAGAGGCATGTCGAAATAATTTAGATTTGGTTTTCTATCTCAACTATTTAGAGGCATTCATAGGTAACAAAAAAACGTCTACCCTCTTAGCGAATAAGAGATGGTCTATTAAGACCTGTTAAGAGGTAAACAAACAACACCTTAATCTCCAACAAATAATTTCTTTAGTTACGGACAAAAATGCATAGTTGATTTGTTGGTTGCTTCTATTTTAAAATTAAATTAGATGTTTAATGTTAATTATATTTTTATATGTGGTGTTGTGCTAGCATTCTGTGCTGAATGGATGCTTCAGTGATTGGGAGTTCATGGTTAAGTTGCTTGATTATTGCTTTTGTAATTTTCGACAAGAATTTGTTTTACATTCCAGAATTGAGTATGATATGGGGGGCTTCATTAATTGGCTATAACATACACGATATGCCTTTTGTTGATTAATAATGCCCTTCGATACATTGATTGTTATGTAGGTTTAATCGGTACGGTTGTTTTAAGGAGTGGATGATTGTCTAATCTATGGTTTTCAAACCAGGACTAGACCGGCGGTCGGATCGGTAAAAATCAGAACTGGTCCGCCTTCCGGTTCGGTTTGTACCAATAACCCATTTTAGCCCAAAAATCGTTCAAACCTACGAACCAGTGGTTGAACCACCACCAAATGAATCGGTGGATCGGTTCATGGGTTGGGTGCTCAGATTTACTTAAATAGAAAAAATAATTAAGGCTTTCACTGCTGCTTTAGTTCAGCCTCTAAAGCAGAGCCAATTCGCGAACCAATCACGACCATCGCCCAATTTCTCTCACGCCCATCGCTATAATCTATCTCATGAATCAATTGGAATGAATCACGAATTCAACCATTCCCTTCTTTCTTTCTCATCTACTCGATTCATCGATATTAGAGCCAATTCCCAGAACTCAACCATGACTTCCTGAAGAATAACACTTTTGAAGGTCATAATCCTCAGTGATCGCGGGCAACGTACATATATATATATGTTTATGTGTTGTAGATTTGATCTAAGTTATAGGGTTTGGTATGCCATGTGATCAAATTTTGTTAACTAAATGGACATTGATCTATTTGTTAAACTGAAGTTTATAAAGATTTATAACTAAATGTATCGAATGTTTAGTTTGAATTTTTGTTTTTGAATGAAATTGCAGGGTTGAAAAGACTTCATTGAAAAATCAGTATCATTGGTCTTACTGGAATTTTGTTTTATTTTATTTAATTAAACGGAGGACATATTGTTTCATTTTTTATTTTTAGAACGTGATGTTTGTAATGAAAATAAGGAGGGTGTATTTAGTTAAGACTTTTAAAGTTTAGTTGAATTCAATCAATACATTTAAAAAGTTTACTAGTATTCAATTATAACTTTTGTAATGTCTTTAAAAGTTAGGTGGTAATGAATTGAGACTTTTACAAAGTCTATAAAAGTATTTTGGTATTTAAAAAGTCATAGATTTTTCATATTTTTATCAAATGGTAGAGTTTGACGAATTTTAAAAGAAAAGATACACATATCCAAAGTTTGACTTTATTTCTAAAGATTTTCAAAGACTTCCAAATATTTGAGAAATAGAGAAGATGAACAGAAGAGAAAATGAAAGAGAAATAAAAAAAGAAAGAGATGGAGGAAAACAAACAAAAATATAGGAAATGCCTATTTATAGCAGGTAATGATAGAGAAATAAGAGGAGGGGTTAAAAAGAGGGAGTAACGTTAATGGTTGCAAATAGAACAAATGGTATACATAGAGATAACAAATATTTTAATATCATTTTATATTTATTTTCTCCCATAAATAAAAGCTCTTTATTATAGGGTTCTTTACAAAAATATACAACAATTAGAAAGTAATTACACTATTAGTGCATAACAAAATAATTACAAAAAAGTGTAATTAGGACCCATATTACAAAAATAGTACAATTCATATCAATAAGGAAACCTAAAATAAAGGAGAAATAATTGCCATAATTAATAATTCAAATATTTGGGATCTAACAACAAAAACAAATTCAAATTCAAAATAATAATTCAAATATTCAAATTCAAATCTTCATCTCCCTCACATACACTTTGAAATAATAGTTAACAAATAAGTAAATAAAATATTGTTGGGTTTCGGCACAGAAACGCACAACTAAAATTAAAATTGTAAAGCAATTTTCGAAACCCTAAAAACAGGATCCATGCGAAAAATAATTAATTCAGTGGTTTAGATATTATACCGATTATTGAATTTTTTGAAACGCTCCGAATCTCCAACGCAATTCCTCACGGTACTACGTCTCTACGGTATCCACATGAAAGCACGCAAATCGTCGAACGAATCTGCAATAAAAGGAGTTGCGGTACTAACCACCAAAGGAACAAGATTTTCGAACTTTTTTTTTTAGTCTCTCTCTAAGAGTGGCTAGGGTTTGTAAGTTTTTGATTGTCTTCCTAAGTGGCTGCTATATATCATATATATAGTAGTTAAAAGGTATTAATCAAAACCTAATTTCATAAAATCCGAATTTATATATATATCTCTTAATTAAGTCTTACTTAATTAATATACATATATATACAAATTATCCTTTTAATTTAAATTCGTGATTTAAATACAATTAATCATATTAATATATTTAAATCCTTAAAATTTAAATTAATTCTCTTTTAAATTACGCTTCTATGTGTGTGACCCTATAGGTTATTATTACGCCGACAATAATTTTAAAATCATATTATAAAATTATAAACAATTGAAATGCATCTAAGAATGCATCACCGCTACCCAAGTAATAATAAGATCGATGATTCGATGCAACCTTTTTCGTGACCAATGTTTCAATGTAATTTAATCATTTTAACCTTAATATCCTAGATTAAACTTGAGTCATAGAATGTGTCATACTCTTCATAATTTAATCTGAGTTTTCTTGATCAATTAGTAGACTATATGAAACAAATCACTATTTTAGCATGGTCATGCATTTCATAGTCATACTCAATCAAGAGGCCTATGGATATCACCCATAATATATAGGATGGTTAAATTCCAATTAGATTACTCATATTTCTCACACGATTCATGATGAACCCAATAATCACCTTTATAGTCCACCCTATTAAAGGTGACATTTGATTATATCAAAGTACATAAATTCTCGTGTAGTAATATAGCGATTTCAGGTCGGAGGACCATTACATCATTGTCACTATGAGAATTGCTAATGACACTTCGCATAATGCTCCATATAGAATTCTCTCATGGTGGGTCCGCCCAAAGACATCGTTCTTCAATACGTATCTACGCATCGACTTAATATCTCATATATTTATGACCAATGAGATTTGGTCATCAAATAATCCACATATACTAGTGTCAATGCATCATTGTTGTCCCATCAACAATGATACTCAACTAGGGACATTTAAGAACAATGATACTAATTATAATTATAATCTCATGTTCAAGTCACATACTTGAAACTATATAATTTGTATCACTATTCTAAGGAATTTTATTATGTTAACAATTATATTACGCAAAGAAATAAAACCATAATAAAATTATTTATTTATTCAATCAAATATAATATCAAAACGTTAAGCAATTATATCAAATAATTGGCCTCTAAGGCATAAACTCTAAAAAATATTTGTATGTAGAAATTAGGCTATGTTTCAGTTTTTACTTTTTTAGTTCTTTCTTCCCGCCTTTTCTCTTCCGCCATTCTTTACTTACTGCCGCCGAATCTCTATTGTCCAAAAACGCCATCGAGAAGAAGAAGAAGATTCGCCTTACACAAAAAGTTTAAAATAAATATATATAACTTTTACTGTTCTGAATTTTTTTTATGACTATTTTGTTACTCATAAATACTAAAATGGTTACCTTTGAATGAATGGTTGGTTACCAACTGCATCACATTCAAACGAAATTGGTAACTTAATAAAATTGAATTTGCTACCAACTGCACTATGAAAAAACTGCATGTGTGAATGTGAATTGGTTACCTTGGTTTGGAGGTTTTGTTACCTTGGTATGAAGGTTTGCTTACCTTGATCTGAAGGTTTGGTTACTAACTGCACTAAGAAAAAATTTTAAGTGTGAAGGTTGATTGGTTACTTTGATATGACAGTTTGGTTACCTTGGTATGAAAGTTTGGTTACCATCATTGATAAGTAGAATTTATACCTACTTATGGAGTACCAATTCATGTGAACAATGCCCATCTTAAGTACATTTTAGTAGGTTTTAGCTGCATTTCATGATAATTTACATTTCGCATACTTAAAACTTCTTTTGGTGAATAAGTCACAGAATCAAATTGCTGTTTTGGTGGTGTTATTGAGCACACACGAATGGATGCTTGAGACGAGGCAAAAGATGGGATATGCATGGCATGAAGCAATGGAGCAAGGAGATAAAGCATGATCGCATGAGTAGCAGCAGAATAGCATAATGTGGTCGATCTGCAGATTGCAAGTCGCTACGCATCAATAGCCTTGAGAGCCACAAGGTCCGCATCGCATTACTCGACAGATCTTGAAGCTTCATCGCAAGTCACGCGACCACGAGAAGACAAGCCTAGGGAGCGATCGCCAGCATGAGAGACCCGCCAAACATACAAACTTATCGCAAGTCTCGCTACATGCGAGAATATCAAGTTAGAAAGAAGACGCTGCCATGGTGAGGCCCTGAAGCTCAATTTTGTTTTATTTTATTTCCAAATTTTAAAGGTTGTAATTGATTTAAAACTATTCCTGACTGGTGTCAGGGGCATCACTTGACATTTTATTAAGTTTCTCACGTATCTTTTGATCGTAATTAGGGTTTTACTCTCTGGGGGAGATTCCAACGTAGAAGGAGGCCACAACTCTATCTTTCTATTCCTTCTTGGGATTTTCTACCAGAGTGGGATTATTATTATTAGTTTTTGCTGGAATCGTATGAGGATTTGAATTTTGATTCGTATTCAGCAATTGGGTTTGATAGTTTCATCTTTCAATTGTCGTTTATTGATCATGTTTAGATTTGATCCCATAATGGCTTTTGGTTCAGTCTTGAACTAACCTCCATTATGGGATTCTAACGGATTTTAATATGTAGTTTGATTGCATGTTTAAATGCTGGATTGTTTTGCATATTATATGGGATGTCTATCATGATTGTTTTGCATGTATGAATACTTGATCACCATTCGTTTCAGTATTTGTATGGAATTGACAATGAACATGCAAATATGGACTGTAATCATGATAGTATACGATATATAGTCTTTGTGTTATATGGCTTATGTATTTCAGTGAACTGAGATAGACATATATTTGTTTCACCGTATAAGTCAGAATAAGGGCTTGAACTTAAAATCAATATAATTACAATTTCACATAGACATATAGTGATGTTGGTTATATTTATGATTACATAGAGTCTATCATCTGTGGATGTTGTGTAAGTAGGTCTTAGTGCATTGAAAAATGGTGTAACGCCCCCAAAATAGGTCCAATCAACCCAACCTATTATGAGTCGCCAAATACATGGTACAGAAAATAACTACAACTTTATTGCTACAACTGTCGTGCAAAATACAACAACACATATGTTGTGAGTTTTGATACAAATATATACCAACTGTGACTCATGTCCCAACCTTTGATAGTACGTCACAATGGCACCTTACATAAAGGTACAGTCAAAAACTGTTTTAGAAATTAGAATCTTTGGAAAATGCTCAAGAAAACCTTCGTACATGGGAGGCCATGCGTCTAGGTTATGATAGATATCATATGTGCACATAATTATTCTTGGTTGACCCAATAAACCCCAAAGAAAAACGAGAAGATTACTATCATATTCTTTCCAATGGTGAGTCTTCTCTTGACATATCATTATCTCCACCGTCTCTAATTGAGAATTATACTTCAACCAAACTCCAAGATCATATAGGTAGTGCTTGTAGATATACTCAGCAAGTGGATGTGCACAACCTTATCTTATGATAACACGAAGTCGCATGTCATTAGACATCTTGTATGATAGTGGAAAAACCCCCTTCCAAACGTTGGGTTCGCCTCACCCTATTTGGTTCACCAAATATAATTACTAAATGATGTATAAAATACAACCCACTTTTCTATAGTGTTTAGGAGAACCTCCATGACCTAGAGACCACCGCTCTATTCCCTCATTTCTCCGGCCGACCCAAATACACTTTTATTACCTGAAAGGAATTGTGAAGCAAAAGGGTGAGCACAAATAGCCCAATAAAGAATATCATGACTAAAAATAATTAAATTCTCAATACCCTTCATCAATAATAAATCAGAGATTTAGAACATATGGTATATGATAAAACTTTTCAACCATAGTTATAAATGAATGAGCAATCCATTAGAAGAGTCAAATAGACCATAAAGTCTATTATCTTCTCCGTGTTAAAAGTCCACCAATAATGTTTTAACTCAGAACATCAATCAATGAGCCTCGCCCACAATCATGTGAATAACTCATAATCATAATAGTAGTTCTAAATTCCTTTTCGCATTCGTGATCTAAGATAATTTTCATCACCGCCTTTACACCGAAACATCAAAGATCATGGTTATACCAAATCACGCCCTGCTCATAATTATACTAATAAATTCATCTTTGACTACGCACCAAAGATATTCATCAACAATTCATCTTTGCACTACAGCCAAAGATATTCAATAACAGATCATCTTTGCACCATCGCCAAAGATATTCAACAACAGTCATCATCTTTGCACTACGGCCAAAGATATTCATCAACAATTCATATTTGCACTACATGCCAGATATATTCATCAACAGTTCATATTTGCATTACAGGCCAAATATATTAATATCTCAAAGAAATACATAATCATTTCAGAATTTATATAAACCATAATTATAACCATGTTGATCAATTCACCTTGCACTTAAGCTAAAAATATTCCATTGTAAATTCAATGGTCATGATCATACTAGTCAACAATTCAACTTTGCACTCATCAAGCAAAGAGAACCCATAGTCACTATCATACCAATACTTTTACCCATCTTTACACTCAAGTCAAAGAGAAATTCCATCACCGTGGTTATAAAATGTTATATATGATAATAAAAACAATAGGATCAACAACTACATTTAATTTCAAGAGCAATATTCATAAATCAACGATAATTTGGTCAGAAAAAGAAACCAATTTTATCGTGAATAGTAACTCATGAATAGTACTCCGTATTCGTATATAGTACCGTATACGTAAAAAATGTCATATACATGAATAGTGTTGTATACGTGAATAGTGCAGTATACGTGAATAGTGCCGTATACGTGAATAGTAACCCCGACACAAAAAGATAAAACTCCCACAATCAAATCCATACCAATATTTCGGTATAATGATATTGAAAGAATAACACCATTACGAAAAAATAACCCTTACAATCCCTTAAAATCCCTTACCATCCCTTACCTCAAAACAGCAGTACTTCTGACTGAAATATCGGATATAGCGCTGACGAAAATTTGCATTGTATAGCAACACTCAAGATATCTAAATACTCACAAAAATACGCTTTCGATAATATAGAGAGAAAACTTCAGCTTCGTGTAATTTTCAATTCTAATCTAAAGACACTATTTATAGAAAATACTTAGAAACACAAAGTAGAAAATTTAATAAAATATTAATATATAATTAAATTTTCTTACGCCCACTTTGAATTCTCTAGCTTCAAAGACATTGCACATGTTTAATGAGGCCACAAAATATAAAAAACGTTTTTATTAATAAAAATAAATAAAACTTCCAAAAATCAATTATTCTGGAACTTCGAAACTTCAATAATTCATAATAAATAGCCCTTTTTTCAGAAAAATTCGAACCTTATGCCTTTTTCATAGGAAATTCCATTATCTACAACTTTACAGAAGAAAGTTTTTTCAAATTCCAAACAAAAATTGACCGAAATCCATATACGGATGATTTTACAAGCTATAATCAAATTTCAATCAAAAATTGGGTCCACTAACATGCTTAACATGTTTTTAGTATTTTTAGTAACAAAAATACTCTTCCTCCTCATATACTCATATATCCCACATTCATTGTAAAAATATCATCATTATTATATTATTAAAATATAATAATATATTTAAATGAATTATTTTATTAGAAAAAGATAAAATATTAATTTTCAACAATTGTCACATTAAAAATTTTCTCCATCTATATCCACATAAAATCAATATTTTTCTCATCATATAAATCAATAATTAATTATTCACAAATAATATTAGAGAATCACAATCTTAACCGTGCCGCTCCTGTGAGCAGGGGCTCTCCAATAAGAATTTCTCCTTACTGACGCGCAATTTGGTGACCAAACCTTTCCTTAGATAGAACTTTCTAGACATTGCCAATAATGTTATCTAGTAATATTATTAAAATAATATGAATCATTGATCTGATAATGAGAAATATTGTGTAGTGACAATTATTAAAATAACAATAATATAAAATTTTAACGTAGCAATTATTGAATCAATAAAATAAAATATTAAACAAAGAATTACCGTAATAAGATTATTGAGTAGTGCTTTCACGTAAGAATCAATAATTCAAAATATCAGCAATATCTGGTAATGCTTACTATGCAACGACGCCAGTATTTTTACTTTACCCATCTGGTATTCAAATGATGTTAATTCTGTGAACGATTACGCCGTTATTTATAAAACTCAAATTTGTCATTTTCTTTATCCGACATTTATTCACATATATGGGCCCACAAATGGTCGCTACCATGGCAAATATTTAATATTTCTAACAATAAGAATATTCCACGACCAAACGAATATTCCCTGACAACAATGAAATTTTTATAACCACTTGCGTATTTTGAAAATTTTATATATATAACCCTTAACTTTAAAATTTTATCAATTTAACCATTTACTAAATAGAAAAATTGAATACTTTTATTTCATAAAATTCGGGGTCTTACAAATAGCTAATACTCTTTTAGTGCTCTTGGCTACTTTCCTATGATATGTGAGCAAGTCATGCATGATAGTGATGATTGAATGAAGTATTAAATGAAGTTAGAATCCCATTAGTTCCAACATCATTTATTCTATCGTTATTATTGTTTTAATTGTTATTTGCAACTCGAGAACAAACCAAGTTTAATCAATAGTTCGAGCATATAAATATAGTGATTTAATTAATGAATAGTAGTTTAAGTTAAACTGTAAGACCCCAACTTTTATAAATAAAGATGAATTTTTTATAAATATCATTTTTGAATATTATGGAGTAAATTTGATATAATGTTATAGTTGTGAATAATATTTATAAATTTTGCAAAGTACGCAAGTTGTTATATAATATTCGATTGGTCCTGGAATATTCGCTTTAACAGGAATATTCGTAAACGACCACACAATCATTGGTGACCCTAGCGAAATTATTGTTTGGATTGAGAAAACGACAAAAATACTTTATGAAAATAACTACGAAAGTTTTACCGTTAACTCGCTTGAAACATCCGGTGTTAAAAGTACAAAAAATACGCATGGTCGCATAAGTAGACACCGTGTATTGATTATCGATGCTTTACGTGAGAAGTCACTCGCTTTTGTTCAATTAATGCTATAAGAATTGTTGCGATAAGATCTCACGTTATTTGATTCAATTATTGTTTATATTTTTATATTATTAAATCAATAATTGAGACAACAAAGTTATTAATATTATTATTTGCAATATTAATGATGTCTTGAAGTTCACAAGGAGAGGTTTGGTCACTTAATCATTGCTACCAATAGGAGAAATCCTTATTGAAAGCCCCATCTTTCCGGAATGACCTTTATTATTAATATTGTGAATTATAATATTGATGATAAATGTTGTTAAAAATATTGAGGAGTTTATATATATAATATTATGTGTGTGGTGAGTGGAATATATATAATATTACGTGTGTGTGGTGAGTGGAATATATATAATATTATGTGTGAGTGGAAAATGGTGGAAAAGTAGAATTTTGGTGAAAAAGTGGAAATGGTGGGATGAGAATTAGTATTATATATGGCATGAATTGTAATGGGTGGGAAGTGATGTGAGACGGTGGGTGTGTTTTTAAATCAATTTGTGGTTATATGTATATTATATATATATATATATATAATAATTGATAAAGATATGGGTGGGTAATGGTAGTCCTAGTAGATAACATTTGGCAGGTTATGGATTGAATTGTCAAGCTTGAATGTTATTGGCCAATTTATTTTCAATCATGCAACATGATTAGCAACTTGTAAATTATGGAGCATTTTAATTGGTCAAGGCTTTTAAAGGGGCATGTGTTCATTTTCATCACAACTCTTTGAAAAAAATTATCGATCGTTAGATCGATGGAGCCGTGAATCAAAGAAATGATTTCGTCTGAATTCCTACTGCACAGTCCAATAGTATCCTTCAATTCTCTTATAAATAGAAGCTCATTCCTTCATTATTTCTTACGAATTCACTGAAGCTTTAGAGAGAGAAATTATAGAGAAACTATAGAAAAGTATTCTGCTACTTCCCTACTCTTATATCCAGGTTTTTTATGGTAAGGAGTGTTATTTCTTTTGTATTCATGAAGAGAACTTCTATTATTCCATTCTTTGTTATTCTGCTAGAATAACCAGTATATGCGGACTACCCTATACTTGGTGACATTCTTCTATTATTCCATCTTTATTATTATTCTGTTGGAATATCCTCATGCACATGCGCTTTTACGTGGGACTGGTTCCATCTTTATTATTATTCTGTTGGAATATTCTGCTCATGCATGCGTTTCACGCGGACTTGGTTCCGCTTTATTATTATTACATTGGAACATCCCAGCTTGGTCAAGTAATTTCACCGACCGGTTCCGCTATTTTATTATTCTCATTGAATAACTTTTGTCTGTCATGCGGCAGTCTCGCATGTATGGTGCTTTCTTTTGTATTCCATTCGTTATTATATTCAGGTTAGTTAAAGTTTTGACTTATACTCCATGAAATTAGTGGAATATCCTCGATATTTGCGCTTCATCCAGTATCTTTTCATGAAAATATTCTTCTGGGCATTCTTGAATTTTACTCTACAAAGCAGTATCATGTTGACAATTTGGACATTAATAGTTCCTGGATAAATTAATTCTTGAACTTGTTTTATTGAATTTCTATATCATTGTCATCATCCTCATGTTTATATTATGTTGAAAGTCATTTGTGGCCTGTAGTGCATAGATGGACTTGGTATGATTATGACCAGGGATTATTCGGTGTAATCATGATCGTAATGTTACGAATGATGTGGAAAAAGTATTTGAAGGAACACATTGAACATGCCAGAATGAGCTTTTTCAATCTTATCAAACAAAATAACTGTATATGGCCTCCTACGAACAGTTTCTGTCAACTGACCTCATTCGTCATATCCAACATAACCATCATTGGGAACTGATCCAACAACATGTGCTGCATCATCACTTCCATCGGTAGTTCCGATCTTATCTGAAGGCCCCTCCGCCGGTATGGATGATGTGGCATGCTACACAACAGTCGTGGCAGCGGTAGAAGCCATTCCGACGATGGTGAAGAAGATGAGGCAACACAAGCACATGTGGCCATTTCTAACACAAACTTACCTCAACCTCCTTCCCAACTCCAGAACTCCATGGATGGTCCTGTTGCTATTCTTTGGGAGATTGAGAATTGCCCTATTCCAAGTGATGTTCACCCAGAAGATGTTGCTGGTAACATCAGAATGACATTGCGGGTCCATCCTATAATTCAGGGAGTTGTGACAACGCTTGATGGCATCAGGTCCATGTTTGGGTTGGGCACTCAAATATTATGGAAGATGAATTTATTAATTGAAAGATGGGAGATGGAATCCTAATTGCATACTATTTCCCTAAATTAAGGAATCGTAATTGCACTAATTATGTAAATAAAACTTTAAATACATTAATTGTGTAAATATTTTATGAGTGCACTATTGTTGTAATTATTTTTAAAAATGTAATAGAATAAGTAATTGTACCTTTATTATATTTGTAAGTATTAAGGAGGCATTTTATTTTATGTTTATTTTTAAAAGTAATAAATTTGTTAATTTTGTTATTTGTTGAAAATTATAAATTGTTAGTTTAATAATAATGACTTGATATAGAAAAAACGATAATGAACAATTTTAAAATCAAGATTGTTATTTTATATTGTTGTTAGTAGAAAATGATTTTTTTTATGAAATATGACATTTTCTTGTAATAGATCGTATGATCTAATAATTTAACTTCAACAATGCCTTTTATTTTAAATTATATTATGACACTACAAAATATTTTAATATTATTTAATATCGTACTCATTTCATCTAAAATATAAGATATTTGTTGACTTCTTAATAGTTAAATAATCTACAAGATATATTAGAAGTATATAAAAATCTACCAAAGTCTTGGTAAAAAAATCTATAAAAGTTTGTCAATTATTTCATGGAGTCTTTAAAAGTCATTAAAATTCATAAACTCTACAAAAATCTGCCACTTAAAAAAAGTATTTAAAAGTCTTTATTGAATACACCCTCATAAATAATTGGGTTCATTGTAGTTGACATTGAACAATGATTTAGATATGTGAATAAGAAGTTTAGCAATTAGTATAAGGCGATAATTGGAGCTGATTTCTTGACCAGGAAAATTCATTTTGAATATTGGCTCTTCACTCTACAAGTTTGGGATTAATTACTGCTTAGTTTCTGAGTTAACTTATGGAATATGTGGTTGAATTTTTCGAATTTGAGTGCATCCTAAAGGTGTTTATGTTCATTTGTGTTTGATTTTATCACTTTTAAAGTTTTGAGTTATGATCATTGTGACGCCCCCAAAATTAGGTATACGTCACCTATCTTGGGTCGCCACTTACATGGTACATAAATTCAAATACAACTTACTAATATAACTGTCAGTATAATATCGACATAAATCGTGAGTTTGAATACAAATATTGTCTACTAGATATTATACAAACTCAAAAGGAGTCCTCATTACAACTATTATCACACTATTTCACGTAATATAGTGAGGACTACTAATGTTATCCTCTCGGACCATTACTCCGCTTCCCGACTCGTCCCAAATATGTTCTCATTTCACGAAGAGAATAAAGAAAGAAAGGGTGAGAGCTCAACTAGCCCAAAGAAGAAATATTATGACTAAGATAATGCGTAATAAATTATCATTAGCCTTCAACAAAGTGTTAAACCGATAAAATACAATAGACAACCAGCTTTAATCTGCAATGAATATACGCAATCCATTAAAAGAGTCAAGTAGAAATAAAATCTACTATCTTTTAGGTTTTAAAAGTTTTCATCAATTTTTATCACGAGACTCAACAATAAATAAACCACCACATCTAATCATCCCCGCACTACTTGGCGAAGGATTTTTCATCAAATTATCAATGGTCAACTATACCGAATCACCCCCGGTCATAATCATACCAAAACTATTCATCAACGCATTACATGTGCCAATCGAGGACTTTTATCACATCATTTATAACAAGCCATTATTATACCGAATGATCCCCGGGTCATAATCATACTAAGTTCATCTACTTTGCGTAAAGCCAAAGATAACATATTATAACATGAGGAAGATGACAATGACATAATAATTCAATAAAACAAGTTCAAAAATTATTTTATCCGAGAATTAAGAACGCCCAAATTGTCAACAAGATACTCGCTTTTGTAGAGTAAAATTCAAGAATGATCGTAAGAATATTTCCATGAAAAGATAATTTGGATGAAACACAAATATCAAGAATATTCTACTAATTTCATGGAGTATAGAAGTCCAAGTTTTAACTAACCGGTATAATAAAGAATGGAATAACAAAGGAAATCACCATGCATGCAGTTGATTGATGTATGGCGAAGTTATTCCAACAGTAATAATAATAATCTAACCGTGTCGTGAAATTCACAATCGATGGGATGATCCAATGTAATAATAAATGCCAATTATAATAAACAATGGAACCAGTCCTGTAAAACACACGCATGTGATATTCCAAATGTAATAATAAATGCGAATAATAACTAATGGAACCAGTCCCGTGTAAAAACACACGCATGTGATATTCCAATGAATAATAAAGAATGGAATAATGTAAGAAGATCACCAAGTATAGGGGATTCACGATACAAAGTTATTCCAATGTAATAAATAAGAATGGAATAACATAAGGATTTCACCAAGTATAGGGTATCTGCGCATATACAAAGTTATGTATAGGTATACCACTTTTTACAAAGTTATTCCAATGAATAATAATGAATGGAATAACAAAAGTTCTCTTCATGAATAAGAAAGAATAACACCCCTTACTAGTACAACAAATAATATCCCTTACCGTAAAAGACAATCGGATATCAAAGTAGTGAAGTGCCGAATACTCTTCTTCTTTTCTCTCTATAGATTTTCTCTATAGCTTCTCTCTATAATTTCTCTCTCAGAGTTTCAAAGAATTGCGTAAAGAAAATAATGAAGGAATGAGCTTCTATTTATAGGAAAATAGAATGCATAGTAATTAATCCATGAACGGTCCAGATTGATTTACTTTAATCGACGGTCCATATTTAAAGCAAAATCTTTTAAATAAAATATAATATATTCTATTTATATAAAAACATTTTACTATGCAAACACTATGCAACACTATGCAAAAAACACTATGCATAATAAAATATAATATATTCTATTTATAAAATAACTTTAATAAAGTATTCTGCTTTATATAAAAAAGATGTTTACTTTTATTACGTTAATAATACTGAATAAAACAAAACGTCATTATCGCTTATAATAATTCATATTATTAATCGACAATAATGGAATCAAACCGGTGACTTCTCACATAAGCATCAATAATCAATACCGTAAGGCTACTACGCAACCACACGTATTCATTGTACTTTTACTACCGAGTAGTTCAACAAAGATCAACCAGTAAAACTTTCGCCGTTATTTCAATAAAATATTTTTATCGTTTTCTCAATCCGGCAATAATTACATTGTGGGGTCCACCAACGATTGAGTAGTTGTATTTAATATTCCCCGCACCAATATTCCCAGACCCAATCGAATATAATATAACCACTTGCATACTTTGCAAAATTTATAAATACTACCCACAACTATAATATTATCTCAAATTCACACCATAATATTAAAAATTATTTCGACAAAATTTAAATCTTTATTGATAAAATTTGGGGTCTCACAATCTCCCCTCCTTATGGAATTTCGCCCTCGAAATTAGGGTACGAACCTGGTATGATAAAGAGGTGAGGATACCTTGAATACCTTTATCGTTGAAAACATTAAATTCATCTTTGCAATCCTACCAAAGATATTCATTAACAATTCATCTTTGCACTACAGCCAAAAGATATTTATTAACAATTCATCTTTGCACTACAAAGCAAAAGATATACAACTCAGAAAACCAATAATCTTTGACGCAGCGACTTAATAGTATCACGACCACGAATTATCCATGCACTCACGGCCAAGGATATTCGTGTTTTCAATCTGATCGTGATTATACCGAATAATCCGTGGTCATAATCATACCAAGTCTATCAATGCACTACTGACCAAAGATGACTTTTACCACATCCATGAATTAATATTTCATTCTTTGAGACTCAAATTTCAATAATTAATCCATATCATCGAATCATCCCCTTGCTACGTGCCGAGGATATTCATTAAGATCACGACCACGAATTATCCATGCACTACTACCAAAGATAATCGTGTATTCATTAGTATCACGACCACAAATTATCCATGCACTACTACCAAAGATAATCGTGTATTCATTAGTATCACGACCACAAATTATCCATGCACTACTACCGAAGATAATCGTGTATTCATTAGTATCACGACCACAAATTATCCATGCACTACTACCAAAGATAATCGTGTTTTCAATTACGGTTATGATTATACCGAAGCGATCCTCGTCATAATCATACCAAGTCCATCTATGCACTACGGGCCACGTATGATGACTTTCAACATAATATAAGCATGAGGATAATGATATAAAGAATCAATCAAATGAGATAAAGGATAAATATTAAACATTTATAATATAATTTATCCAGATTCAAGAATATCCCCATGTTATCAATCACTTAATAATCTCATAATCTAATATCATTAATATTATAACAATATTTTAATCACTTCTTAAATTTATAAACAATTTATCTCATTTGTTTACGCTTTACCATATAATGCATTTAATCATTCAAAATGCCATACTCATAAGATATCATCACCAATTATCAAATCCTCATCAAAAAATATGACATATACTATATATAGGATTCTCTGTAGCCATAAAATCTTATTTTCAACTTTGTTACTTCACATAACATATTTAACTCATATGTTTGTAACTAAACTATTTTCATGAAAAATACCAAATTAGTCAAAAAATATATTTCTTTTCCGGATTTAGCATAATATAGTCCCATAATGAAAATATATTTTTCTCTAAATTTTTAAAATTCATTTACTATTTTTCAAAATCAATTTCTAATTAATTCCTTAAGAAATTAGCTACCTCAAGTTTAAATCCAAAATTCCCAAATCTTGGCAGGACCTTACACATGTTAACGTGAGCTTCTAGTTTAAATTTCATGGTCATCCTGAGTTATAGAACTCCTACGGTTATAAGCGTTTTAAATTAAAAAACCTAAATATTGAAATAGTCATAACTTGCTCATTTTAAGTCGAATGAGCTCATTTTTGGACAGGAGGTACTTTATACCATATACCTTCATGTCCCAAAAGGCCAAAATTTTTCTCATAATTTAAGTGGCGAAACAGCCCTCTAAAATCATGGCAGCAGCTTTTTTTTGGTTTTTGCAGCTTTCCACCTTTTTCCTAAATTCAGTCCACACAAAAATCGACAACACCTTTTCCAGTAATTCCACTTGGATTAGTTAGGTAACTCATAGATCTAACTCTAGGACTTGACCACATTCAAAAATTCAAAATATAATAGGAGATATGGTCAATTGAATTTCATGTTACGTTTTTCACCAAAATCGATTTTCAACTCTTTGTGATTTCTAAGAAACTTTCATGTTTTCACATAATAACCAACATAACTCATCATAACACTTACTAATACTTCATATACCCATGATTTTCATTAGTCCAATGCTTTTATTATGACTTTCATCATAATCCTCGTAAAGATCTTTTAGTTGAAGAAATATTTGAGGGTTTAAGAAATGGGTTTTGTCTTTGGGGTCAATACAAAATTCGATTTCACGCCTAGGGTAGGCTAGAAGTCTTCAAGAATACGCCAAGAAATTTATTAATGATAGAAATATCATTCAAAATCATTACTCTCGTCCAAGACTTGGATAAGACGTCACATTAATACCAATCATGACTTATATCCCTTAACCTCGATAACACCTCACAATGATACCTATCAACTTGCCATCTTCATCCACGACGTCGCCTACGTAAAAGTCCGGCTTTTGCATTCCACACAAGAAAGTCAACAACGAAAGGATCGGGGCTCTTTACTTATGGCTTTTAGTGGTTTGGTTACTTTGAATTAGATATAACGGTCAAGTTAAGAGTATGAAATCTAACAACCTTACAAAAATCATGATGAGTATTTAACCAATCGATTTCTAAAGTCACATCAAAGACAAATATTTTCAAAAAGATAAGATCGACAGGTAACGTGAAAGTGTTTATTTGAATCAAACAAGATTTAAAAATAGTAGCGGTAACGAAGGCTCCTACTAACGAAGTTTCAACCAATAAGTCAAAGTCTAACTTCTCCTAGAGTCAAATTTAAACGTTGAACGCAAGCAAGAGAGATAAAATAATGGGTAGAACCCAAGATCTTATAAGGTATAGACTTCGCAATTTATAATTAACTAACCCGCGTGCTAACTTCGTTTCCGTTCGGCGGTTTTCGCTTTTTGAGAAGTCATGAAAATGCACTTCCTAAAACCAACGACTTTGTTTTGTCCATATCCACCTTTGGTGCCACCGTCCCAGCTAGACTTGACTTTGGTGCACAACAAAATTGAGCTAAACGACCTTCTCTTCTTGCAATTTCCACTTCTATTATCTTTGCCATGATTACCACCAAAGTGGTTACCATTCTTAGCATGATAATTTCCCCACGATGGTTATCATTGTTCGATAAATAATTTGCCACCAAAGATGATTATTATCGTGTTGTTGGTCGTTACCTTTTGTTTGAGTTGAATCAACACTCTCATGTGCTTCATTGCTTATCTCAGCATTTTCAGATGTCATTCTCAAACACTGTCACAAAACAAGGGTTAATTAACATATCCCATATTATCCCTATACTCGACCGACCAATTAAATACCAAATAAATTTAGGTAGGTCATACTAGCGATGGAATTCCCGCCTCTCCTCCTAGTTCTTATCTCACATCTCACCAGGGATCATATCCTAAGCTCGATACCAACCGTGACACCCCCAAAATTAGGTATACGCCACCCATCTTGGGTCGCCACTTACATGGTACATAAATTCAAATACAACTTACTAATATAACTGCTGTGGTATAATACGACATAAACGTGAGTTTGAATACAAATATTGTTTACTAGATATTATACAAACTCAAAAGGAGTCCTCATTACAACTATTATCACACTATTTCACGTAATAGTGAGGACTACTAATGCAATCCTCTGGACCATTACTCCGCTCCCAGACTAAATCCCTATGTTCTCATTTCCTCAAGAGAAACGGTGAAAGAAAGGTGAGCTCAACTAGCTCAAAGAAGAAATATTATGACTAAGATAATGCGAATAAATTATCATTAGCCTTCAACAGTGTTAAACTGATAAAATACAATAGACAACCAGTTTAACTGTAGCGAAATATGCAATCCATTAAAAGAGTCAAGTAGAGAATAAAATCTACTATCTTTTAGGTTTTAAAAAGTTTTCATCAATTTTATCATTTGAGACTCAAATTTATAAATAAACCACCACATCTAATCATCCCCGTACACTACGGTCAAGGATTTTCATCAAATTATCAATGGTCATGACTATACCGAATCACCCCTGGTCATAATCATACCAAAAACTATCCATCACTGCATTACAGGCCACTGAGGACTTTTATCACATCATTTATAACAAGCCATGATTATACCGAATGATCCTCGTCATAATCATACTAAGTTCATCTACGCACGTAAGCCAAAGATAACATATTATAACATGAGGATGATGACAAAGACATAATAATTCAATAAAACAAGTTCAAAAATTATTTTATCCAGAATTAAGAACGCCCAAAAATGTCAACAAGATACTTGCTTTTGTAGAATAAATTCAAGAATGATCGTAAGAATATTTCCATGAAAAGATCTTTGGATGAAACGCAAATATCGAAGAATATTCTACTAATTTCATGGAGTATAGAAGTCCAAGTTTTAACCAACCGGTATAATAAAGAATGGAATAACAAAGGAAATCACCACGCATGCGGTGATTGCGATGATAGTGTTATTCCAAGAATAATAATAACTAACCGAGTCGGTGAAATTCACAATCGGCGGATGATCCAATGAGAATAATAAATGCTGAATTATAATAAACAATGGAACCAGGTCCGGTGTAAAACACACAGACAGGATATTCCAACAGAATAATAAATGCGGAATAATAACCAATGGAACCAGGTCCGGTGTAAAACACACATGTGGATATTCCAACGTAATAATAAAGAATGGAATAACGTAAGAAGATCACCAAGTATAGGGGATTCCGCGATACTGAGTTATTCCAACGTAATAAATAAGAATGGAATAACATAAAGATTTCACCAAGTATAGGGTATCGCCGTGATATACAAGGTTATGTATAGGGTATACCACTTTTACGAGTTATTCCAATGAGAATAATAATGAATGGAATAACGAAGTTCTCTTCATGAATAAGAAAGAATAACACCCTTACGGATTACAACAAATAATATCCCTTACCGTAAAAGACACTTTGGATATCAAAGTAGTGAAGTACTGTAATACTCTTCTTCTTTCTCTCTATAGATTTTCTCTCTATAGCTTCTCTCTATAATTTCTCTCTCTAGAGTTTCAAAGTTGAATTCGTAAGAAAATAATGAAGGAATGAGCTTCTATTTATAGGAAAATAGAATGCATAGTAATTAATCCATGAACAGTCAGTATTGATTTACTTTAATCGTGGTCCATATTTAAAGCAAAATCTTTTAAATAAAATATAATATATTCTATTTATATAAAAACATTTTACTATGCAAAAACACTACGCAACACTATGCAAAAACACTATGCAACACTATGCATAATAAAATATAATATATTCTATTTATAAAATAACTTTAATAAAGTATTCTCATTTTATATAAAAGATGTTTCGCATTTTATTACGTTAATAATACTGAATAAAACAAAACGTCATTATCGCTTATAATAATTCATATTATTAATCGAATGATAATGGAATCAAACCGAGTGACTTCTCACATAAGCATCGATAATCAATACTGGTGTCTTCTACTATACAACCACACGACATCTTTACTTTTTTACTAAGAGTAGTTCAACAAGATCAACCAGAAACTTCCGCCGTTATTTCAATAAAATATTTTTGTCGTTTTCTCGATTCGACAATAATTACATTATTAGGGTCCACCAATGATTGAGCCGTTGTACGAATATTCCCTGCACCGAATATTCCCCGACCAATCGAATATAATATAACCACTTGCATACTTTGCAAAATTTATAAATACTACCCACAACTATAATATTATCTCAAATTCACACCATAATATTAAAATTATTATTTCAATAAAATTTAAATCTTTATTGATAAAATATGGGGTTTCACAATCATGATTTAATATTTTTCTCTTTATATAGATTTAGTACTTATTTGAATTGTAGAAAGTAAAAAGTGTACAAATAGGTTTAGTTTTTTTGTAGATAAATTGATTAGTTTTATATATTTACTAAATATTATATATAATATATAATAATATATTTAATTATTTTTTATTTATTACATATTAATGACGTCACTAGGTTAATAACGATCAGACTATTGGTTGGACCAGTGACCCACACACCCGGTATATTTTCCATTTTCCGGTTCGATGAATGGTCTGGTTCTGAGAACCTTGGACTCTGATCTACTTTCATAAATGCAAGAGTTGACCAAAGGTGTTAATGAGGCTGAGAGCTCACCTGGATACGATGCTATTTTTTTTACAAAAAAAAGAAAAAGGCATAATTATTTTAAAAAGGAGTTTTCTTTTATAGTGACGTGGTGTGACAGTCAGTGACTAATAAGTGTTCAAGATATTTATCTCTCTTTAATTTTTTCTCTAATATTGGTTGAACTCAATAAATTATTAAACCCATTAATTAAACCAACCAATGCATTGCATTATCATACATGAAGAACTACGTAATGGTGATTGTGAGCAATTTTTAGGGTTTTCAATCGTGGACAATCTTGAGTGTGATTCAGTGATTAAGAAAAATGGTCGATTCGTAATTATAAGGAACAAATACCCCAACAAAAGCCCTAATTTTTTTTTTTGCAACAAATCAATTTTAAGTTGATTCCTAGTACAAGCACATTCGCAAACCCTAAGTTTGGTTCTTACTTTAACTGTTGCAACTCCTTTAAATCCATAAGTAAGGCTGTAAACGAGCCAACACAGTTCGGGCATGATCCAATAATATGATCCAAATCTGAGACTCGGATTCGTTAATAATATGATCCAAATCTGAGCATTAAAAATAGTTCGAATAAAAATATGAGTAGAAACTGAGTTAGATTATATTCGACTCGTTTCAGATTCAAACAACTCGAATTTTTGATTGTGTTTCGATACATACTTGGTCAATACATATTCGATTAGATGTTCGATACATTCTCTTATAATATATACAAATTTAAATCAAATTAGGATAATTAGTTATTGTTTTGTTTTGTTTTTAATTTTAATTGTGATTTTATATTTGTAAAGTGTAATAATAAATATATTTTCTCATTTTTAAGTAAAATATAACAAATTCAATTTATAATTATATTTATTATAAAACTAGTTATTATGTGGAGACTCAATTGAGCTTGAATTTGAAGCTTTCATGAGTAGTTTGAATAAATATTCGAGTCGAGTCTGATCGAATTCGAGTAATAAATATTCGAGTCGAGTCGAAGTCGAATCTGGCGGTGAATTTTCAAATATAATTGAATTGAGTAGAATTAGAAATCAATTATTTTTTCGAATCAAATTCGAGTAGCTCTCTCTGTTTATTTCAGGTTCGACTTCGTTTACACCCTTATTGTAACACCCAGGTCCCACATCGAAAAATAGGGAAAAATTTATGCAGATATAAAGAAATAAGTTACTACCAATAAGACCTTCAAGTCACGACCTTTTAGGAGCTTTGTGGTGGGCTAAGATGACCTAAGAAGATACTTATCGGGTGTCGATGAGTTTGAGGCCTTATTTTGATGGATTTGATTTGATTCGGACTTAGGATTTGACCCGAGATTTATTCCGACTTCTGGATTTTGACGGGTTGTTTCATATATATGGTGTCGTGAGCCACTCTCGAAAGCTCTGCCTGGTCATCCGATCAAGTCACGGAGGTGGGGACACGAAGGCTAGTGGTATTATCCCACATGGAGAGATGGAGGTCCTGAGGTGGGGACACGAAGCCAATAGATATTATCCAAATGGCAAGAGAGGCGAAGATCTTTGGGTAGTGTGTGTGATCGATTCTGACGGGACGTCGAATTTAAGTGGGGAGTTTGTAACACCACCCATCCCACATCGAAAGATAAGGAAAAATTTGTACATATATAAGAAATAAGTTAATACCAATAAGTACCTTTAAGTCATAACCTTTTGGGAGCCTGTGGTGGGCTAAGATGACCCAAGAAGATACTATTGGGCCAGTAGTTTGAGGCCTTATTTTGATGGATTTGTTTCGATTCGAACTTGGGATTTGACCCGAGATTTATTCCGGACTCGGGATTTGACCCGGGTTGTTTCACTTATCCACAAGTATGTCTCATCGTGTTCAACTAGGATCCTAAATCAGTAATTTCGTAATTATTTTTAAAAAAAATTTACGTACGAAAATATGCAACTCTATTTGATGATCGTTCAATTAATTTGACAAAATGATATAATTTATATATTTTAATTGGCCAACTGCATATTTTTAAAATTTAGTGGTGTAATGATGAAAAGTCCACAACCAAAGTGGGATAATACCCCTCTTTAAAAAACGTTTTAAGTAATATTATAATTTGTCAATCAAAATTTACCAATATTTTATAAAAACGTATAATAATTTTAAAAAAATATATTCTTAAAACTTAAATAAAATGCCATCAAGTTTATAATCTAATGCTGCCCCCGCCAAGGATAAAAGTATTTATTAGTATTTTAGGTAGTTTTAAGTTAAATATCTACTTACCTGAAATATTTTATTTTTATAATAATTTGTTTATAATATCTTTAGTATTAATTGTCATATTTGTATTCTCTATCAATAGTCATGTGCATAAACCTATACAATTAAATGACAACATAAATATGAATAATTTTGTTATTTTATTCTATTTTTTAGTATGTACAAAAGTTAACAAGAACTTTTATTATGCAAAAGAGAGAATACTTAATAATCATGTGGTAGGGCCGAGGGATTAATAGGTAGGAAATTTAACAGCAAAAATTTGTGGGAAGTAATTATTTGTTATGTAAAATTAAATAATAATAACAATCGATTAAGGTAAACAAATGGTTAATTTTTAGAAAGCATTTTTCTTAGCTCTATTTAATAATGACTTTTACATTTTATTTAATTTTTGTAATTAATTTTTTTATAAAAATCAAGAGCATAAAACTATCGTTTGGTAAACATTTTATTTCTTAAAAATTAAAAACCTTATTTATTAGCAAAAAAAAAAAAAAATTGAAAACACAAATATTACATTTTCCGTTTTGCATATATATGAATTATGGAGTCATTCTAACTTTAATAGGATCTAAACATGTCAAATAAAATTAATTAATAATACCAAAGTGATAGCATAATCATACAAGTTTAACCTTGTACTTCTATACAAATGTAATTCGTTAAATTAAGTTAATTAATTAATACCAATTCATGTGCAACTGCCAAAGATGGGATAGAGCTCAAAATGTCCGCGGTTAATTGGTAAAAAATAAAGTCCGATAAATCAACATTCAATTTCACCATCATTAATAAATTTGCAAGACTCTTCATCATCTATACTACTACTACTACTACTATTAAAATATATTATCTCAATATCAGGAGTTTATCTTAAAAAATAACGAGGGTTGAATATTGAGAGTTGAGACCAACATAATTGCAATTAAAAAAAAGAAAAAAGAAAACAAATTGACATTGCAAGTTCATATGTACTACAATTGAAGTAAAGTCAGCTTTCCAGAACTAGTTCCATAGTCTAGCGAGTGCAAAACCTCTTTTTGGCATTATTATTGCAGGGGTTCTCATCAACTTTGGCAGATGATACTATGCATAATACATGAAAACACTGTTTCCAGCTGCGCAAGCAATCATATTGCTTCTTGGATGCCAAGCCAAATGCAGCAACTTCGAGTTTAAGTCGCAAGATAATTTGCTACTTGTTGAGTTGGGGATTTCATTCCCTAGAAAATGGTGATATTTATAAAAATAAGAATATACCACAACAATAAAACTGCAAAATTTTCAGATAAGAGAATTGGAAACTCCTACCTCGTCTGTAAAATCCTCGTGTTAAGTTGCTCAGAGATGATCTTCTGGCCCTTGGAGCGGCTTGAAGATGTGCCTTCCTGTAATGGAGGTCCGAAAAAAGACAGACTATATTATTGGAGCATCCGCCTCCGTTGTAAACTTATGATTTAACTGTCCATAGTCTTTGGCAAACTTGCAACACTTTGAATTCCTATCTTCAATTCAAATTTGGAATGGCAGTTGGCTAGCAACTACAACAAATTTGGAGGACATGTACGCCAAGGATGCAAATGATCTTCTTTAGTATATAACTCTACCAAAAGACCATCTGATAAAGTTCCTTCTTTTTTTTCTAATATGAAACCAAATGACCTAATTCTATACATTTGGATAATACTTAATTATAGTTATTAGTTATTATCTGATTTTACGACTCAATTATCTTAGCTATGGATGCAAAATGATCTGTTCATTGAAGGATGGAGTAGAGTTGAGGAAGAAAGAAACTCAGGGTTTGGTCACCTCTTCTACCCTGCTCCAGCACCAACTCTGCTGTGGGTTAAGGGTCATTAAATTCATAAAGATCATTCATCTTAAACATCACATTTTAATGATTTATTTTAGTGCTCCGATACTTGGGATGATAAAAAATATTTATGTAACAAAGAAAAAAAGTGTACCTATTTGAATTTTTGCTAGCTTCCAATATGGTTCCTTCTTCACTTCCGACTCCATAAGAGAAAATCCGCAGCAGGTTGCTAAGTTAACAAAATAATAATAATAAAAAGTCTTGAAATGTTATTGTTGCATGAGTCGACAGGCAAGATGAAAACTAAAATCTAGTAGACAACAAAGTCTGCCATGACTCATGATTTGACATAGAACAATGCTTTCATCTAAATGCCAAACCTATAAGATCCGGTTGCAAAGTGAAGTCCATCTCCACTGAGGCAGCAATCAAACTTATCAAAGATGGCATCATTATTATACAAGTCGCACAACTGCAGAATGCATTGAAAAATGTAAGCTATGAGAATTAGTGGATGCAACCTCCACTCCGATGAAGATGTATAAAAGATTGCGACAAAACAACATTATAAAAACATGATAGATTTATCTTTCCACATCATAAATTTGTAACTCAGATGCAACTATCTTATGAACTTGGATAAGGGAAATCCGAAAAGTTTAATAAATTCAGAATTTGATTCCAGGATATAAAGAAATTATTATAGATACTCCATAATGAAATAATAAAGAACAATAAATTATATGGCTATCACAGACCATGGAAACATCACAATTCAACATCGTTAGATATCAGTGCAATTCTTTAATTAAATGTGCACGTACCTTAGGACGGAGATGTTCATGAATCTTATAAGTTGCAACAGGGGAAGTCTCCATATGCGTATCCCACAGCTAAGAAATAGTAAGTAAGCATCCATTAGTACAATTAAGATTTACAGGAAATATAGGTATCCACCACAATTCATAACGGGGTGATACACAGATAGAAATATAATAGCTTGTATGTGGAAAAACATAATAACAACAGAAAGATGGAAAACACAACGCCGAGTATTAGAAGCTTTAACAACTATAAGATTATAAATTACATTAACTAATTCATAGCTTAACAAAAACTACAAGTACAAAATAGAATGTGCATAAACCCAAAAAAAAATTTCTTCAGCCAATCAGACAGTACTTCAATCAGATTAAGATGTTATTAATATACAAAATACCCAATAAACTCTTCCACATTCTGAATCTTCGGTCATTAAAAGAAAAACAAAATGCAATGAAATCAGTGATGCAGCAGCACATTCAAACTGGCAATCCATGTTCAATTTAGTGGTCAGAAGACCTTTATGATCAGGTAGTTAGGGACCTTTAGTGTCATATAGTCACGACTTAAGATATGCCTTCCATCGGTTGCAAATTTCATGTCAGATATGGATGCAATGATTTCAGTGAAAAATGTCTTATGCCCGTGGGAATCCCCATCACGCAGTCTGTAAAATGGAAAAAGAACACAAAAACTTTAATGACAAGAAGCAGAACATATCATACATGGTGATATCGATAAGTTGACAAATGACAAGCTGAAATGAGAAGATACAGACCATGAAAACGAAGTGAAATATATATTCGCAAAAACTCACATCCTAGCACCGTGATCACAAAGTGCTGACTGTCGCATGTCAACTAGTCGAATAAAACCCCTTGAACTACTGTATGCGAGTGTATTGCAGTGAAGTGGATGGAATTCAGCTGATGTTATCACCTCTTAAGGAAGTAGAAATATCAATCAAAAATGATTTTGACTAAATATAGGACTAGGTCAAAGACAAAAACACAATGTACTTAAATGTGCCATCAATTAGTCTCTCAGATAAATACAATATGAAACAGAGTCTACTATTGTGTTGTCAAACTGTAACCGTAATTACCTGTAAGATCATCCATGTTTGATGGCTTCATGTCAATTATATTGAAACACTGATTACTGACCTCAAGGTTCCACAAGTTTATCCTAAGGTCGTCCGCAGAAACAAATGTCTCACCATCACTACAGAACAATTGTAAAATCAGATCATTGTCTTGTGCAGTCCTTTAAGGGTCAATAACTTCTTGATGCTTTTGCGGCTTAGAATTTTCAGAAATATATTTAAACTCGAAAAACTGGATTAGTTTATAATTTCAATAATAAAAGGATGCCTAGCGTGACAAAAAGAATCAAGTAAAAAGATTGCCACCATTTAAAATACTTGTTTTCTACAACGAGTGTGAGCATGAAGTATAAGCTAATAGTATCGTTACAACTATTACCTGTTATTTGAGATAGAGTTGATGTTAAAATCATGAGCATGCGCATACACCTTTTGACACCTTGCACTTGCAGGAGCATCATCTCCAATATTAGCTACCTAGTTATATAACAAATAGTTAATACATTTCCATATTTCTCATAAAACCAGAGGTTTCCAGATGAAATGGAACAAAACGAATATCTTAAGGTTATTTATGGTGAGATAGAACATACTCTGGTATGACTGACATGAGATGGCAACCTATTACAGTCCATTTCCTCTCCAGATTCTGAACAAAAACCATTAGGAAAAGATGATTTATTTTGCACATCAATGTAACTCCTTTCAGCCAAAAGAGCATTCTCTGATGATACAAGTGGATTAAGATCCATTATTTTGACTTTCTTCAATTTTCGTTCCTTGACCTGGCTTTAAAAGCAACAAAAATGGAAAACAGTATTACCATAGTATAGGACAAATTAAATATGCAAATACTGATCCAATATACCTCTAGCCTATAAAGCAATATGCCAATGAAGGAAAGTAGCAATTTCTTAAGCTTATAGTCGTACACCATTCAATCTTCCATAAATAGTGAATGTAAAATTCTACGCAATTAGACTTAGACCATTCACCTGTTTCCTTTGCCTTTTACTTTCTCTTTCAATTTCTCACTATTTTTGTCTTGTAAGAGCAAAAGGGAAACGAAACAGAAATAGATCAGAAACGCGTCCCAGGTCTGAAAGCAGTCCTTGGGCAAGCCACTGATAGAAAAACTAATGCCTATTTCAATTCATATTTTACTACTGACTATATATACAAGTGTAAAAGCATTTGCAAGAAACTGAGGCTCTGCAAGTCTCCTTCAGGTACACATGTAAAACTTTGATACCGTGGTTAGAAAGCCACAACACAACATAAAGGAATCCAGCCACAATTCTCTCTCTATAATTCGAATTATATATTACGAAAAAAACTCTCACCTGAAGGTAAATGTGTCACCAATGTAAGCATTAATATTAATGTTCCCACAAGTTTTTTGAAAACCTCTCTTTCTCTACATTTTCGGCTGCTCATTATAGGTTCTCCATATCTTTCATTATGTAATAGCCAATACTTATTGCCCATTTTGATTTGAATTCTTCATATTATGATTTAGTTTCAGAATATTAACAACCAAGCTGCTCAATAGACGACCCAGGTTCAGATAAAGTTTAGTATAGTTTTGAACAGCAATGCATAACTTATGATTTACCACTCTCCAGAGTATCAAATCATAACTAGGTTACACAAGAAAGGATTAATATAAACAAAACAATAAGTTATACTACTTCGTAACTTCTATAGTAAATGATTTCAAAGTGAAAGAGAGAACCTTCATAACCACAGTTGTACAGTGAAAAATTCATACCTTCCAAAGTTTTATTGTCTTATCATTTGTTGAAAGAATAAAATGTGATTCATTGGGCGTTGCACACCATTTTACTTCATTGATCTTCTCTTCAATTTCCACACTCTTCAAATAATCAAACTATAGAAAATTCAATACCATCAGGATCTGCAATGCACATCGAACGTCGAAATATGCACACCATTTTAATGAAAATGAGTAAAATATGTGTTCTAGACGCTGCATGGTAATATATAATGCATACCTCAGGTTCATGACTCTGAAACTCTGTTTTGTATTGAAATTGAGGATGTTGTGTGACCACAAAATCCAATTGCTCCAACTCTTTCCGAGAATGGTAGTCATTTGTTACCTATATGCTCAAATGGAGAGGTCACGGAGATAAACCGTAAACTGAATTCTCAATATCCTTAGGGAAATATATATATATATATATATATGTGTGTGTGTATATATATATACACACAAAATAATAGTTAAATTGTGATTCGCACATCTTTACCGGGCTTCCTTTCAAAAATCACAACACGCCCACCTCGATCACCCGCAACAAGATAGTCACCGCTCTTTTCAAAATCAATTGCTGATATGACATCCACTAGATGAAAATCAAAAATTGGGAATGTTAAAAACTGAGAAGAAATATCAAATAATTCTACTGAAAGATATTTGAATTGCTAAATTAGCAAAATACTATGACATGAAATAAAGTAAAAATATCAATTGTCTAACAAATTACATTAATTATCCAATACCGTTATGACTTTGTCATTTGCTTATGTTGACAATGTATAACTCTTTGTTTTTTTGGATAAGTCCATAAGCAACTTGAACTAAAGACTCATACATGCTTAGCTATCAGGTAAAAAAACATAGATTAAGGAGGGGGTGTGGAGGAGCAAAGTACACAAGTGATATAATGTACTCCATTACATCATGCCATCAAGGAATGGAAAATAATGTGAGCTTGAACAATTCTAGAAATTCTGAATTAGATTATGCTAGTATTAGCAGAAACAACAGCTAAAGTAAAAGAACAACATATTGACAAATATAGGAACTCATATATATATATATATATATATATATAAAGTTTCTTATAAGTTATGTTCACGAGGAGATATTGATCACGAAGAAACAGCTTTAAAAGAATATTAGTTCAAAGAGTGGAGAATGGACAGTGGTCAAAGCAAAATAGCATCCAAAACTTATTATTAATGATTAATAATCCAGTGTTAATGTGGTGCAACTACAATACCCTAAATTTAAGGAACCTATGTCACATTCAAGTGTAAATACTGGGCATCAACATGATGAAATGGTTTAACAGTCCCACTGAAAATTATATGACATCATATAGGAATACGGAGCTAGGACATGATTATGAATCAGCAACTTCAGGAGGATAACATTATCGGTACAAGAAAATGTTAAGAAATGAGATACCCATAGATGTTCACGATACAAAAAAGTAAAAGAGTGAACAGGTAGATGGTAGAAGGCTGGCAGTACCAATGATATGAATATCTTCTACACGTAATTTTAATATATGAGCATATTGCTGATAAGAACAGAGAGAATCCAGAGTTCGAGAGAAAAGGTTAGAAACAAGATTGAATTATAAAATGGAAACACAAGATTCTGCAGCTAGTCAATCAGTTGAAGAAGGTGCTGCTTAGTTAAGATGATTTACGCATGCACAACTCTACTTTTGGCTTGATTTTAACAGAATTTTGTCATATTAAATCAATTTGAGAGTCATCGCAAAAGTGAGGTATTAAGACCAGAAGCAGCAATTCGACTGATTGCAAGTGCTAACACAGACAATCATCTCCTGCAGTTAAATAGCTCATTTAGTTGCCTATGAAACTGAAAAAAGATTAGAAAATTCCGCCAAGTTTTCTCAGCTATATTTTCTTTTGGTTAATCATGATCTCATCGCAATCCTCACACACCTTAGAATGAGACTTGAGAAAACTATTTGTACACAAGACCGAATGTGGTGTTCAGTTCCAAATCTATATGGTTTCCTAGTAAATTTTACCAAGTATGCCTTGTATACAGCTTTTGGGCAACCAAATCCAAATCAACAACTAATAGATCCATTCAAGTAACATGATCTAGGTGACATAACAACTGAGAAACTAAGATTCTTGTTGCGGATAAAAGAACCCTATGAAAATCCACTTATTATGAGTAACCTAAAAAGAACCTCTACTGTTCACATCAATTTTGATACCGTGCCTAGAATGAGGTGGCAACTCATAGGCAGTGGTTTAGTCATGGACATCCACTAGAGCAATGGGAAAGCAAGGCGTGAATATGATAGAAGAAATGTCCCTGAAGGCAAAATCTTCATGCTGATAAATGCATCCAGCTGATTGTCCCAGACTAGCTTAGCTTGTAATCTGTTTCATATCCTTAATTTTCATTCTTTTCCTCTCATAAGAAATTTCCAAAAATTATTTCATTCCCTTTTTATAATTTCTCAGCTACCAAACAGAGGCCATTTATAAAATGGAGAAACTATTAAATCACCATCTTATGAAACATAATCACAAAACAACATTGACAACATATATGTATTAAATAGAGACATAGAGTATGATTATACATTATGCTGTATCAAAACAAATTATAAAACTACAATTCAAGTTATTCTAAAATTACAGAAAGTTTAAACTAATTGATCTTTTAGTTCTTAACTTTTACTTGCGAGTATATATATGTATATTATAAAGACGTGTAGATTGAGAAAAAAGAGAATATACTATCTTGAACATCCTCGCCTGGATTTCGGTCGCCGAAAACCTGAGAGAATTTCCACTGAAAAGTTGAAGGAGAAGACTCTGAGGTGAAAGTCATGGTTCCCTGTGACACGACGGCGTGCGATTAAGCTCATAAGAACGCCGCCAATACAGTATATTTTTTAGAGCCAGACGACTACTGAGATTCTGATTCTCACCTTTCTCTATTATCCACTCGATTTTCCCGGACAATGTTTCTCTCTGTCTGTCTTGCGGAAATGTCCAAAATGCCTTTCCTATTCGATATCGACACAGTGGCGTCTGTTTACCCACGCGGACATAAAAGTATCACGCATCACATACTGCAGCATAGGTGATACCATAAATTTGTTTTGTTGTTGAGTTAAATAGATCACGTAACAGTACGTAATATTTTGGGTCCTTTACATAAGTATACAATAAATAGAAAGTAATTACTGAAAAAAGTCAGATCAATTAAATAATTACAAAAAGAATGTAATTATTACAAAAATAAGACAATTCACATTAATAAGGAAACCTAAAATCGAGGATAACTAATAATTCAAATTCAAATCTTTATCTCTAACAACAATTTCAAATCCATGTTTCAAAATTCAAATCAAAATGAGAAAATTAAAATAAAAAATTATGAAGGAGCTAATGTTCATCATCCTCTCTCTCTCACATACCATTATTGCCGTCATCACATCATGCATGCCATACCAGCAAGAGTTCTTCATTACGAATTCTTTTATTTGGTTCTCCACAAAATTGAAATGGTTACCTTTATACTGAATTTTGACTAATAAGAATCGCATCACATTTAAAATAAAATTGGTAATCAAATAAAACCGAATTGGTTACTTTATCAAATGGTTTGGTAACCAACTATATGAAATTTAGTTACTGCATCGCATCACATCCAAAATAAATTAAGTAACCTAATAAACTAAATTGGTTACCTTATCGGAAGATTTAGTAACCAATTGCATAAATTTTATTACCAACCGCATCACATTCAAAATATATTAGTAAACTAATAAAACCGAATTGGTTACCTTTATCAAATGATTTGGTAACCAACTACATCGAAAGTTTGATTACCAACCGCATCACATCCAAAAATAAATTAAGAACTTAATAAAACTAAATTGGTTACCTTATCGAAGATTTCGTATCAAAGTGAAAATAAATAATGGACCCAAGGATGATGGGAGGCGAAGAGATCGAGGAGAGGAGGCGCGAGGAGGAGGTGGAGGAGAAGGGGGGCGGAAGAGGGGAGGAGAAAGGGAGGCGTGAGGAGGGGGATCTTTGGAGGAAGGGAGGCAGAGGGAGGAGGTGGTGGTGAGGCAAGGAGGAGGGGGAGGCGGGAGGGAGGAGAAAAGGCGGGAGGAGAGGAGGGGTGGGGAGGAGAGTGGCGGGAGGAGGGAGGAGGGAGGCGGGAGGCGGGAGGAAGAAGGAGGGAGGAGGGAGGCGGAGGAGGTGGAGGCGGGAGGAGAGAGGAGGGGCGGGAGGGGGTGGGGAGGGAGTGGCGGGAGTAGGGGAGTAGGGGAGGAGGGGAGGAGGGAGGCGGGAGGCGGGAGGAGGAAGGAGGGGAGGAGGGGAGGCGGAGGAGGTGGAGGCGGGAGGAGGGAAGGCAGGAGGCGGGAGGGTGGGGAATGGTTGGACAGGAGGAGGAGGAGGAGGAGGAGAGAGGAGAAGAAGAAGGGAAACAAAAATGGAGTGGGAGAAAATCATGGGAGAGATGGAGAGAAAATTGTGGGAGAGATGGGGGAGAAAATCGTGTACATAATTAAAGGGATAAGATTACACTCTTTTTGTAATTAAGTATTGCACTAGTATTGTAAATAAATATGGAAGTGAATTAGTTGTGTAAAATTTTTATGAGGACACTATTGTTGTTATTATTTTTAAAAATGTAATAGAATATGTAATTGTCCCATATATTTTTTTGTATAATTAATGAGATTCTGCGCCCATATTTATTTTAGGTCCACCAGGAAAAGATACTGAATCTTTATTCGGCCCACTAAATATGTGGAATTTATGATGCAGGCCGTTGTAGTCTATTTTGTTTCTTGTTGGGTTTTGCCCTCCTTTGCACCCAAGAGAGAGAGAAAGAAAATATTAATTCATTCCCAAAATAATTAAATAATTTAAAATTGAGTGCAGTATTCGGTTGTTAGTTAGATAAAAGTGAGAACTCTGATTTCCTCTATCCTTATTAAATAAATAAAAATTAATTTAAAATTATGATGATTATACAAGTGCTAGAAAATTACTTGTAGTGAAAGAGAGAAAGTTATAAAAGTGATGGAGAATCAATGGTTGTAGAAAAATTATGTAGGATGAGATGCAAAGTTTGTTATTTGAGTCGTTGAAAACAATATGCAATATTATTTAATTCAAAAGTAATACGAATTTATTTATTTTTATTCAATATAATCTTTAAAACATCTAAAAAGTGCAGTTAATAAACAAATAATTAAATTTTAAGATTTCACTTGATCCGTAAACTCGTATATTTTTAATTTTTAGTGTTGTACATTAGAAAAAAAGATCAATATCAAATCAACATGTCTTGCCGGACGACAGAAAAATTGGACATGTGGATTTTTTTTATTTTTTTTTTCAACAGGAATTTTTATAAAATATAGTGTTTTAGGTGTAATTTAGATACACATACAAAAACAGGGTTATACAGTTATACAATTATACAGGGTTATACAATTACACCTAAAACACTATATTTTATAAAAATTCTTGTTAGAATAAATACTATACATTTTTTTGGAGTCACAAGCAAAAAATAATAAAAAATCCACCTGTCAAATAAACCGGTCTGTGTAGAAGCCCCCATATCAAATACTACTTCCGTCCCACAATAAGCGCTTTTTTAGGCTTAATATTTTTTTTCAAAATAAGTGATATGTTAGAACTCCAATACAATTTTTGTAATATTTTCTCATATATGCCCTTATGCATTCAATGGTATTTATTACATCTTACCATCACTACAATTAAATGACACTCATTAACTCTTCAACTTAAAAGAAAATATATTAAGAATATTTTTATCATTTTAGCTTGTGTATTGGTATGTGTGATTTAAGCTAAAAAAATATTTATTATGGGACGGAGGTAGTACTACATATCAAGATGAATCAGATGTGTTTTTTTTATACACAACGCTTACAACTCTTAAAAAGAGATTCGAAGTATCATGTATAATTGGCAAGAAAAAAACTTTCAATAATTACCATAAATTGACGGGCGTGAAAAATCTTAGAATTGGAAATATGAAGAAGCGGGACTAGCTAGCATGTCCATTACAAACACAAAACAAAATGTCATGATGTATTATGTATTGCAATACATAATATATGAAGTGTATCCATCCCCCCACAATATTATTATGACCTAATATTTCACCAAATTAAGTAGAGCCAATAAATAAAAGAATTTATAAATTAGGCCGCCCCCTTAACCCCACGCAACTAGCCAATAAATAAAAGACCTTAATTAATGCACGACAAACCTTAGATGAAGCTTGCATGGCTAGGGAAAACACAATTAAGTCAACGATCTTACATCAGAAACACTTAAAAAATATGGAGTATGTTATAGCAGCTGTTGTTATTTCAACTTAATTAAATAACAAGGAGACCCTGTTAGGGATGATAAAAGGTTTCTGTATTTGGACCAGATAATTGAGCTTGAAAATATACATATTAATGATGATGCTAAAAAGAAAGCCCACCTCAACCTCAATTATTCATAAACAATGGCCCGTAGATACTTTCCATTACATCAAATTGCATATTCTCAGATGGCTTCCAGTGACGTTTCCTTTGGTTTATAAACCAGTTGTTTATCTGTTTTTGGTCCAAGCCAGTAGATTCTGCCAGAGCAATCTTGTCTGCTTCCTTCATAATGAATAAGCGAACAATAAGATTTCAAAAAGAATGAATGACAACGGTCTATCTTATTACACCACAAAACTTTGTTTTCTCTTGTAGTGAATTAGAATTCCCAAGTATATACGAAAACAAGCAGGTATCATTTGTGTTACTTTAGATAGAGTGACAGAAAAGTATATAATACGATAACAAGGACATCTTGATCCTATTGTGCTATCAAGGTTGTGGTAGATGAAAATGTACATGCAAGTTCTGAATCTACCAAGGATTTATGCCAGATGAACCTAGATGCAGTGTCATGCCATCACAAACTTATATAGCCAGAACAGAACACCATATTTATAGCTTTGAGGACTCAAATTGATATAAAAAAAGAGAAGATATATCTGCCAAAATGTTTCAAAAAGACATCTACCGTGGGATATGGCCACTTGTAGTGAATGTTCCACCAATCCAGTAGAGCTTGCCTCGCGTCCCTGGGAAGCTTTGCTTTCTTCTTCTTATTTGAAAATTCATGCTTTAGTAAACTAATATAACCACTATATTTACGAAAGAGTTTATCCTTGAGTTCTCGATCTTCGCTTATCTGGCTACATTCTTGCACCTCTATCTCCCCAGAACCAAAATCTTCCTCAGAAGAGGCAGCAGCTTCATCTGGCGTCATTAAGGATGACAAAAAAGTATAATAATCACTGATTGAGTTCTAAAACCTGACCACAACTTAATTTGGAAAGTGAAGTGCACTTATCATGTAAATACAACCAGCACAGTTCCACAAAATTACATAGATACTTCATACTTATAACAAGCATACACCAGTAAAGATAGCCCTATATATAATGCAAATAACATTAAACTAGTTGATCTTTTCAATTTCAGCCACAATATAGTCTGTTGTGTAACCGTGTAAGTTTACAAAGTCTTGAGAAACCAGTAAGCAAGCAAATGCACACTCAAATTGTAATAACTGGAAGAAAAAAAAATTATATTCTTAAAATGTTTGGACTTTGTCTTTTATTTGAGTCAAACTTGTTATTTAATTTATTTTGGCTAATATGTATTAATAAGTGATGGATAAATTAACTTAGTAAAATTAGACTTTTCTTATATTTGGCAGTTTTGGTCGAATTGTAGTTTATTTATGTTGACTATAATAAGTATGTGGTTACATTAATTTGGGTATTTAAATTAATTGGGTCAAACTAATTTTTAAATATTTAAGTTTGGGCTTGTCAAACTAATTGAGCCCAATTCAAATGGTTGGGTTGAAGACCAAACTATAATAAGCATAACTTTAATATATTAAGTTGGGGACTAAACTATAATAAGCATAACTTTAATATATTAAGTTGGGGTTTCCCTATTATTGGTACTACAGTAAATGATGAAAAAGAAGAGGGGAAATAATATTTGGGTAACAAGAAAAGAAGAGGAGAAAGAAAAGCTACGGGATAAAAAGAAAAATTTTAAAACAAGATTGTGAGAGAAAATTCAACAGAATTGTATCTAAAAAAAAGGTATTTATTGGATTTATTTTTGAATATATCATTATTCTTTTATTAGTGTGATTACAGTTTAAGAGAATTCGAATACGTCGTTGGTTTAATCAGATGTGTTGGTATAATTTTGATTAATAATTGAGAATCTGTGATAGTTAATAAGTTAGATAAGAAATAAATTTGCTAATGTAAGTTTGGTTGGTAAACAATTTACATGTATATATATGGTAAAGGCTTCCTGACTCTTTTCATCTATCAGAGGGTTAATATAATCATGTTAATATAATTTTTCATCCATATATATATATATATATATATATATGTATATCATAATAATCATTATGTTCATATATATGAGGTATAACTATAATGATTGGCAATATGAAAGCTTAGAAATTTTTTTAGCAATCAATTGGAAGTGGGGTGATAAAGTTAGTATACTATTTTAATAAATAACTAATTACCTGAAAGTTTTGTATATTAATTCAAATCGAATTCAATTATTTGTTAAAATTATAAAATTTACTTAATAATAAATTAAATAATATTATGTTATTAATGGTTAAATTTGTAATAAAATTTTAGTTTATTCTATTAGATCGACTTGAAGGAGAGTAACTTATAATTGCATTATTATTTTATTAGATCGGACGAGGAATTTAAGGAGTATTTTGGAATATAAATTTGAATTACATTACTTAATTCAAGTCTGATTCAGTACTCTTTCAAATGATACTCTTGTTAAATTTTATTTGTTCGTTTGTTTCCTTATTTCGAATTATGTTATGATTTCACATAATTGTTTCATGTGAAATAAATATATTAGTTTCATTTTGGAGTTGATACACATGACTCGTATTTGTACTCTTTTAATTAAGATATCATGTTTAGTATTTATTTTTGATAATTGTAGAGCTGTACATATTCTTTACCTTCTTTTTGAGACTATAATTTGATTTGGTTCAACATGTACATATAAAACCCTTTTGCTGGTATTATGTCGCATGTGTTGTGACATAGTATTTTTGTTAAAATATACCGTAGGGTATATCTGAGCTATAACCACCTTTGAGGGTACCACAGGCATGTCTTGGCACGAAAGGCATGACACTTTTCGTAGCGATGTGTAGACACGGCAAACAAGTGGTAAATTTGAAAAGGCCCGAATTTTGGCGGAGATTTACATTTGTTGGCAAGTGGCCCAGTTGGTACGTAGACGCTTTTTTTTCCATTTTTTTTTTGCAAAATCTTGATACACCAAAAATAATAATAATAATAATAAAATAATTTATAATAAAAATTCAAATCCAATACTAGTCATGTATAAGCATTTAATTTCTTAACAAAAAGAAATACTACTACTACTACTGTTAAAAAGTAAAATATGAAAGCCTGGAAGGTTAGGTTTTGGACTGAGCATAATTGCACAAAGATAACAACATATTTCGAAACAAATAATTATTAGTTTTAAATTAAACAACATATTTTAGAACTAGTAGTACATTTTAAATTAAATTTCACTGTCATCACTGTAATTAATATTAACATATAGATAATTTTAAATTTTAATAATTATATTATCTAACTTAAACTAATATTTATTAATTTTATACTTTGAAATTAAAAAACTATTTCGAAAGTTCATGCAATTGTAATTGTTTGTCAGCGTGAGTAAAGATATATAAAGGATATATTGAGGGAATAAACATTTCCACCAATAAAATTAAAAGTGATATCAATAGTTGTTGTAGTTCAGTTGGTTTTACTGGTAGGTAAGGTAAAAAACAAAATTATAAGACCCTCAACTTATTATAAATAAAATCAATTTCCTCTAATTTTTATTGTGAATAATAAGGTATTAATTTGATATAATTATCTCTGGTTATGGGTGAAATGTGCAAATTTTGCAAAATATCACAGTGGTTATAAAATAATTATTGTTGTCGGGAATATTCATTTGGTAGTGGAATATTCTTGTTGTCGGGGAATATTAAATGCAATGGCCATAGCGATCATTTATGGGCCCCATAACAAAATAATTGTCGGATGAAGAAAACGACAAGTTTGAGTTTTTATAAATAACGCACGTAGTTATTCAAGTATTAACCGCTGTTGGAATACTTGGTGGTTAAAATACAATAATACGCGTGGATGAACATGATTGATGAATTATTGATCCTTACGTAAAAAGGCACTACTCAATAATTGTTACGATGAATTCTTGTTCAATATTTTATTTTATTGATTCAATAATTGTTTGCGTTGATATTTTATATTATTGTTGTTTGATAATTGTCACTGCAGACAAGATTTTTCATTATCGGATCAATAATTCATATTATTTGAATAATATTATTAGATAGCATTATTGGCAATGTCTAGAAAGTTCTGTCAAGGAGAGGTTTGGTCACCTAATTACACGCCAATAAGGAGAAATTCTTATTGGAAAGCCCCCTCTTTCCTGGGAACGGCCTGATTGTCATAAATGTGATTCTGTAATATTATTTGGGAATAATTAATTATTAATTCATATGATAAGGAAATATTTATTTTATGTGGATATAAATGTTGAATATATTTATTGTGGTTAAAAATGAAGGAGTTAATGTTGAGGTGTTTTATCAATATTTTTGTCGGAATGAAGGTATTAAAAATTAAACCAGTGTTTTTGAGATATATTGTGTGAGTTATAATTTTTAATCCGATCGTTGGATCGTTGTAATTTTTGGATATGTTATACATATATAAATTGAGTATATGTCCACAAATTTTGAACCGTTAAAAATGAACGTATGATTTGTTATGAATTTAAAGAGGTGACTGATTCAGAAATTAGGTTTATAAATAATTTTGGTGAAAAATTCTAGAATTGAGTGGGCCCCACTTGTGGTTGGTGAAGAAATGTGCTAAATTTATTTCAAATGTGGTGGGTGGGAATAGTAGCAGGTAAAGCCATCAGGTTGCAGGTCAAGTCTGCTAACATTTTTCTATAATTAGAGGGCTAAGTTAGAATTGAAAATCACACCAAAAACAAGTTTTCTCTCTTTCTCTCTCTAGATTATTGAGTGTATTTTGTGAGTATTTATATACTTTGTGAGTTTCTATTCATCGATTAAGCAAGTTTCCTTCAAATTATCTACCGATATTCCGATCGGAAGATCTTGATATTTTGAGGTAAGGATGTTATTTTCTTCATATATGATATTATTTCTTCAATATCATTATCGCCAAGTATTGATCTGAATTTTATCAAATCTGGAACTTTTGTGTTGGGATTACTATTCACGATATCGACGCTTATTCACGAATCGACACTTATTCAATTTAAAAATAAAATTTTCTTCTTTTTTGTTCAAGATGTCTATTATGGTTACTATCTTTGATTGTATCCATGTTTTGATATTTATTTTGAATTACGCTTCAAAATTGGTATTTATGAAGTATTATTGATCTTGGATAAATCGTTATATGAATCCTATTATTTGTCCTTCCGTTTCAATTGGATTCATTTTCTTTAAAATATTTTTCATCATCCTCGGTCCTAAATGATGATATTACTAAATATCTTCTACCAGTAGTGCAAAAGATAAATGATTAATTGATGAATATCTTTGGCCAGTAGTGCAAAGATGAACAGTGTTGAGATGAACATGACCAACCGGTGATACTGAAATGAATATCTTTGGCACATAGTGCAAAAAGATGAATATTTGATTAAAGATGTATATTGATTGTTATTCTGGGATAAAATATTGATGATGGACTTTTAAATCTTAGAAGATAGTAGAACTCATTCTCTACTTGACTCTTCTAATGGATTGTTGTTTCCGCTGCAGTTGTTGATCTAAAACTTGTTGGCTATTATATTTTATCAGATTTTTCCCTGTTGAAGACTAACGATAATTTATTGTATATTATCTTAGTCATAATATTCTTTACTGGGCTAGTTGAGCTCACCCTTTTCCTTTTTGTTCCATTTTTCTCAGGAGGTGAGAACATAATAGGAACTAATCGAGTACGGAGTGATGGTTCTAAAGATGTTTTAGCAGTCCTCACTATTTCGTAAAATAGTGTTTGAATAATTATAACGAGGACTTAAGTGTGGATATTGTCTAGAAGACAATATTTGTATTTAAACTCACATGATGTGTTGTTGTCGTATTTTGCACGACAATTGTATTATTGAAGTTGTAGTTTACTTTACATGCACCATGTATTTGGCGAGACTCGAAATGGGTGTTGTATACCTATTTTGGGGAGCGTCGCAGTTAGTATCAAAGCTTAGGGATATGGTCTCCAAGCGGAGATCGAGGAATAGAACTAGGAGGGAGAGATGAGTAAATCCTTCGCTAGTGTGTCTTATCTAAAGCTTATTTGTTGGTCGGTCACCATAATATAGGGATATTATGTGATATGTTAATTTGTTTAATTAACCCTTATTTTATGGCGATGTTAGAATGGCCGCCGAGAACGTTAAAAATGGAGTGTATGAGAATATGGAACAACCTTTAGTTACAAACCGTGAGAACGTGCAATGAGAAGGCAATATTCCTCCCGTAAACAACACTACTGAGAGTAAACGATGAATGATGGAATGTTTAGGAGCTTTTTGCGATTCATGCAAAACCCGAGATGAGGAGACTCGTGCACAAAATACGGTGGAAATGATAGCGATGCGCGGCTTGTCACAACCAAGCGCGATTCAAGGAGTTAGGACCACGAATTTAAGGGAAAGCGGATCCGATCATGGCGGAAACGCGGTCAAGCAAATTACCAAGATATTCGATGTCTTGGGATGCACGAATAATGTAAGGTTCCATTCGCCACCTTTATGTTCCGTGGTGAGGCGGACCATGGTGGTGGAGTCATGAAGCGTACTGACCACCCTTGATCAATCGGCATGTGTCTTAGGAAGCGTTTCAAAACTATTCAATGACAAGTAATTTCACGAAAGTATTCGTATATATGAAGGAGGTGGAGTTTATCGACCGAACAAAACAACATGACGGTGTCCCAAAGATGAGGCGAAGTTTGCGAGTTATCCAGGTTTGCACCTCATTTGGTCGAAAATGAGAACGAACGAACGAAGATGTTTACGAGAGGTCTAAAGCCCGAGATTCTAATAATATCTTATATCTCATAAATTTTCTTTATATTCGGATGTTGTAAACAAGGCTCAATTATTAGAAGCGAGATAATGAGTATGTTCAACCGAGGACCACAACTGTGGTCATACTGGGACAAGAGATCATCGAGCGATGATAACCAACGAGGAGGAAAAATACGAACAAAGCGCGGTAACCAACTACTCGGGTGGTCATCGTGGCACGTGATAATAGGAGAGGTGAGTCAGTGGAAATTTCGGAAAGAGGAGATTCAACAATGATAGCGAAGACATCAACAAAGAAGACCAACACCAACAACAAATTCTAGGGGAGGAGAACGACCGCCAGTTAGATGTTACAAATGCGGGAAAGGACATATCAGCCCAAACTGTCCACAACAATCCAAGGTATGTTACAACTGTGGAAAGGAAGGCCACAACAATCCAAGGTATGCAGAGCTATGTGGCCTTCCTTTCCCTTAAATTCTGGTGATCCCAACTCCCTTAAATTCTGGTGATCCCAACTCCTTGAACTGCTTGGATGTGACAAACCGCGCATTGCTATCATTTCCACCCGTATTTTGTGCACGAGTCTCCCTCGTCTGATTTTGCATGAACTGCAAAAAGCTCCTAAACATTCCATCATTCATCGTTGCTCGGTAGTGTTGTTTACAGGGGGAATATTGCCTTCCTGTTGAACGTTTTCCTGGTTTGTAACTAAAGGTTGTTCCACATTCTCATACACTCCATTGTTAACGTTCTCAGCGGCCATTCTTAAATACTGCCATAAAATAAGGGTTAATTAAACAAATTAACATATCACATAATATCCCTATATTATGACTGACCAACAAATAAGCTTTAGATAAGACACACTAGCGAAGGATTTACTCATCTCTCCCCTCCTAGTTCTATTCCCCGATCTACGCCAGAGACCATATCCCTAAACTTTGATACCAACTGTGACGCTCCCAAAATAGGTATACAACACCCATTCTGAGTCGCCAAATACAAGGTACAGAAAGCAAACTACAACTTCAATAATACAATTGTCGTGCAAAATACGACAACACATACTGTGAGTTTAAATACAAATATTGTCTTCTAGACAATATCAACACTTAAGTCCTCGTTACAATTATTCAAACACTATTTTACAAAAATAGTGAGGACTGCTAAAACATCTTTCTAGAACCATCACTCCGTACCCCGACTAGTTCCTGTTATGTTCTCACCTCCTGAGAAAAATGGAACAAAAAGAAAAAGGGTGAGCTCAACTAGTCCAGTAAAGAATATTATGACTAAGATAATATACAATAAATTATCGTTAGTCTTCAACAGGGAAAAATCTGATAAAATATAATAGCCAACAAGTTTTAGATCAACAACTGCAGCGGAAACAACAATCCATTAGAAGAGTCAAATAGAGAATGAGTTCTACTAATAGAGAATGAGTTCTACTATCTTCTAAGATTTAAAAGTCCATCATCAATATTTTATCCTTGTAACAACAATCAATATACATCTTTAATCAAATATTCATCTTTGCACTACAAGCCAAAGATATTCATTTTAGATCACCAATTGGTCACGTTTCATCTCAACACTGCTCATCTTTGCCTACTGTCAAGATATTTAGTAATATCATCATTTAGACCGAGGATGATGAAAAATATTTTAAAGAAAACGAATCCAAAGAAATGTATGGACAAATAGTAGGGATTCAGTATAACAATTTATCCAAGATCAATAATACTTCATAAATACCAATTTTGAAGCGTAATTCAAAAATAAAGATCAAAACATGGATACAATCAAAGATAGTAACCATAATAGACATCTTGGACAAAAAGAAGAAAATTTCATTTTTCTAAGTGAATAGTCCAGATACGTGAATAAGAACTCCCACACACAAAAGTTCCAAATTTGATAAAAATTCGTATCAATACTTGGCGATAATGATATTGAAGAAATAATATCATATATGGAGAAAATAACATCCTCGACTCAAAATATCGATTTTCGATCTGAATATCGGTATAAGGCTTAAGGAAACTTGCACTGATGAATAGAAACTCACAAAGTACACTCAATAATCTAGAGAGAGAGAGAGAAAACTTGTTTCTAGCGTGATTTTCAATTCTAACTTGGCCCTCTATTTATAAGAAAATGTTAGCAGACTTGACCTGCAATTTGATGGCTTTACCTGCTACTATTCCCACCCACCACATTGGAAGTAAATTCAGCATATTTCTTCACCAACCACAAGTGGGGCCCACTCAATTCTAGGATTTTCCACCAAAATAATTTATAAACCTAATTTCTGAATCAGTCACCTCTTAAAATTCATAACAAATCATACGTTCATTTTTAACGGTTCAAAATTTGTGGACATATACTCAATTTATATATGTATAACATATCCAAAAATTACAACGATCCAACGGTCGGATTAAAAATTATAACTCACACAATATATCTCAAAAACACTGGTTTAATTTTTAATACCTTCATTCCGACAAAAATACTGATAAAACACCTCAACATTAACTACTTCATTTTTAACCACAATAAATATATCCAACATTTATATCCACATAAAATAAATATTTCCTTATAATATGAAACAATAATTAATTATTCACAAATAATATTACAGAATCACATTTTTGACAATCAGGCCGTTTTCAGGAAAGAGGGGACTTTCCAATAAGAATTTCTCCTTATTGGCGCGCAATTAGGTGACCAAACCTCTCCTTGGCAGAACTTTCTAGACATTGCCAATAATGCTATCTAATAATATTATTCAAATAATATGAATTATTGATCCGATAATGGAAAATACTGCAAAGTGACAATTATCAAAACAAAGAATAATATAAAATATAAACGCAACAATTATTGAATCAATAAAATAAAATATTGAACAATAACTCAGTAATAATTATTGAGTAGTGCCTTCTTACGTAAGGATCAATAATTCATCAATACCGTGCATCCACGCCAGACATCAGTATTTTTAACCACTTTGGGGGTATTCCAATAAGTATAATCTGTAATAACTACGTCATTATTTTTAAAACTCAAACTTGTCGCTTTTCTTCATCCGACGCTTATTCTACATTATGGGCTCACAAATGATCAAGGCTTGGCCGCATTTAATATTCCCCAACAACAAGAATATTCAACGATCAAACGAATATTCTCCGAACAACAATGATTATTTTATAACCACTGCGTATTTTTTGCAAAATTTGCACATTTCATCCATAACCGTAGAGAATTATATCAAATTAATACCTTATTATTCACAAATATAATTAGAGAAAATTCGATTTTATTTATAATAAGTTGGGTCTTACATGTCATTTAATCAAAATAAAAAATACTAAAATTCAAAATAAAAAAATACTAAAATTCAAAATAAAAAAACATAACATATTTACATCATTTAATCAAAATACTAAAATTCAAATTATTTTGTTAACTAATCAAAATAATTAATTAAATAAAACAAGTTGTATAACATATTTATATCATTTAATCAAAATACTAAAATTCAAAACATAACATATTTACATCAAATACTAATTAAAAAATACTAAAATAATAATTAAAAAAATACTAAAATACTAAAAAAAATTAAATTAAAAAATAATAAAATACTAAAATTCAAATTATTTTGTTAATTAATCAAAACAACAAAAAATCAAATTACATCATTAAAATACTAAATTTTAATGATGTAATTACAAAAAATACTAAATTACATCATTTTTGCCGCACCAATTTTCTAAGGTCCCACACAAGTTGCCACGTCAACAATTTCTGACGTGACATGTTCAATTTTTTCAATTGAAAAAAATTAATAATTTAATCATCTAATTGACAAAATTGAAAGGTGGATCACCAAAGTGAAATATGACATAATATAAGGTACTAATTCAAATTTAAGCCAATTATATAATACCCATTACTTTCTTAATATGCATTTAAACTGAATGCGGATATATAAATAAAAGGGATGATTATTTTCATAAACTAATTTACTAGGTAAACTCAAACTCCCTCCCATAAGTTTGAGGATTTGAGCTCATTTAATATTATGCTTACTAAACAATGCTCCCACTACTAGTATATAAAAACAAATAAACTTAAAGACCCCATATATATATATATATATAGAATCGATCAGGTGAGGACTTTTTTACTTTGTTAAAATACAAATATTTTTTTTTTTTTTTTTTAAAACTAAAAAAATATTTAATATTGTATGGAACTGATATTTTTCCATAATATAATATTTTGGGCGTGATTTGAATACTTATACCAAAAAATAGTGGTAGAGTCTGCACAGACTGTACAGACCTGTTTTGTTATACGTATCCAAATCACATCCAAAACACTGTATTTTGAAAAAATTTCAGTTCCATAAAATATTAAAAAAAAAAATTAGTTATTTTATAAAAAAAAAAAAAATTCGCATTTTAACAAAGTAAAAGAGTCTTTACCATATCCTGACCCTATATATATATATATATATATATATAGAGAGAGAGAGAGAGAGAGAGAATGGATCAGGTCCGGACTCCCGGACCTGATAAAAAATGGACCAAATTTTTTTTTTTTTTTTGCTTTTTTTTTAAAAAACAACTAAAAAAAATATTTAATATTTTATGGAACTGAAATTTTCCATAATATAATATTTTGGGTGTGATTTGAATACCTATACCAAAAAATACTGGTACATTCTGCACAGACTATACATACATGTTTTGTTATACGTACCCAAATCACACCCAAAACACTTTATTATGAAAAAATTTCAATTCCATAAATTTTTTTTTTTTTTTTTTTTTTTTTAAAAAAAAAAAAGTCCGAACATTAGATCCGTCCGGACTAGATCCTGTCACTATATATATATATATATATATATATATATATAAGACTACGTAACTTTTGACGAAAAAATAGGTACCTCATAACATTAAAATTAGTTTGTTCCACCATCAGTATTTGTACTAATTTTAATACATTGTGTTTGAAATTTAAATACTATCTTTATGAATAAATAAATTATATTTAAAATAGTAAATTACTAATAAATCAATAAAAAATTTAAATGGGTTTTAGTTTTTTCCGCGCTCCAAACAACGTCAAGAGTAATGGCCTAACGGGTTATTAACCTTGACGCAAATCAATCATGACTTTGACAGAGTTTGGCAGAGGCAGATAAGAACACAGTGGCGCATAAACTCATAAGCAGGGGCATGTTTTCGGGGATGTGATAACACCATGCCACATATGGCCATGGGGAAAAGAAAAGGGCCCACCAACAGAATACTGAGAAAAAAGAAGAGCAGTGGAGCAAAGTTAACTCACTCAGTATGTGTATCAGTTTCTCAGGCAGTCTAGTCAAGTCTCTGGTTTGAATTATTAGTTAAACCGTAAGACACGCAACCACCTATAATAACAACCCATAGTCATCAACACCTCATGACATGAGTCACCACTGACTGAGAAGCCTCCTAGAGTTATTATAAACTAAACCAGTTTCTGTACGGCTATCTATCTATCTATCTAGATGGCCACGAGTAGCAGCAAGTACTAGTACAACTGTACAAGACTATTGAAAATTTAGATTTACTGTTTCAACTCCTATTTATTTACTAGTATTTTTTTGTCCATTTACTACTATAATCCATTCAAGCTGGAAACTCGCGAGTCCATGTGCTTTCCGGATCTATTCTCCATATTGAGAATAAAACTTGTTTTACTTTATTATCTTAATTAATTAATGGAATATACATCATACTTTAAAAGCAATTATTGTATTTAAATTCAGAAGAAAAAACAAGTAGCTAGTACTTTATTGCTTACTTTTTACACCACAAAATTATTGTGTAAAAATGATACGGTTACAGTAGTGTGATTATTGTATATTTGAATGAATTACCACATCTTCTTAGATAAAAAATTATAAAACTATCACCACCAAATCTTCATATGAACTCCATTCAGCAATTCTTAACAATACTTTAGGGCCTACAGATGACATGAGAGTACTTTGGTTTGGATACATAGGGGAAAAAGTTTCTAATAGTATTTTGATCGACATTATAAATTCAAGGGGAGCAAAACGAAGAAAAACAATTCCCTAAATTCCAAGATCAGAATAATTTAGGATAAATCGTTAGCAAAAACAACATTAATAATTTTCTGTAAATATATATTTACTACAAGGAACTTTGAGCAACAAACAAATCTAAGAATTATGTTATGTAAATAGCAAAGTGTCCTCGATCGACTGGAATGGGATCATAACATTGACAGCTAGTCTGAGGAATTTACTAGGTCAACCAAAAGTATATAACAACCGTAGAGTATAACCTAGAACACATCATCTGTTCACAAGTTATCTATTTTGTTTATCAAAAGCAGTATGGGAATGGGAATGGGAATGGGAATGGGAATTATACTACAGCAAAAGATCAAATAACACCCGTGTCGTTTCCTGTCTAATATGCAAATTTAAATAGCTTTGAATGAATTCACAGGATTACTAATTAGCTGAACAAGTGACTATATATGCCCTCAAAAAAAATTAACCCACAGTATCAATTTAAAAGAATGTAAACAGCAACAGAGGAAATGATCATTTGTAACTCTCTAATATTAATCATCGCATCATATGAAAAAGTACATTCCATCAGTAATTACGTACGTATGCTCAAATAGATGATGATGAGCACACACAATAGTGAAACATGAAATTTTAGAATATTAATCTGAGAGACAACGAGGATAACTAGTATTCCCTCCGTCCCAGGATAAAAGTCCTTATTACTATTTTGGGTGTCTCATGTTAAATGTTCACTTTCTTTTAATAACCAAACTTTTACACATTTTATCCTATTATGCCCGTAACATTAAATATCTCATATTTTTCTTATTCTAATTCTCTCTCCATATTTAATGACATTATTATGAGCAATTTTGTTATTTTATTCTTCTTCTTAATATGCCTGAAAAGTCCACCAGGATAAAATCCTGGGACGGAGGGCGTATTTCACATGAATTTCAAGGACAATTTGCAATTCAACTTGAAACACTACCAACGGTAATATTTTACTCTAGTGAAAACTAAGACAGACACACAGAGATCTACTCAACTAGAGAATGACATTCATAAGGAAGATAACGCCTACTAAAACTAATAGCCATGCTCAATAAAGAACCATTCGTCTTCTTACCACCTAAAGAAAAGTAAAAGCTATTATTATCATAAGAGTTATCCTTCCACCCGGGTGCCTAATGCCTTGATCTGATTTTTTTTCTTTTCTTTATATAATATGGAAGTTTGGCCCCAAGTATGGGATTGTTCTGATCTAAGTTTCAATTTGACCTTTACCTCATAGCGCTTGCTAGAAGTTTTAGTTATAAGCTATTCAGATGCCAATATCATAATCTCCACACTATGAATCTAAGAGAGCACAAGAGTACAGCTTTCTTCCACAGTACTGATGCTTACAAAAACACAAACGCCAATAATATTTACTTCCTACATTCCAAAATATAGGATAAGTATTGACTTTTTGAAATATTGTTAAATTCAAAAATTATATGAATTAATTTTTGTGAAATACAATTATGAATATTGTAAACTATCTATTATATATATACTACTAGTTATATGATTTATTGTTTTCAAAAGTTAGATGAATCACATACATTTTGAATTTGAAAATATCACATCAACTTTGAAAAGTCAAATGTGATCCTATATTTTGGATTGGGGGTGTATATGTTACTTAGTATGCTTGAATATATAACAATATTGTGTTTTTTATACCATAGTATATAAAAATATTAACAAAGTTGATGTGTTGGTGACAAATTCAATATATATCAAGTACAACAGGCTGGCCTCGCCCATTATTTTAACACTCACACAGTTATAGAACATTGAAAGTAGGTAACAAGGAATCAGAAAATTAGTAAAATTAAGAAATAGATGTGGAAGGAAGACAATCTTATAGAACTAACACGAGCCAACATGATATTTTGAAATCCCAACTTTTGTACTTGAACCTGCCATAATATCACGTGTTCAGGGGTGAGAGGGTGATTAAGAAAAGGGATTTGCTTTAAGTAAAGTCTTTATTAGTTCATACGATGATATGAAACTGTGAACTACTACTCCCAAAGAGTTCTTTTCTGAATGAAGTAAGCATTCTTTAAACTTCTATTTTCAGTATTGCTGATGATATTGATCCAGTCATGAGAACCTTCCCTGGATATAGCCTTCATGTTCCTACCATATTCCTACCTATGGCATTATGGCATGCACTTAAACATTACAAGCTATTCAAAATGTTCTCTAAGAGACCAACACCTTACTAACTGTATTGCAAGCCAACTTACCATTATATTATTTTAAAAAGAATTACACAAAATCAACAAAAAAAGATGAATGGAAAACGAGAAAGCACGAGGAGGCAAATCACAACTGGAATACTCTGAAAAGGGGACAAACAGTTGGATCAAAGTACCTAAAAACCACATAATAAACCGGAAAAGACGTTATGTATAATCAAACCTCACAACTTTATTTTTTTTCAATATGCCCTAAAAAAGTTTATTATGCTGACATGTCTAATAATGATGTAACCTTAACACTTTATATTCAAGATCAAAGATCATCTCTATAGTAGTAAACTAATACTCCCTCCGTTCCAAATTATTTGATCACAATTGGCTTTTGAAAGTCAATTTGAGACATTTTCAAATACAAAATGGAGATGACTCGTTGAAAATTATGAAACAATAAACCTTAAAATGAGTAATAATTTTTAAATAGTTTACAATATTCACAAGTATTAATTAAAATTAAAAGACTGTCAATTTTGTGCTTAAAAATCTTTCAAGTTCACTTTAAAAAGTCAACAATGATAAAATAATATGAAACAGAGAGTATCAATCAGATGAAAATAATACTTGTAAGATAAGCTACAAAAATCGTCACAACTCCGCTTTTGACAATTTTAGCCGGACAAGAAAGGAGCTATCATAAAAATATCAAAACTAGTTCTATCAAAAAAGACAAGACAAAATAAAAGAAAAAATATATATATCAAAACTAGAGACCTATGAAAAATATTGCAAGGTTGTAGAACATAACTAAGACAAGAAAATTATATTTTTGAGAGTGCAATAGGGCCAACAGTCAACTTTGTTTGTATTTGTCTAATTAGCTTGATTTCGTTCTCAATTACAATATTGCAATTTAATTCATTACAAGTCTTAATACCCTCTACCTTCTATAAATAGAGTCTCATTTCTTTGGCTAATAATATAAAATAACACAATATTCTCAAGTTTATCATAACAATTTTATTATTGCGCCATCTTATTAAATTACACTTGATAAATTTAGGGATAAACATGAAACATATTCTATTCTTAACTAATATAAATTTTGTGAATAAGACTCCTTTAAGGCACAAAAGGAGTATTAATTAGAGAGAAAAAAAAAAAATTCAAGTACAAGAAGAATAAGAAAAGTAACCATAAACCACAATTGGTACCAAATTTTCTTCCGCTCTAGATTTGGTTGGAACAAGGGTGATAGGTGGGTTGGTTGGGCCTTGGGCGCGCAGGGGTGGGGATTTCAAAAACGGAATGTGCATATTAAATTAAATTAAAGTTGGTAGTTTTCACAAGAAATATAAAAAAAACAAGAATCCTCATATTACTGGTTGCAAAATTATAAAAAGAATTAATTTTAAGATACCACCATGCTATCAAAATTTTCTAACAAAAGTGACAAACAAATATGACCAAGTTGTTAATGCAAGAAATGATTAATTTAATAAGTTTAAGCTCTATTCTACTTATGTTATGTTATATCAAATACTAATACCTCTCAGGAGTTGCTCGGTTCATTTAAATTTAGATGTAATGAAAAGCTAACAGTAGCTTATCACATGTACAAACCCATCAATAACAAAGTTTGGCAAGATTTTTCTAAACCTCTTTCTATAGGGCCAAACATACTGCAGCTTGTGTCAATCACTTGCCCATTGAAACGTCAAATCACTCAAATTATAGAGAGAATTCCTCTCAACTCCCAGATCACACAAATATGAACATAAGACAAAGAGCTGCACGTATTCAAAGTTTGCTGGTCTACAAACTACAGTTTTATATTCCTTGTATTAAGTAGTACCAAGAAGAGGTTATGTAGGTGAATTTAAACCTCAAATAAGTAGGATATTCCCAAACTTTTTAAGTGATTCTGAAGATAAGATTGTGGGGAAGATAAAAAGTTCCTTTTCAAAGATGCAAGGTCATTTTCATTTCTAGGATTTTGGTATTACTCTCAAACACTATAGTTACTACTGTTTACTTATAAGTTGTTTGACTTAACCAACTTATAAGTCATTTAGTACTATTGAGTTGTTTGGTAATGACTTATTTTTTAACTTATAAATTGACTTATAAATAAGCAATAACTTGAAACTTATTTAAAATTAACTTATAAGTCATTCCTAATAAGTTGGTTTGACCAAATGCAATGTTCATTTTGCCCCTCTTCTATTTTGTTATTGAATCAATGTTAATGTTTTTTTTAATAATCTTTACATTTTATTTTAACTTATAAGTTATTTTCAGCCGAACATTTTTAGAACTTGTTTTAACTTAATTTTTGACTTAAAAGACAAATTAGTGTCTAACGCTTTTAGTTACAAGTCACAGCTTAATATAACTTATAAGTAAACATAATTTTAACTTGAGTCATTTTAAAACAAGTCATTGCGGAACGGGCAAATTAGGAAAAATCATAGTTTCAGTTTATATAAATGTTCAAGGCAACGTGTAGAGCCATTTAGAGCAATCTAAGTTTTCTGCATTTGAGGCTGGTGTGCTACATTGTACGAGCTTCCCATGCTAACGTGGGCACCTCACCATGTGAGGTTGCTTTTTTGTGATCATAGAATGTCCCGTGCAACAGTAATTCAAGTGAAATTATAAAATGAAATCCAATGCACAACAATCAATGAACAAACAATCTGATGCCAATATAAAATTATATATATATATATATATATATATATATATAGAGAGAGAGAGAGAGAGAGAGAGAGAGGAGAGGATGACCTGAAGCGTGAGTTCTGGAAGTGTCGTTGCAGAGATTATGGAGTTGAGTTTCTATATTCTTCAAAAACACAGTTGCTTCGTTGAAAGGCCTAGCCAGATCCGATTTATACTTGACAAGTACCTCGCAATAAGTTTCCTTTGTAAAGAAAAAGAACATTAAAACCAAAAATTAGAATTTGCTGAATGTTAAGATTGAAGAGACTGTATAAGCCAAAGATAGAGAGAGAAACCATGAACTGATCGAGCTCAGGATCGTCGCCCAAGTCGGTCGAAACCGCGGATCTCCTAGATAAGTACTTCTCGCGTCCCATTTCTTCGAACAGATTCGCTATATCCAATGGCGCGCCGACCTGACAAAAACAATTAGATATGAAAAGGTGGTCACCATAAATACAAAAAAAAGAGACGATTTAAATATCAAGGACGAATTCGTGGAAGTTTTAACTAAAAACTTGACCCTAATATGGCGCGTGGGAATTTCTTTTACTACAGAATTTTGAAGAATTATTCAAATGTATCAGTTTTGGTCCAGACAAAGGTAAAGCATCATTCATGTATAGCAGTAATTGTATAGTCTAAATTTAACACTCGAAACAGTTCATGATATATACAGTAAAATTCAAGTCAAAAAGTTAATTAGTCTTCTTCAGTAACGTACAACGACTTTGAATAAGAAGACGCGTACGAACAACTCAAACAGCTAAAGGAGAAACTTCCTGTAGAAGAAAGGATCGATCATGCTCTGACCACACACCAGTGAGGATCACGATTCACGAAACAGTAGGAATATATTTTTTTCTAGTTTTAGGTTTCCTCACAGATCCAACTGTTTTCCGCTAGCTGAATACGATCGGATAGTAAATTCAACATCTAAAGTTATACATACGATACCATACACATGCGTCTGTATAGGGAAATAGGAGAGAAAAAGTAACCCAAAAAAAGTTCTATCACATGCAACGGATCAAGTCTCCTTCGACTAAGTAGCTGCACAAATAAGAGGCTTCAGTTTACCTTCTGGCAATCTATATAAGCTTGGAGCAATTTAGGATAAAGAGGATGAGAAGCGATTTTGGCTCGAATTGCACTAGAAATATCATCTTCTGATCCAGTACTATTATTTCTTTGGATTGAAGCAGCATCTGATATAGCGGACGACGACGTCCCAGAGAACATCTGCTCCGGTGATCTGAAGATCGGAATCTGCTCATCAAAAGCCTGGAAGTCGGCCGGAAAAGCCACTAATGGAGCTTGGTCGGAGAAATCCGGCGTGCAACGGAATCTGTACATTTCCTCCATTATTTTGTGGCAGGGATTTGAGGACAGTAAACACGTCAAGCAGCCAGTACTCCGTGCGTGCGTGCGTCCCCGTATGTGTGAGAGAGAGGATACTAGCTTTGTGATGAACCTTTAAATTTGGGACAGAGGGAGGGTGGAGGGTGAGAGTGGGGGGGGTGGAGAGTGGGATGGGAATATAATAATAATAATAAAAAGGCCGAAAGTGTTAACTGGAAATGGAAGAGCAGAGTGGGACTGGGAGTGTGTTATTGGGGGGTGTGATTTTAGCGTACAAACAAGGAGAAGCCCCGCACCAGACAACCGAACTGTGCCTTTCATTCACTTCCTTATAATCTTTTCCGTCTGCCCATTCTCCGTCTGAGCGCGTCATATATACTTCCAGTTCAACACTAGAACGTACTTAAATGAAAAAGTTAGAATGGATACTTATACCGAAATTAATTTTAGTTAATTAATGAATACAGTATCGACATTTATATTGAATATCAATATATATTTATTAATTGACCTACTTATCGTAAAATTAATTTTATGATAATCGGATCTAAGTTGAAAAAATAATAGTATTATTTACACTTGAGTTTTTGATATTTTGACATAGTCCCCTCCTCTCACACGAAGGTGAGACTCGCTTTATTCTCATGTGAGAGTGGAATGTGGAATTACAGTTTCCAAAATAATACCTCCTCCGTCCTTAAAAGATTTAACAATAACTAAGGTTACGTTTGTTTACAAAGATTATACTTGAAATATGATTATTAATCTAAGTGTCTTGTTTTTAAAAAAAAATTAGACTTAGGACTATTAGTTTAGCAATTATAAAATTGCTTAATCTATATAGTCTTGAGATTATAATTCCTAAATTATAAAGGTACAAATATTTTATCTAAAAAAATGAGATAAAATACAGAAAATGAATGTAATTAAGTCATCTAGTAGAGTTCATTAGTATATAAAAAAGTACTTATCATTTTAAACAATATTCTTGGACTAGTAAGAATAAATTTAAAACTTATTTACTCTTTTACTTTTCTTGATGTATATTCAAATTGTATATTGCTCATTATTTTAGGGAGGAGTAAGTATTTGGTTACACAATTATAAAAGTTTATTAAAAATATTAATGTCAAAATCAAGGTAATTATGTAGTCGAATATGACAATTTATTTTTCATAATTTAAATATGAATTTGTTTGTACTTTTAAATTTTTGGTAAAAATGTTTAAGCCTAAAGAATAGAATTTTTACTTATGTAAAAGTGTTGATCGAGCCCTAATTATTATAATCCTTAAAAATGATTTCGAAGAGTAATTAAACCCTAAAACATTTCAATGTTTAATTTAAAAGTACATTTAGTTGAACTAAAAACTATATATCCCTAAACGGGCTTTTAATAAATACAATTTTATTTTATTTTAGATTCTAAAATAAATAAACATTATACAACTAAATAATAATTTGAGACAATGCATAATAATTAATGATCGCACTTTAAATATTTATAGCGGCAAAAGTAGGCCGCAGTCAAAATATTCCGTACTAATGTTTCTCCTGGTTTTAGGCTCTCTTATTAGCGGCTGCTAATGCAACTACATCATTATAAATAGGAAATAGGCAAGCAAAGTGGAGATGCTTTGCTAAATTAAACACAGGGGATGCCGATGCATCAAGGCATCGTTTTTGTTTCTTCTGTAGGAATAAAAGTTACAAGAGGCATAAAATGATTTATATATCGAAAAATATTTGATAAAGTTAATTTTTGATAAACATGAAGATTTAAGTAATAAAATAAAATAAGACAATTATTATTTTATTTGTCTAATGTATACACATACATTGCATTATAACATTGTCTTCTACTATTGATTTTGTTGTTGTGATTGCATCATTTGACCATTTTATCTATACATTAATCGATAAAAATTGATATTTTTATGTCAAAATTATATTTCGACATAAGTCGAGCATAAATGTGAGATTTATTTATTATTAATGTGAGAAAGATAATGCAAAAATATTAATTTTTTGTGTGAAATTATCAGTTTACTAATAGAATATAAAAAAGCCATGAAGCCTAGTAGATATTAAGTCTTTACTAACAATAAATTTATTAAATATTTTATGTCATTTGATCATTTTATTTATTTATTTATTAAAAAAATTCAGTACGTTTGCGAAAGTAATGTTGTTATATGTTTGTGGTTGTCATAACTCATTGGGCCATATCCCTAAAGTACTTAACTGTTTGTAAATGATTGAACAAAAATGATAATAATTCCAGATTCACATTATTATTATTTATTATTATTATTATTATTATTATTATTTTGTACTCAAAGTCTTATGATTAATTGAGTCAAGAGGGGATTGGTATTATTCATTAATTTATGAATATTTATTTAATGAATTTGGGATTATTTTTAAGAAGCCAATTAGTGGAGTATTTTTTTCATGTACATTTAAGAGCCTAGCTAGTATCATCGACTCAATTTGTAACTTGTCCAATTAACTTGGGTTGGGTAATTCGTGTAAATGGGTGGCTGTCTTTATTGATTTATGAAATTAGGTGGGTTATTAATGAGTTATTCAATGGTGTTAACACCAAAATCTTTTACAACGTCCCAATCACGTAAAGACGTCACCGATTCTCGCACATAGAAAAACACGATAAACACCACAAGTTTCGACGGTAGGACCACGGGATAGCTCGAGCGTGAGAGTCAGTATACGTGTTCACAAGGTTAACAAATGGAGGATGTAATGTCTAGTGTATTGAGAGAGATAATAATTTTCAGTTGTGTGTATATGTGAATATGAATGTGTATGAGAATGTACCTGTTTGTAAAGACTTAGTTGATAGGCTATACTCTCTTTGCTGCGGTTCTTATCGCGCTATCCACTACCTCCGACACGCCCGTCGTGATCCGATGGGTCTGTGGCGCCCAAAATAAATTATACATCACCCATTCGAAGTTGTCAATACGTGACGCACGTAAACAACTACAACTTTATTATTACAACAAGAAACTGTGAGTTTGAATACAAATATTATCTTCTGCATAATATCTATACTCAAATAAATCCTCATCACATTTATTGATACATTATTTTACAAAATGGTGAGGAAAATGGAACAAAAAGGAAAAGGGTGAGCTCAACTAGCCCAAAAAGAATATTATGACTAAGATAATATACAACAAATTACCGTTAGTCTTCAACAGGAAAAAAATCTAATAGAATACAATAGACAACAAATTTTAAATCAATATTCGCAATGAAATAATAATTCATTAGAAGAGTTAAGTAGAGAATGCAAACTACTATCTTCATGTATGAATTTAAAAGTTCATCGCCTATCTTTTATCCTCATAACATCAATCAATATACATCCGGAATCAAATATTCATCTTTGCACTACAGCCAAAGATATTCATCGATTAATCATGTTCATCTAAACACTGCTCATCTTTGCACTACTGACAAAGATATTCTTCAGAAATCATTCATCTTCAGCCTACAAAAGCCAAAAGATATTCAATAATATCATCATTTAAGACCGAGGATGATGAAAAATATTTTTAAAGAAACGAATCCAAAGAAACAAAATGACAAGGATTAAGGATTAAGGATTCGTGACTTTTGTTTTATCCATGTTCAAAAATACCTCAAAAATAATCATAGTGGTGTAAAATTCAAGAATGATCAAAACATGGATACAATCAAAGCTAGTATCCGAATAGATATTTTGGACAAAAAGAAGAAATTTTATTTTTCTATTGAATAGTCTTGATATCGTGAATAGTCTTGGTACAACGTGAATAAGAAACTCAACACCAAAAGATAGAAATTTCACAAAAAAAACATTTTCACGCTTATTAATAGTACTCATGAATAGTAACTCGTGAATAGTAACTCATGAATAGTAACTTCGTGAATAAGTAACTCATGAATAGTAACAAACATGAAAAAGTTCCAAATTTGATAAAAAGTTCCAACTAATATTTCAAAGATAATGATATTGAAGAAATAATATCATTTGAGAAGAAAATAACATCCTTACCTCGAAAGATTAAGACTTCTAAATTTGGAATCTAGGGTATAGTCTTTGAAGGAACTTGCACCGCCTAACAATACTCAAAGTATACTCACAAGAATACGCTCAATATATCGAGAGAGAAATAGAGAGAAACTTCAGTTTACATTGTGATTTTCAATTCTAACCCAAGACCCTATTTATAGGAAAATGCTTAGAACACCAAAGCGAGAAAATTGAATATAATATTAATATATTTTTCACATTTTCTTTAGCCCACCTTAGACAACTGATCTCAGCCCATTTGAATCACATGTGAGGCCAACTTAGTTGCAAAAACGTTTTTCTCAAAATAATTAACTAAAACTCCCAAAATTAATTATTTGAACTTGAACTTCAATAATTCATAATAAATAGCCCTTTTATCAGAAAATTCAAATCTCGCGAGTTTTTATAGAAAATTCAATTCTCTACAACTTTGAAGAAGAAAGTTTTTTCAAATTCCAAACAGAAATTGACCGAAATCCACAAACGGGCGATTTTACAGGCTATAATCAAATTTCGGTCAATAATTGTGTCCACCAACACACAAAACATGTGTTAAACATTTAATGCCACAAAAATACTCTTCCTCCTCATATACTCATATATCCCACATTCATTGTAAAAATATCATCGTTAATATATTATTAAAATAATATATTTAAATAAATTATTTTATCAGAAAAAGATAAAATATTAATTTTCAACAATTGTCACATTAAAAATTTTCTCCATCTATATCCTCATAAAATCAATATTTTCTTCATCATATAAATCAATAATTAATTATTCATAAATAATATTACGAAATCACATTATTGACAACCAGTGCGCTCCTGGATAGAGGGCTTTCCAATAAGGATCTCTCTTCTTGGCGCGCAATTAGATGACCAAACCTCTCCTTATGCGAACTTTCTAGACATTGTCAATAATGTTATCTAATAATATTATTCGGATAATATGAATTATTGTCTCAGATAATGGAAAATACGATTGTAATGACAATTATTGAAACAACAATGAATATAAAATGTCAACGTAGCAATTATTGAATCAATAAAATAAAATACTTTGAGCATTAATTCATCGTAACCATTATTGAGTAGTGCCTTCAATAATTGGTGCAATACTGCAGTGTCATCTTGTTAACAACGGCAGATTCATCGTGTTTTAACCACCGGGTATTCCAACAAAGGTTAATTGTAATAACTACGCCAGTTATTTTTAAATAACTTATATTTGTCGTTTTCTTCATCCAATCGCTTTTTACGTTATGGGGCCCATATTATCGATACGGTCAAGGCTCGTCGCATTTAATATTCCCAAGCAATTTAATATTCTCCGACAACAATGAATATTTTATAACCACTTACTTATTTTGAAATATTTGCATATTTTACCCCTAACTATCCACATTAATCAAATCAACCCTTACTATTTCAAAATAATAAATAGAGAAAATTAAATTTCATTAATAATAAGTTGGGGTCTTACAACCTCCCCTCCTTATGAAATTTCGTCCTCGAAATTGACGTACGTACCTGGTGTTTCGAAAAGGTGAGGATACCTCGCTTTCATTTTCGTTTCCAATTCCCAGGTCATTTCCTCTATAGCATGATTCCTCCACAAAACTTTAACTTGTGGTATGACCTTTGCGCGTAGGACATGCTCCTTCCTATCCAAGATCTTGACAGGTACCTCCTCATACGTTAAGTCTTCGGCTATCTCGTCCGGTTCTAACTCTATAACGTGGTTCGGTCTTTCACATATTTACGAAGTACAGATATGTGAAACACATTATGAACACGAGACATACTCGGAGGTAACGCGAGTCTATAGGCTACATTTCCTACTCGGTCAAGAATTTGAAATGGACCAATAAATCGTGGATTGAGCTTTCCTCTCTTCCCAAATCTTGTAACTCCCTTCCATGGAGCAACTCGCAACAATACATGATCCCCTACACTAAATTCCACGTCCTTTCGATGAAGATCCGCATAACTCTTTTGTCGATCTTGTGCCGTTTGTATACGTTGTCGAATCATTTGGATCTTTTTCGTAGTCATACGTACCAACTCGGGTCCCAACAGTGTTGCTTCACCCACCTCGTCCCAACATACTGGAGAGCGACACTTTCGCCCATATAATGCTTCAAATGGAGCCACACCTATATACTTGCTCGATAAGCGTTGTTGTAGGAGAATTCCACCAATGGTAAATACTTATCCCAACCGCCTCTTGAAGTCTCAGGACACGAGTCTTAATAAATCTTCAAGAGTTTGAATAGTCCTTTCGATTGTCCGTCCGCTTTGAGGATGGTATCTCGAATCAATCATAAATCCATGCCCATAGCTTTTTGCAAGCTAACCCAAAATCTTGAAGTGAATCTTGGGTCACGATCCGAAACTATGGATACAGTGCATGCCATGCAACCTCACAATCTCATTCACGTACATACTAGCAAAGACGTTCAAGTGAATAAGTCTCCGTGATCGGCAAGAAATGAGCGTAGACTTGGTTAATCTATCAACAATAACCCAAATAACATTGATGCCCCGAGAAACCGTAGGAAGACCCGTGAACGAAATCCATGGTAATGTGTTCCCACTTCCATTTCGAATCTCAAGTGGTTGCAAATTACCCTTAGGTACCGGATGCTCCGCCTTTACACGTTGACAAGTTAAACACATTGAGATAAACTTTGCAATCTCTCTCTTCATATTGTTCCACCAAAATGTATGTCAAAGATCACGATACATTTTAGTACTTCCGGGATGGATTGCAAATGGTGTATTGTGTGCCTCCATCATAATCTTGTACTTCAAATCGTAGTCGTTAGAAACACAAAGTCTAGAGTGGACTCAAGTATTCCTTTTCATCAATCCTCGCTTCGAAATAGCTCCTTCTTGTACTTTCTTCTTCATACGCATCATTTCGGCCTGGTGGCTTGAGCAACCTTAACTTTTTCTATTAAAGTTGGCTCTATCGTATACTTGACATCATCGCTTTCGTTCTCGTGATATGATCTTCTTTCTCAACGCGTCCACTACCACGTTCGCTTTTCGGTGATGGTATTGAATAGTGTGGTCGTAGTCTTTCAATAGCTCGAGCCAACGTCATTGCCGCGTGTTGAGTTCTTTTTGAGTGAAGAAATATTTAAGGCTTTTATGGTGCAATATATCTCCACTTTCTCCCCATATAGATAGTGCCTCCATATCTTTAAGCGCTGAACGATCGGGCGCTAACTCTGAATCATGGTAGGATAATTCCTCTCATACTCTTTAAGTTGTCATGAGGCATAGGCTATGACTTTCCCACGCTGCATGATAACACATCCTAACCCTTTGCACAAAGCATCATTGTAGATAACAAATCCATCCGAACCGGATGGTATTGTTAGAAACAGTCTTAAAATAAGTCTCCTCTTAAGCTCTTGAAACTCTTCTCGCATTCTTCGCTCAAACGAATTTTGTATCCTTCCGAAGTTAGCTAAGTTAATGGAGTAGTGATTCGAGAAAACCTTCCACGAATCTCCGATAATAACCAAATAAGCCCAAAAAGCTACGTACTTGATCCACCGACTTGGTTGCTCCCTAACTTTGTATTGCTTCAATCTTGGCGGATCAACAGATACTCCATGTTTCGACACCACGTGCCCAAGAAATGCTACTTCCTCGCCCGAACTCGCATTTCTTCAATTTGGCATATAGTTTGTTTTCACGAAGCCTTTGAGTACCAAATTCAAATGGTGCTCATGATCTTCACGACTTTTGGAATATATAAGGATGTCATCAATAAAGACAACAACGAATCGATCCAAATATTCCTTGAATACTCGGTTCATCATATCCATGAAAGCCGCAGGAGCATTAGTCAATCCGAAAGACACGACTAAGAATTCATAATGCCCATAACGAGTTACGAAGGCGGTCTTTGGAATATCCTCGCCTTCTAATCTTCAAATTGATGATATCCGAGCGAAGATCGATTTTTGAAAAGAATTATGCCTCTTGAATCGGGTCAAACAAGTCATCAATACGAGGTGAGGATACCTATTCTTGATGGTGACATGGTTCAATTCCCCGATAGTCAATACAAAGTCGCATACTCCGCCTTTCTTCTTTACAAATAAAACAGAGAGCCCCCAGGAGATGTACTAGGGCGAATTGAAACCGATGTCCAACAATTCCTGTAGTTGGACCTTTAACTCCGTGAAGTTCAATAGGAGCCATTCGATATGGGGTTTAAGAAATGGGATTTGTACCGAGTTCAAGATCAATAAAGAATTCAACTTCACGCTCGGGGTAGACCGGGAAGTTCTTCTGAAAATCGTCGGAAAGTCAATAACAACAGGAATATTATTCAAATTTGACGTGTCTTTATTCAAATCCATAACATGGGCTAAGAAAGCTTGACATCCGCTTTTTTGATAAACGAATAGCTTTATGATTAGATATGACAATGATTGATTTTAATGGTTTAGTTGCTTGAATTAGCATAACGGTTGGTTAGGAATATGAAAACTAACAACCTTACGAAAATAATCAATTTTGGCGTGATGAGTAGTTAACCAATCAATCCCTAAAATCACATCAAAAACAAGTATCTTTAAAGAGATAAGGTCAGCGGTGTAAGGTAATGGTGCCAACTTGAATCAAACAAGATTTATAAACAATGGATGTGATGAAAGTTTCTCTAACGGAGTTCCCACAGATAGGTCAAAGTCTAATTTCACCGAGTCAAGTTTAAACGCTTGAGCACAAGCAGAGAGATAAATGAATGGGTAACACCGTTATCAAGTAAGGTATAAACTTCGCAAGAATTTATAAATAGCTTACCCGTGATCACCTCGTTTGGGTTCTCGCATTATGACCATCACAACAAACGCTCTTCCTAAATCGTTGACTTTGACTTTTTGGGGACAGATTTTTTGAGTCACCGTCCCCATTGAATTAGGTTTCACTACTGTCTGATCTCGAGCGATATGTCCTTCCTTTCCACAATTATAGCATACCTTGAATCATTGTAGGGCAGTTTGGACTAATATGTCCCTCTTTCCAAGATTATAGCATATATGACCGGTGGTCGTTCTCCTCCCTTAGAACCGATTCTTTGCTCACGTAAGACCGCTGCCTTCACATGGTCATTAAAATCTCCTCTTTTAAAATCTCCTCCCGACTCGCTTCTTCTATTTTCACGGCCATGATTACCACCGAGTGGTTACCATTTTGTCCGTCTGCTTTTTCTCCGTTTGGTTATCATTATTCGTTGATCGCTATCTCCGTACGATCCTCGGTTGTGGTCCTCAACCGACCGTACTCGTTATCTCGCCTAATAATTGAGCCCTGCTTACAACATCTGAATAGAGAAAGTTTATGAAAATGAGATATCGACGTATCTTGGGTTTCAAACCTCTAAGAAACATCCGTGTCATCGTTCCTCATTCTCCACCAAATGAGGTGCAAACCGGATAACTCTATGCAAACTTTGCCTCGTCTTCGAGACACCGTCATGTTGTTTTGCTTTAATCGATGAACTCCACTTCCTTCATACGACGAACACTTTCGGAAAGTATTTGTCATTAAATAGCTTTCAAACGCCTCCCAAGACATGCCGAGAAGTGCGGTGGATGGGTAAGCTTCACAGACTCCCACCGATGATCTCGCTTCGCCACGGAACATAAAGGTGGCGAATGGAACCTTCTGTTCCTCCGCATCATCCCAAAACATCGAATATCTTGGTAATTTGTTTGACCCATGTTTCGCCATGATCGGATCTGGCTTTCCCTTAAATTCGTGGTCCCAACTCTTTGAATCGCTTGTCGTGTGACAACCCGTGAATTGCTATCATTTCCTCCTCAGATTTTGAACACGAGTCTCCTCGTCGATTTTGCATGAATCGCAAAAGTTTCTAAACATCCCCTCGCTCATCATCTCTTTCCGGTGGTGTTGTTCACAGGAGGAACATTGCCACTGTTGAACGTTCTCCTCGTTGGTGAGTCTGAGCGCTCCCACGATCTCATTTCCATTGTTAATATTCTCGATTCGACATTCTCAAATCACCGCTATAAAACAAGGGTTAATTAAGAAATCAATATATCACATAATATCCTTATATCTTGACCAACTAAAAAAATAAGCTTAGGTAAGACATACTAGCGAAGGATTTACTCGCCTCTCCCTCCTAGTTCTATTCCCCGATCTCCGCCAGAGATCATATCCCTAAGCTCGATACCAACCGTGACGCCCCCAAAATAGGTATACATCACCCATTCTGAGTTGTCAATACACGGTATAAAACAACTACAACTTTATTATTACAACAAGAAAAGCTGAGAGTTTGAATACAAATATTATCTTCTGAGGCAATATCTATACTCAAATAAATCCTTATCACATTTATTGATACATTATTTTACAAAAATGGTGAGGACTACTAAACAATTCTTTCTAAAACCTTCATTCCATACCCCGACTTGTACTTTCTTATATTCTCGCCTCCCGAGAAGAAGAAAAATGGAACAAAAAGGAAAAGGGTGAGCTCAACTAGCCCAAAAAAATAATATTATGACTAAGATAATATACAACAAATTACCGTTAGTCTTCAACAGGAAAAAATCTAATAGAATACAATAGACAACAAATTTTAAATCAATATTCGCAATGAAATAATAATTCATTAGAAGAGTTAAGTAGAGAATGCAAACTACTATCTTCTATGTATGAATTTAAAAGTTCATCGCTCTATCTTTTATCCCCGTAACATCAATCAATATACATCTGGAATCAAATATTCATCTTTGCACTACAAAAGCCAAAGATATTCATCGATTAATCATGTTCATCTAAACACTGCTCATCTTTGCACTACGACCAAAGATATTCATCGAAATCATTCATCTTTGCACTACAGGCCAAAGATATTCAATAATATCATCATTTAAGACCGAGGATGATGAAAATATTTTTAAAAAACGAATCCGGTGAAACAAAATGACAAGGATTAAGGATTAAGGATTCGTACTTTGTTTTATCCATGTTCAAAAATACCTCAAAAATAATCATAGTGGTGTAAAATTCAAAATGATCAAAACATGGATACAATCAAAGCTAGTATCCAGAATAGATATTTTGGACAAAAAAAGAAATTTTATTTTTCGGTGAATAGTGCCGTACTACGTGAATAGTAACTCAGACACCAAAAGATAAAATTTCACAAAAAACATCTTCACGCTTCATGAATAGTACTTCGTGAATAAGTAACTCGTGAATAAGAACTCATGAATAGTAACTCGTGAATAAGTAACTCATGAATAAGTAACCCCACATGAAAAAGTTCTAAATTTGATAAAAAGTTCCAACCAATATTTCAAAGATAATGATATTGAAGAAATAATATCATTTGAGAAGAAAATAACATCCCTTACCTCGAAAGATTAAGTACTTCTAAATTTGGAATAAAGATTTATAGTCTTTGAAGGAACTTGCACCGTCTAACAATACTCAAAGTATACTCACAAGAATACGCTCAATATATCGAGAGAGAAATAGAGAAAACTTCAGTTTCTGTTGTGATTTTCAATTCTAACCTAAGCACCCTATTTATAGGAAAATGCTTAGAACACCAAAGCGTAAAATTGAATATAATATTAATATATTTTCACATTTTCTTTAGCCCACCTTAGACAACTGATCTCAGCCCATTTGAATCACATGTGAGGCCAACTTAGTTGCAAAAAACGTTTTTCTCAAAATAATTAACTAAAACTCCCAAAATTAATTATTTGAACTTGAACTTCAATAATTCATAATAAATAGCCTTTTTATCAGAAAATTCAAATCTCATGAAGTTTTTATAGGAAATTCAATTCTCTACAACTTTGCAGAAGAAAGTTTTTCAAATTCCAAACAGAAATTGACCAAAATCCACAAACGAAGCGATTTTACAAAAGCTATAATCAAATTTCTATTAATAATTGTGTCCACCAACACAAAAACATGTGTTAAACATTTAATGCCACAAAAATACTCTTCCTCCTCATATACTCATATATCCCACATTCATTGTAAAAATATCATCGTTAATATATTATTAAAATAATATATTTAAATGAATTATTTTATCGAAAAAAGATAAAATATTATTTTTCAACAATTGTCACATTAAAATTTTCTCCATCTATATCCTCATAAAATCAATATTTTCCTCATCATATAAATCAATAATTAATTATTCATAAATAATATTACGAGAATCACATTATTGACAACCGTGCGCTTCAGGGATAGGGGGCTTTCCAATAAGGATCTCTCACTTCTTTGGCGCAATTAGATGACCAAACCTCTCCTTAGACAGAACTTTCTAGATATTGTCAATAATGTTATCTAATAATATTATTCAGATAATATGAATTATTGTTCCGATAATGGAAAATACGGTGTAATGACAATTATTGAAACAACAAAGAATATAAAATGTCAACGTAGCAATTATCAATCAATAAAATAAAATCTTTGAAAAGAATTATCGTAACCATTATTGAGTAGTGCCTTCAATAATTGTTGCAATACCGTGTGCTACTGTGCAACAACGCGTATTATTGTGTTTTAACCACCGGGTATTTCAACAGTGTTAACGGTAACAACTAAGCCGTTATTTTTAAACAACTTATATTTTTCGTTTTCTTCATCCAATCGCTTTCCGTTATGGGGCCCACATGGTCATTATCGCACTTTGTCGCATTTAATATTCCCACAACGATCATGAATATTCTCCGACAACAATGAATATTTTATAACCACTTGCTTATTTTGAAATATTTGCGTATTTTACCCCTAACTATCCACATTAATCAAATCAACCCTTACTATTTCAAAATAATAAATAGAGAAAATTAAATTTCATTAATAATAAGTTGGGGTCTTACAGTCCTGCGCCACCGCCAAATCTTATCTACTCACTACCTTTGGTCATCTGTTTATGCCATTCGGTATGCTATAATCCCATCCACATTAATGCATGGCGGTGTCTTAGTCAACTGTCATGCTTTTTTCATCATTACAAGTCAAAGTAATAGATATTAAATGATCTAATGGGTTAGTCGATGAACCAATCCTGTCTTATAGGGTTAAATAGAAGTAATATGGTGACTAGGCCCAATTGACTTTCAAGGTTCAATAATGATGGTCCAATAGATTAATTAAACAAGTGAGCCCAACTTACTCGGCCCCAAAGAGGGAAATATCACGACCCAACATTGCCCCTAGTTTTTTTGTTGAGCAATGAATGTTTAATGAAAACTATAAGTGGTCCATGATATTAGAATTTACTAAAGGCCCATAACAGGAATTAATTGAGACATACCCAATTTGGTCCATAAGATGAGACAGGGAATGGATGAATGTCCAGAGTAAAAGGCCCAGTCAATAAAGGATTGAAATTGAACAAGACGGTCTAAAAACCGGAAATCCAACCGAGAAGCCTAATCTGATAAAATGTCTAAGAATTGGTCTAAACGCTTCCCATTCGAATTCTCATCATTACTAACATTTAATGTGCCGCCTTCGTAACTCGTGTAACCGCCAGTATAAAAGATAAACTTTACCAATTTTGACGGTTTTACCTGCCAATTTGAACTTTGAACCTTTGAGCTTTCTTCTCCTTCACAGAACTTCCTTCACTGTTTCACGAAATCTCAACAATGGTGACTGTGAATTCTAACCAAAATTCTCCCCTTTGCGTGACTCCCGTTTGCACCGTTTACCCCAATCCAAACCCTAACCAAGAGGGTTCGAGTTCCAATCCCCAATCCACAGCAACCATGGGGAAGAATCCGCCCCTGATCCCTTCTCTGCCTCCTTCCGACTTCTTCAAGGATGGGGAACAGTTTTCTCATGCCAATACCCTCTCCACTATTACGGAATCTGAGATACGTATCCTCCGGACTCGCTATCAGATTCCGGATATGTACGCTATAAGGGCTCCCGCTCCTGAAGAACGCATGTACCATCGACCGGATGGTTGGGTCACTATGCCAGTTATTTTTCTTGAAAAGAGGATTCGTCTACCCCTCCATGCCTTCGTCGTTACTCTCCTAGGATTCATAGGAGTGGGTTTCACCCAGTTGGTGCCTAATTCCTACATCCACATTCTGGCATTCATTGCTTTCTGCCACGAATTAGGGATTCCTCCCTCTGTCGACATCTTCTTCACCCTCTTCTCCGCCGGTAGATCCCGAGAACGAGGTTTCAAAATGTTGAGCAAACAGTCTCCACGACCCAACACCAGATTTGAGAAGAGACCCCTGATGGATACCCCTTCAAGCAACAAGGGATGACACAAAAAATGGTTTTTTGTTACGGGATCTGAAATCTCTTCTCTTTTAGATTGGACCATCTCTGATCGGATCTCTGCTGACTTTGGAGATATCCCCGAAGAGCGTGTGAAGGAAATGGCAGAATTTTTGAAGAAGATTTCTCCGAAGGAATGGAGTTTTGCATTTCTGACTAAGCAAGCCTGGCTATATGACCATAAATGTAAGTTTCGAACAACTTTGTAACACAGTTTTTTGAGATATTTAAGTGATATTGGTTCTGATACATGGTTATTTGCACTGTCTCTGATCAAACCAACTTATTTGGAAGTAAAAGAATTAGAAGACTTTTTGGCAGGGAAGATTATGGATGAGAGTGAAGAGCCTCCGACTGAAGAATCTTCCCAAGCTAATCCTCCCGTCACCGATCCACCTAATGTCTCTCTTCAGAACGACAAACCCCAAACTAATGAACCCATCGTTCCTGAAGAATCTCTCAGACCTCGGCGAAGGAAGAGAGCCGCCAAGAAATCCAAATCCACCCAGCCGGAAACAAATCTTGAAAGTGATCCTAAACAATTCTCAAGCAATTCCACAAGCAACCCCTCGTCTAATCCTAGCTCTGCACCTTCGAATCATCCTGGTAAGAGAAGCTCAGCGATATACCTCTCCACGATCGGGCGAAGGTTCTCCGTGCTAAGAAGATAAGGACAAAGATTACCCCTTCTTTTGTTGCTCCCGAAGCGAGCATGAAATTTACTGCACATGTCTGCCCAAGATGAAATTGAATCCGAGGGAAAAGTCCCCATCCACTGCCGGGCATCCTTTCTAAGCGTTGTGACAAAAGTATGACACTTAGCAACATCGCTAAAGTCATAATAATCCATCAGTCGGTCGAACGCCTGACTGTGGTCGTAGGGATCCCCCGATCCATCATAACTTTCAATGTGGGGCAACCTCTTGGTGGGGTCAGCTTTCTCTTTTAGAATCTCTGCGGAAAAAGGGGATGCCTTCCTTCCCGAAGTATCTTTCATTTTTTGCACTTCGGCAAGCTGCTTTCGAAGTTCCTTTAATTCTTTAACCAGATACTCTACACCTTCTAGTTGAGATGATACTTCTTTTTCTGGCGACTCCTTCTTCTGAACGGACCGATTTCTTACAACAGAACCTCCAACTTTAGAGGGACTTTTCCGATTACGAGCATCTACAGGGTGGTGTACCCTCAGTAGACTCTCGGGAGTATGACCTCTAGATAAACTTTGTCTCTGAACTCGGGCGCTATGGTGAGAATGCGCAACAACAAGTGCCTTCTTTGTACTCTCAGGAGTGCGATCTCTGGATCGACCTCTTCGTCCGCTTCGACCATGTTCCTTAGAATCAACAGGGTGATATGCCCTCTTCGATCTTTGAGGAGTAGGGCTTCGGGATCTTCTTCTTTCTCGAGTTTGGACCCGAGACTCTCGTCCTGAATGAGCAGGTTCCTTCCCACTCCGATGCCCTCGCTTCTTGGATGAAACATAACCGAACTCTTCGTCCCCTTAACTCGCTATTCGAGCCATCCGTCAGCCTATATCTTGTCATTTGCTTCATAAGTACATCCATAGCTCTATCTACTTCATCTTCCATCTTAGCCAATCGGGAGGCCTTTGCGTCTTGGTCATCTCTCAGATCGAGTTCTAGGCGAGGTGCCTTCTTCTGCTTTCCACCATGACCGCACCCTCTCTCTCCGTGAAAAACTAGCTTACGTTTAGCTTTGCCCACCGCCTTCGGCCGAGAATCTTAAGGTGAACGTTTGGACGCTGTGCTGGCGTGAACACTTATTGTAGGTCCCAAACGATCTTTGGCAGACACTCGTGGTGCTGATTCACAGACAGCCATCGGCTCCCCTTCGGGTGTAGGTGTTCTACTCTTCACCATGAATACTGATGTAGAACAAACACAGTGTGACGCCCCCAAAATAGGTATACATCACCCATTCTGAGTTGTCAATACATGGTACAGAAACAACTACAACTTTATTACTACAACAGTAAAACTGTGAGTTTAAATACAAATATTATCTTCTAGACAATATATATAATCAAATAAATCCTCATCACATTTATTGATACATTATTTTACAAAAATGGTGAGGACTACTAAACAACTCTCTCTAGAACCTTCATTCCATACCCCGACTCGTACTCGATATATTCTCGCCTCCTGAGAAAAATGGAACAAAAAGGAAAAGGGTGAGCTCAACTAGCTCAGTAAAGAATATTATGACAAAGATAATATACAACAAATTACCGTTAGTCTTCAACAGGGAAAAATCTAATAGAATACAATAGACAACAAATTTTAAATCAATATTCGCAGTGGAAATAATAATTCATTAGAAGAGTTAAGTAGAGAATGCAAACTACTATCTTCCATGTATGAATTTAAAAGTTCATCGCTCATCTTTTATCCTCGTAACATCAATCAATATATATCCGGAATCACATATTCATCTTTGCACTACTGTGCCAAAGATATTTCATCACCGGTCATGTTCATCTAAACACTGCTTCATCTTCTTGCACTACAGCCAAAGATATTCTTCGAAATCATTCATCTTTGCACTACAGCCAAAGATATTCCATAATATCATCATTTAAGACCGAAGATGATGAAAAATATTTTTAAAGAAACGAATCCAAAGGAAACAAAATGACAAGGATTAAGGATTAAGGATTAAATACTTGGTTTTATTCACGTCCAAAAATACCTCAAAAATAATCGCAGTGGTGTAAAATTCAAGAATGATCAAAACATGGATACAATCAAAGCTAGTATCCGAATAGATATTTTGGGACGAAAAGAAAATTTTTCATTTTTCGATGAATAATTAATATCGTATTCGTGAATAATGTCGATATCGTGAATAAATCTCAGATATCGTGAATAGTAACTTCGACACCAAAAGTTCCAAATTTGATAAAAACTTCAGATCAATATTTCAACATAATGATATTGAAGAAATAATATCATTACGAAAAAAATAATATCCCTTACCTCGAAAAGATCGAAGATTTCTAAATTAAAACACCTGATATATAAGCTATGACTTGAACTTTTACCGTATAACAATACTCAAATTATACTCAAAATACTCACAAGAATACGCTCGATAATATAGAGAGAAAACTTGATTTACGGTGTGATTTTCAATTCTAACCTAAGCACCCTATTTATAGGAAATTGCTTAGAACACCAAAGCAAAAAATTTAATATAATATTAATATATATAAAATTTTTCCTACGCACATTCTTATAAACTGAAATCAGCTCATTTCAACAACCAACCAAGCCCACCAAACATATCAAAAACGTTTTTATTATTTAAAATAATTAAAACTTCCAAAAATCAATTATTCAGGAATTTCAGAACATCAATAATTCATAATAAATAACCCTTTAATCAGAAAATTCGAATCTCACGAATTTTTATAGGAAATTCAATTCTCTACAACTTTGCGTAAGAAAGTTTTTCCAAATTCCAAATGTAAATTGACCGAAATCCACAAACCAAGCGATTTTATTGTGCTATAATCAATTTTCAATTCGATAAATGGGGTCCACCACATTGTTTAACATGTTTTAAACATTTATTGCAACAAAAATACTCTTCCTCCTCAGTATACTCATATATCCCACATTCGTTGTAAAAATATCACCATTATTATATTATTAAAATATAATAATACATTATCTTATCGTAAAAAGATAAAATTTCAATTTTCAACAATTGTCACATTAAAATTTTTCTCCATCTATATCCACATAAAATCAATATTTTCCTCATCATATGAATCAATAATTAATTATTCACAAATAATATTACAGTAATCACAATATTGACAACCAGCAGCCCAGAGAAAGAGGGCTTTCCAATAAGAATTTCTCCTTCTTGGCGGCCAATTAGGTGACCAAACCTCTCCTTAGATGTAACTTTCTAGACATTGCCAATAATGTTATCTAATAATATTATTCGATAATATGAATTATTGCTTCGATAATGAAAAATACTTGTGTAATGACAATTATCAAAACAACATCAATATAAAATATCAACGCAACAATTATTGAATCAATAAAATAAAATAATTTGAATAATAATTACGTAACCATTATTGAGTAGTGCCTTCTTACGTAAGAATCAATAATTGGTGCAATACCACGTATCTTCTTGTTTTAACCACCGAGTATTTTAACAAGATTAATGGTAACAACTACGCTAGTTATTTTTAACCAACTTATATTTGTCGCTTTTCTTCATCCAATCGCTTTTCAGTTATGGGGCCCACACATGGGTCATACCGTCGCATTTAATATTCCCCGACAAGCGATTCTGAATATTCCACGACCAAACGAATATTCCCAACAACAATGAATATTTTATAACCACTTGCTTATTTTGAAATATTTGCATATCTTACCCCTAACTATCCTCAATAATCAAATCAACCCTTACTATTTCAAAATAAAAATAGAAAATTAAATTTCATTAATAATAAGTTGGGGTCTTACAACCTCCCTCCTTATGAAATTTCGTCCTCGAAATTGACGTCACGATACTGGTATTTCGAAAAGGTGAGGATACCTCGCTTTCATTTCGCTTCCAATTCCCGTGTCATTTCCTCTATAACATGATTCCTCCACAAAACTTTAACTTGTGGTATGACCTTTCAAGGTGTAGGACATGCTCCTTCCTATCCAAGATCTTGACAGTACCTCCTCATACGTTAAGTCTTCTTGACTATTTCGTCCTGGTTCTAAATCTATAACGTGGTTCGGGTCTTTCATATATTTATGAAATACGGATATGTGAAACACATTATGAACACGAGACATACTTGGAGGTAACGCATGAGTCTATAGGCTACATTTCCTACTCACCAAGAATTTGAAATGGACCAATAAATCGTGGATTGAGCTTTCCTCTCTTCCCAAATCTTGTAACTCCTTCCATGGAGCAACTCGCAACAATACATGATCCCCTACACTAAATTCCACGTCCTTTCGATGAAGATCCGCATAACTCTTTTGTCGATCTTGTGCGGTTTGTATAATGTTGTCTAATCATTTGAATCTTTTCGGTGAGTCATATCGTATCTTAACTCGGGTCCCAACAATGTTGCTTCACCCACCTCATCCCAACATATTGGAGAATGACATTTTCGTCCATATAATACTTGAATGGAGCCACACCTATACTTGCTCGATAATCGTTGTTGTAGGAGAATTCCACCAATGGTAAATACTTATCCCAACCGCCTTGAAGTCTAGGACACGAGTCTTAATAAATCTTCAAGAGTTTGAATAGTCCTCTCGATTGTCCGTCTGTTTGGGGATGGTATCTTAACTAAATCGCAAATCTGCGCCCATAGCTTTTTGCAAGCTAACCCAAAATCTTGAAGTGAATCTTGGGTCACGATCCGAAACTATGGATACAGCATGCCATGCAACCTCACAATTTCATTCACGTCATATACTAGCAAAGACGCTTCAAGGAATAAGTCTCCGTATCGGCAAGAATTGAAAGCGGACTTGGTTAATCTATCAACAATAACCCAAATAGCATTGATGCCTTGAGAAACCGTAGGAAGACCCATAACGAAATCCATGGTAATGTATTCCTCTTCCATTTCGGAATCTCAAGTGGTTGCAGAACGGACCCTTAGGTACTAGATGCTCCGCCTTTACACATTGGCAAGTTAAACACATCGAGATAAACTTTGCAATCTCTCTCTTCATATTGTTCCACCAAAATGTATGTCAAGATCACGATACATTTTAGTACTTCCGTGATGGATTGCAAATGGTGTATTGTGTGCCTCCATCATAATCTTGTACTTCAAATCGAGTCGTTAGGAACACAAAGTCTAGAGTGGACTCAAGTATTCCTTCTTCATCAATTCTCGCTTAGGAATAGATCCTTCTTGTACTTTCTTCTTCATACGCATCATCTTCAAGCCTGCGGCTTGAAAGCAACCTTAACTTTTTCTATTAAAGTTGGCTCTATCGTATACTTGACATCATCGCACTTCGCTCGCGCATATGATCTTCTACTCAACGCGTCAACTACCACGTTCGCTTTTCCGTGATGGTATTGAATAGTGTGGTCGTAGTCTTTCAATAGCTCGAGCCAACGTCATTGTCGCGTGTTGAGTTCTTTTTAGTGAAGAAATATTTAAGGCTTTTATGGTCCAAATATCTCCACTCTCTCCCCATATAGATAGTGCCTCCATATCTTTAATAGCGAAAATGATCTACGCTAACTCTAGATCATGAGTAGGATAATTCCTCTCATACTCTTTAAGTTGTCGCGAGGCATAAAGCTATGACTTTCCCACGTTGTATGAGAACACATCCTAACCCTTTGCACGAAGCATCATTTGTAGATAACAAATCCATCCGAACCGGATGGTATTGTTAGAAAAAGTCTTAGAAATAAGTCTCCTCTTAAGCTCCTGGAAACTCTTCACGATTCTTCACTCCAAACGAATTTTGTATCCTTCCGAGTTAGCTAAGTTAATGGAGTAGCGATTCGAGAAAACCATTCCACGAATCTCCGATAATAACCAAATTAAGCCCAAAAACTACGTGCTTGATCGCAACTTACATTCGCTCCCGAACTTGTATTGCTTCAATCTTCGTCGGATCAACAGATACTCCATGTTTTGACACTGACGCGCCCAAGAAATGCTACTTCCTCAAGCCGAAACTCGCATTTCTTCAATTTGGCATATAGTTGGTTTTCACGAAGCCTTTGGAGTACCAAATTCAAATGGTGCTCATGATCTTCACGGCTTTTGGAATATATGAGGATGTCATCAATAAAGACAACAACGAATTGATCCAAATATTCCTTGAATACTCGGTTCATCATATCCATGAAAGCCGCAGGAGCATTAGTTAGTCCGAAAGACATGACTAAGAATTCATAATGCCCATACCGAAGTTCTCGGGCGCTCTTTGAATATCCTCGATTCTAATCTTCACCGATGATATCCGAATCGAAGATCGATTTTTGAAAAGAATTTTGCCCTTGCAACTCGGGTCAAACAAGTCATCAATACGAGGTAGAGGATGCCTATTCTCGATGGTGTCATGGTTCAATTCCCGATAGTCAATACTGAAAGTCGCATACTCCCGCCTTTCTTCTTTTTACTGAATAAAACAGGAGCACCCCAAGGAGATGTACTAGGATGAATGAAACCGATGTCCAACAATTCCTGTAGTTGGACCTTTAACTCCTGAAGTTCAATAGGAGCCATTCGATATGGGGTTTTAGAAATGGGCTTTGTACAAAGTTCAAGATCAATAAAGAATTCAACTTCACGCTACGGGGGTAATCGGAAGTTCTTCAGAAATACGTCGGGAATGTCAATAACAACAGAATATTATTCAAATTTGGCGTGTCTTTATTCAAATCCATAACATGGGTTAAGAAAGCTTGACATCCGCTTTTTCAATAAACGAATAGCTTTATGATTAGATATGATAGTGATTGATTTTAATGGTTTAGTTGCTTGAATTAAATAACAACGGTTGGTTAGGAATATGAAAACTAACACCTTACGAAAACAATCAATTTTGGCATGATGAGTTTATTAACCAATCAATCCCTAAAATCACATCAAAAGCAAGTATCTTTAAAAGATAAGGTCAACGGTAAGGTGATGGTGCCAACTTGAATCAAACAAGATTTATAAACGAGTGGATGTGATGAAAGTTTCTCCTAACTGAGTTTCCACAGATAGGTCAAAGTCTAATTTCTCCTGAGTCAAGTTTAAACGTTGAGCACATGCGGAGAGATAAATGAATGGGTAAAGACCCAGATGTCAGTAAGGTATAAACTTCGCAAGAATTTATAAATAGCTTACCCGTGATCACCTCGTTTGGGTTTCTCGCATTTTGACCACGATCACAACAAACGCTCTTCCGAAATCGTTGACTTTGACTTTTTCTCGAGACGATCTTTTGAGTCACCGTCCCCATTGAACTAGGTTTCGCTTTCTGCATCTGATCTCGAGCGATATGTCCTTCATTTCCACAATTATAGCATACCTTGAACTGTTGTGGGCGGTTTGGATCGATATGTCCCTCTTTTCCGCATTTTCAGTAGCATATGACCGGGTGGTCGTTTCTCCTCCCTTAGAACCGGTTGTTACGCAGACCGCTGTCGTTTCACATGGTCGTTGTTAAATCTCCTCTTTTAAAATCTCCTCCCGACTCGCTTCTTCTATTTTCATGGCCATGATTACCACCAGAGTGGTTACCATTTTTGTCTGTCTGCTTTTTCTCCACCGGGTTATCATTATTACATTGATCGCTATCTACGAATGCGATCCTCGTTATGGTCCTCGTTGAATATACTCGTTATCTCGCTTCTAACAATTGAGCCTCATTAACAACATCCGAATAGAGAGAAATTTATGAGAAATGAGATATTGTCGTATCTTGGGTTTCAAACCTCTCGAAACATCCGCGTCATCGTTCCTCATTCTCCACCAAATGAGGTCAAACTCGGATAACTCTGCAAACTTTGCCTCGTCTTCGAGACACCGCCATGTTGTTTTGTTCCAATCGATGAACTCCACTTCCTTCATACGATGAACACTTTCGGAAAGTATTTGTCATTAAATAGCTTCTAAAACGCCTCCCAAGACATCTTTGAGTCTTGGGGCGGATGGAGTGCGCATCATGAGACTCCCACCGGTAGTGCCGCCTCATCGCCACTAACATAAAAGGTGGCGAATGGAACCTTCTGTTCTCCGTGCATCCCAAGACATCGAATATCTTGGTAATTTGCTTGACCCATGTTTCCGCCATGATCGGATCTGGCTTTCCCTTAAATTCGTGGTCCCAACTCTTTTTGATCGCTTGGTTGTGACAACCCGTGAATTGCTATCATTTCTCCTCAGATTTTTGAACACGAGTCTCCTCAAATGCGATTTTGCATGAAATGCAAAAAACTTCTAAACATCCCTCGTTCATCATCTCGCTTTCAATGGTGTTGTTCACAGGAGGAACATTGCCACTGTTGCGCTGCTTCTCCTCGTTGGTGAGTACAAGGCGTCTCCACGGTCTCATTTCCATTGTTAATATTCTCGATCGACATTCTCAAATCTTGTCATAAAACAAGGGGTTAATTAAGGAAATCAATATATCACATAATATCCCTATATAATCGACTTGACCAACTAACAAATAAGCTTAGGTAGGACACACTTTAGCGAAGGATTTACTCGCCTCTCCCCCTCTGATTCTATTCTCCGATCTCCGCCAGAGATCATATCCCTAAGCTCGATACCAACCGTGACGCCCCCAAAATAGGTATACATCACCCATTCCGAGTTGTCAATACATGGTACGTAAACAACTACAACTTTATTATTACAACAAGAAAAGCTGTGAGTTTAAATACAAATATTATCTTCTGTAGACAATATCTATACTCAAATAAATCCTCATCACATTTATTGATACATTATTTTACAAAATGGTGAGGACTACTAAACAACTCTCTCTGTAACCTTCATTCCATACCCCAGGCTTCGTACTTCGCTATATTCTCGCCTCCCGATAAAAATGGAACAAAAAGGAAAAGGGTGAGCTCAACTAGCTCAATAAAGAATATTATGACAAAGATAATATACAACAAATTACCGTTAGTCTTCAACGGGGAAAAATCTAATAGAATCTGATAGACAACAAATTTTAAATCAATATTCGCATGAAATAATAATTCATTAGAAGAGTTAAGTAGAGAATGCAAACTACTATCTTCCATGTATGAATTTAAAAGTTCATCGCTCATCTTTTATCCCTCAGAACATCAATCAATATATATCCGAATCACATATTTATCTTTGCACTACAGGCCAAAAGATATTCATCACCGTCATGTTCATCTAAACACTGCTCATCTTCAGCTTTTACAGGCCAAAGATATTCTTCGAAATCATTCATCTTTGCACTACTGAGCCAAAGATATTCCATAATATCATCATTTAAGACCGAGGATGATGAAAAATATTTTTAAAAAACGAATCCAAAGAAACAAAATGACAAGGATTAAGGATTAAGGATTCGTACTTTGTTTTATTCACGTCCAAAAATACCTCAAAAATAATCGCGGTGGTGTAAAATTCAAGAATGATCAAAACATGGATACAATCAAAGCTAGTATCAAGAATAGATATTTTGGGACGAAAAGAAAATTTTTCATTTTTCGATGAATAGTGTCGATGATAAGTGAATAATGTCGATATCGTGAATAGTCTTAGTATCGTGAATAAGAATCTCAAACACCAAAAGTTCCAAATTTGATAAAACTTCAGATCAATATTTCAACATAATGATATTGAAGAAATAATATCATTACTGAAAAAAAAAATATCCCTTACCTCGAAAGATTAAGACTTCAAATTGAAACAGGATATAGGCTATGACTTGAACTTGCACACCAGATATAGCAATACTCAAATTATACTCAAAATACTCACAAGAATACGCTCGATAATATAGAGAGAAAAAACTTGAGTTTACGGTGTGATTTTCAATTCTAACCTAAGCACCCTATTTATAGGAAATTGCTTAGAACACCAAAGCAGAAAATTTAATATAATATTAATATATATAAAATTTTTCCTACGCACATTCTTATAAACTGAAATCAGCTCATTTCAACAACCAACCAAGCCCACCAAACATATCAAAAATGTTTTTATTATTTAAAATAATTAAAACTTCCAAAAATCAATTATTCAGGAATTTCAGAACATCAATAATTCATAATAAATAGCCCTTTTATCAGAAAATTCGAATCTCACGAGTTTTTATAGGAAATTCAATTCTCTACAACTTTGCAGAAGAAAGTTTTTTCAAATTCCAAACAGAAATTGACCGAAATCCACAAACGGACGATTTTACGGTTTATAATCAAATTTCACCAATAAATGGGGTCCACCGACATGTTTAACATGTTTCAAACATTTATTGCAACAAAAATACTCTTCCTCCTCAGTATACTCATATATCCCACATTCGTTGTAAAATATCACCATTATTATATTATTAAAATATAATAATACATTATCTTATCGAGAAAAGATAAAATTTCAATTTTCAACAATTGTCACATTAAAATTTTTCTCCATCTATATCCACATAAAATCAATATTTTTCTCATCATATGAATCAATAATTAATTATTCACAAATAATATTACGTAATCACAATATCGACAACGAGGCGCCCAGGAAAGAAGGGCTTTCCATAAGAATTTCTCCTTCTTGGCCTTGATTAGGTGACCAAACCTCTCCTTAGAATGTAACTTTCTAGACATTGCCAATAATGTTATCTAATAATATTATTCGGATAATATGAATTATTGCTTCGATAATGAAAAATACTTGTGTAATGACAATTATTGAAACAACAACAATATAAAATATCAACGCAAAGAATTATTGAATCAATAAAATAAAATCTTTGAGCGAAGAATTATCGTAACCATTATTGAGTAGTGCCTTCTTACGTAAGAATCAATAATTGGTGCAATACTGCAATCTTTATTGTGTTTTAACCACCGAGTATTTTAACAAAGATTAATGGTAACAACTACTGTAATTATTTTTAACCAACTTATATTTGTCGCTTTTCTTCATCCAATCGCTTTCAGTTATGGGGCCCACACATGGTCTCGCCATTCGCATTTAATATTCCCCGACAATGCATTTAATATTCCACGACCAAACGAATATTCCCTACAACAATGAATATTTTATAACCACTTGCTTATTTTGAAATATTTGCATATCTTACCCCTAACTATCCTCATTAATCAAATCAACCCTTACTATTTCAAAATAAAAAATAGAGAAAATTAAATTTCATTAATAATAAGTTTGGGTCTTACATGCCCAAGTGATCTCGATGGGTCCCGCCACCGCCATAGCGATACTTCACTACTACCTTTTGTCATCGTTTATGCCACCGAAATTTATAATCCCATCCACATTAATGCATGGCGGTGTGTCTTAGTCAACATGCATGCTTTTCATCATTACAAGTCAAAGTAATAGATATTAAATGATCTAATGAGTTAGTCCAATGAACCGACCCGGTCTTATAGGGTTAAATAGAAGTAATATGGTGACTAGTCCCAGTGACTTTCAAGGTTCAATAATTGTTAACGCCAAGATCTTTCTCCACGTCCCAATCACCAAGACGCGTCCGATATCCTGCACAGTTCAACAAGTTAACACCAAAAGCTTGACGGCCTGACCGTCGGGGGATAGCTCCGGCGTGAGAGTCAGTATCGGCGATCACAAGGTCAACAATGGAGAGGAAATAATGTCTAATGTCTGAGAGAGAATAATAATATGAATGTGTGTGTAATGTTTTGTTACTTACCCTCTTATGTGATCTTAGCCCCATACATACTCCAATCCCGGTTTACCGTGCCACTCATCATCTCCTGACACCTTTTCCCCCACTCCCAGTCATTTTAGCCGAAAGTATGTAGCCTACTTCCTCACCTGCTACCAATATTTGCCACCGCCGGTCATCTGAGTCCCATCCTCATTAATGCCATACAGAAAGGTTGCAGACATAGTAGTCAACTATCATTTGGCATAATGATTACCGGTCAAAGTTGGATTAAGTGACAATTTGTGTAATGGGCCAGTTCAATGATTAAGCCCAAATAATAAAATGACCCAAACGACCGGATCCAAGCGAAAGGACCCAATGAAATGATCAAATAACTGGGCCCAAATCATTCGGACCAACTAGGACAAGAGTAACATGATCCAGGAGAGAGCCCATTAAGTCCGACCCGATAAGGAAAAGGATTATGGCCCACATTGCCCCTAGTCTTTTATTGAATGGATGTTTAATGAAAGACTATAAACAATATAGGCCCGCGACATAACGAGTTATGATAAATCACAAGAGGTCCAAAGCGAAACTCACCAAAGTCCAACAAAAACCGGGTCCAAATTGATATCGGGAATAGAAATGGGAGGCCCAATAGACGCAAAGCCCACTCGGTGAAGATATTTAGACCCAAAACTGGATGAAACCTCTTCCCATTCATCATCATTCTTGTGAATTAAATGTGCGCCCTCGATTCACGTGGTAACCACAAGATAAAAGGTAAACTTTACCAATTCGACGGTTTTACTCCGCTAATTTGAAATTTGAACCTTTGAGCTTTCTTCTCCTCTGCAGAACTTCTTCCTCCGCTTTTACTTAATTCCCAACAATGGTGACCGTGAACTCTAGCCAAAACTCTCCCTTCAAGCGTGACTCCTGTTAGTACTGTCCTCTCCCAACCCAAACCCTAACCAAGAGTGTTCGAGTTCCAACCCCCAATCTTCAACAACCATGGGGGGAAATCCACCTCCCGATCCCCTCAGATCGAACGACTTTTTTAAGGACGGGGAACAGTTTCCACATGCCAACATCCCTTCCTCCGTCACTGAATCTGAGATACGTATCATCCGGACTCGTTATCAGATTCCTGACATGTATGCCATAAGGGCTCCTGCTCCTGAAGAGCGTATGTACCAGTGACTAGACGGTTGGGTCGCCATGCCAGTCACCTTTCTGGAAAAGGGGGTTCGCCTACCTCTCCATGCTTTTGTCGTTACCCTCCTAGGGTTCATAGGAGTGGGCTTTGCTCAGTTAGTGCCCAATTCCTACATCCATATCCTGGCATTCATTGCCTTCTGTCATGAATTAGGGATTTCTCCCTCCGTTGACATCTTCTTCACCCTCTTCTCTGCCGGAAGGTCTCAAGAACGAGGCTTCAAAATGTTGAGTGGCGGTCCCCCGAGGCCAACACCGAGTTCAAGAGAGACCCTGATGGATACCCCTTCCAAAGAACAAGGGTTGGCACGAGAAGTGGTTTTTTGTCACGGGACCCGAAATCTCTTCTCTTCCAGATTGGACTACCTATGATCGGGTCTCTGCTGACTTTGGAGACATCTCCGAAGAGCGTGTGAGGGAGATGACAGACCTTTTGAAGAAGATTCCTCCAAAAGAATGGAGTTTTATACTTCTGACCAAACAAGCCTGGCTATATGACCACAAATGTAAGTTTTGAATAACTTTGTAACATAATTTTTGAGATATATAAGTGATACGGGTTCTGATACATGGTTTTTGCGGTGTCTCTCGATCAAACCAACTTCTTTCTTGAGTGAAAGACCTGGAAGATTTTTTGGCAGGGGAGAATACGAATGTGAACGAAGAGCACCTGATCAAGAATCTTCCTGGTTGATTCCCTGCTACCGATCCACCAACCACTTCTCTTCAAAATGATGAACCCTGCATCAAGGAGCCCAACATACCAAAGAATCCTCGGACCTCGCCAAGAAAAAGATCCGCCAAAAATCCAAATCCACCCAACCTAAACAAACCCCGAAAGTGATCCTGAAACACTTCCCGAAGCAACCCCACAAACAACCCCATCAACCAACCCCAATCCTGCACCTTCTGAACCTACCCCGGTGAGGAGGAGTCTGCTCGACATTCCTTTGCACGATCGGGCCAAGGTTCTTTGTGTAAAGAAAATAAGATCGAAGATAACCCCCGATGCGCCAAGAGCTCAGAAGTTCCCTCGTCTTGTACCGTCATCCTCCGATAATCCCCACGAAATCCAAGTGCACGATGAAAAACCGAATGGGGATCTGTCCCCACTCCATCCCGAAAAAAAACATCTATCGACAGACCACCCTTGGTTCATCTTCTTGCACCTTCACCAATTCCGAAACCCACTCATGCTTTCGGTCTCCTTCTCCTGAAACCATACATGTGGACTCCTCGCCGATTCAATCAACCCCGCCTTTCTCCTCCAAGACAAACGATCGCTAATTCCAAAGGGACGCTATGGCCTCCCCGACCATGTGGCCCCGATTTAATTCCCATTCTCCCTTTCAACTATTCAACGCCTTCGTTCGTGAAACCGATGATCATCGATTTGGGAACAGTTCGAACGGAGATTTACTCAGCGAAGGCATGAGCTATTTGGCGAAGGTAAACGGTTTTCTCCTTTATTTCCGAATTTATCTTCATACCTATACATCTGAGAACTGATTAAATAATATTGGACATGCATAGGCAAATGCTGTGTTCGGGCATCTGCGTCCGAGGTCTCTCGAGGCTGAATCTGAGGAAGGGGCTCTGAGGAAGGAGAATGCCCTTCTGAAGTCTGCCTTGGCTAGGGAAAAGACTCAACGCGAATGCATTCTTCATACAAATGAAGGGCTTCAAAAAGAGTTAGCCCAAGCCAAGGGAGATGTAAAGGCCTCCAATGAAGAACTAAAGTCAACCAAAGCACAACATGAGGAAATCATCAAAATGAATGTTGACTTGGTTCAGAGGAGCGAGATAAGGATGGAGAAGATCAAGGAATTAAAGGCTGATGCTAAACTCCTGACCAAGACCATCCAAAAATTAGAGTTGGCGAGAGACTCGTCATCCAGAATAAACGACAAAAGCTTGAAGAAGAAATCCGAGAACTCAAGGCTCTTGGGACCTTGGGCCTCCTCTAACCAAATGACCTTCGCAAATAAATCATGAAGAGTATCGGAACTCGGATGAGATCAATTGGGAGATAATGAAGATATATTCTGAGAGTTACGAGCTTTGCCGGAGTCGTGGCAAGGAGAAGCTTATTGCAGCCAACGCGGATCCATCCTTGCTCGACTCTTCAGATGACGAAGATGGCGCCTGAAGCTGATGCTCTTGTTTTTCCTTGATTTCATTAGAGAATATTTATGAAGATTTCTGTTATTTTTCTTTCTTTAATTTATAGGACTTGTAAAAATTATCTAATATTGTAATTAGATTGAATATCAATGAAAGGTGGTTTCATCCCTTATAACTTGGTGCATTTACCTTCCGCCATACTCGATATTAATTTAACTAGAAAGATGCACAAACTCTTTCATGGACTGATTTCGAACTGTTAATTAACAACTAAACATGTCATATAACAGATAAGATGAAGTTAAAGAATGAGGCATTCCGAACTCGACACTTAGAAAAATTTTAGGTAATAAAGTAAATGGATACTTATTAGTTACCGAAGTGTGAGATAGATCTGCTTCATTAGGAATTTGTTTACCCCGAAAGGTCTAACAGAACCAAGAGATGACATTTTCCTACCACGAAGGGCCTGACAAAGTCTAAAGGATGACACTTGCCTACCACGAAGGGCCTGACAAGGTCTAATGTGTCGACAATTGCCTACCACGCAGGGCCTGACAACGTCTTAAGGATGACACTTGCCTACCACGAAGGGCCTGACAAGGTCTTAAGGACCCCATGCCGAAAAGGCTACCATCGAATGGTCAGCGAGTCCACCCGAACCTCCTAACACCAATGACGTTTGCCTACCACGAAGGGCCTGACAAACTCATAAGGACCACCTACGAAAAGGCTACCATCGAATGGTTAATGAGTCCACCCGAACCTCTAACACCAATGACGTTTACTACCACGAAGGGCACGACAAACTCATAAGGACCACCTGATAAGGCTACCATCGAATGGTCACGAGTCCACCCGAACCTCCTAACACCAATGACGTTTGCCTACCACGAAGGGCACGACAAACTCATAAGGACCACTATTAAAAAGGCTACCATCGAATGGTCGGCGAGTCCACACGAACCTCCTAACACCATTGAATCGATCAACCACGAAGACAAGATTTGTTCGAGAAAAAGGGAACTTTATAGATGATGACATAAATATTTACTGAGACTTCCAATGTCTTCGACATCATTTTCTTGAAAGTACTTCCTAAGCTTTGCCAAATAAGTGCAAGTATTCTTAATTGTTGACCCGTCTAATGCCTTCAACCGATAAGTCCCCTGGGACGCGCACTTCAAAGATTTCATACGGTCCTTCCGGTTTGGCATCGCCTTTCCCAGATTCTCGAGGTGTAGATGCTTGAACTTCTCCGAGGACAAAATCTCTACTTGAACCTTGAAACTTTACCCCCTTGTTATAATGCTTGGCCACTCTTCACCGATAAGTCGCCAATTTGATTAAAATTTTTTTTCTTACTTCCTCAAACAAATCAAGATTGGCCTTAAGCCCTTCCTCATTGTAGATCTCTCTGAATCGATGACGACCAAGACTTGGAGATCCAATTTCAACCGGGGACTAAGGCATCGATTACCATAGGCCAATCTGAAAGGTGAATCCCCGTTGTAGTCCTCGGAGTAGTTCGATAAGCCCATAACACGCTAAGTAGCTCCTCTGGCCATCTGCCCTTGGCTTTGTCCAATCTGCGCTTGATCCCCATTCAAAGCAGCTACATTGGTCACTTCAACTTGTCCATTTGACCGAGGATGAGCCACTCAAGTCTTTTCATCTTTGAATCCCGAGTTCTTTCAAAAATTCTTCAAATTTCGATCCCGTAAACCGGCGTCCATTGTCCGATATTACCACCTTAGGAATCCGAAACGAAATACTACTTGATTCTTTCAAAATTTTCAAGCATTCTGTTCGTTATTAACCTAAGTGGCTTTGCTTCTACCCACTTGGTCATATAGTCGATGGCAACTATAACAAAACCGATTTGACCTTTTGCCTTGTAGAGTGGACCCAATATATCAACCCCCTGATGGCGAAGGGGGTATAGGAGATAAGATCAAGTATAGCTCTTCCGGTGGGCGATGTGGGATCGGATTTGTTGAGTTGACACTTCTCGCACTTCTTGACGTATTCGGTTAACTTCTTTGAAGATGGTTGGCGATAATACCCTTGTCGAAGTACTTTATAAATGAATGACTTAGCCGCCATATAGTCGCCATACAGATGCCTTCATGTACTTCTCGGAGAGCATATTCACTTCGGATGGTCGAGGCATTTCAATAGTGGAGATGAGAAGCCCTTCTAATGCATCCCCATCAATCGAACAAAATTAGCACTCTTATACTTGATTTTCTTGGCGAGCATCCGATCCAGAAGGTAAGACGCCATCTGCCGATACTACATATATGGAGTCAACCAAAGAGGTTGGTTCGGTCGATGCACATCACCGATTCATGATGGACACTTTAGGATGTTACAAAATTTCTAAGTAAATCGACCCATCAAAGACGTTAATATCCGTAGTGGCTAATTTGGAGAAAGCGTCGACAATTGAATTTTTATTACGCTCGACTCCACGAAACTCGTAGGATTGGAAATATTGAAGTTGTTCCTTGATTACGCTGATATTTGATCATTTTTGGGCCTCGAGCTTCGTATTCCCCAGAAAGTTGCTTAACGACTAACTGAGAATCACTGAAGATGATTATTCTTTGCACTTCAAGACTCTTTGCCAGTCGTAACCCTGCAAGTACCGCCTCATACTCAGCTTCGTTGTTTGTCGCTTTGAACTGAAATCTGATGGCCTGCTGCACCTTGAATCCCTCCGGACTCGTCAGAATAATCCCTGCTCCACTGACGTCCGTGGTAGAAGACCCATCTGCATATAAATGTCCCACGAACTCTCGCTTCATTGAAGAACTGCGAATCGCTTCTGTCCGATCCTTCAGCTTCTGCCACAACTTCATCAGCTTCAGAAAACGAGCATTCAACCACAAAATCAGCCAAGGCTTGCCCTTTGATGGCGGTTCGGGGATGATATTCAATGAAAAATTGGGACAACTCCATCGTCCATGCAGCTAATCTCCCGATACCTCGGGTTTGCCCATAATCTTCTTCAAAGGTGATCTGTGTATACTATTACCAATCTACCACGGAATTATTGCTAAGCTTTCGATTATGCAGCTATTAAAGCAAAAGCAAACTTTTCAATGTTCGGTACTTTGTTTGACAAAGATCTCTCGAAGGACATACGGCTTATATAATAAACCGGTCTTTGCTTACTTCCCAACTTCACGCACCAAAACGCTCCTACCGCTAACGAACTAACTAGTGCTAAATATAAATATAGAGGCTCGGCGGAGCTGGCTACACCAACAAAGGCTTAGAAGATAAGTAGGACTTGATGCTCTGAAAGGCGTCCTCACACTCCGAAGTCCATTGAAACATCTTTGCATTCTTCAGCCTTTTCAATGTATCAAAGAACGGTAAACATCTTTCTGCCGACTTGGACATGAACCTCCTTAAAGCCTGCAATCCTTCCAACAGACGTTGAACATCTTTAAATGACTGAGGAGTCTTCATGTTTAGGATCGCTTGAATCTTCTCTGGATTGGCTTCAATTCCTCTCGACCGACAAGATAACCAAGAAACTTGCCGACTCCTGTAATCAAGGTGCACTTAGTGGGGTTCAATCTCAAATTGTGATGACGAATTGTCTGAAAGCATTCTTCTAAATCATCCAGATGTTTATGCACCAACATGCTTTTGACAATCATGTCGTCCACGTACACCTCCACATTCTGCGCCTAAATGATATCTCGAAGACATGGTTCATCATCCTCCTGCGGTATGTGGGTCTCGGCGTTGATGCCGAAAAAGTCATTTTCTTATAGACATATACCGAACGATGCGTAATGAACGCCGTCTTCGGTATATCCTCTTTATACATAGAAATTTGATGATATCCAGAGAATGCGTCCATGAAACTTAACAAAGCATACCCCTAAGTGGCATCGATGAGTTGGTCGATGTGGGGTAGCGGGTAGAAATCCTTTGGACAAGCTTTATTTAAATCGGTGTAGTCGATGCAGACTCGCCATTTACCATTTTGTTTCTAGACCAGCACCACATTCGCCATCCATTGTGGGTAGTCGATCTCGAAGATGAAGTCAGCTGCCAACAGTTTTGCAATCTCTTCATCAATGATTCGTTGACGTTCAGGTGCGAAGATCCTCCTCTTCTGTCGGACGGGTTTTTTGACGGGTCCACCTCCAACCGATGCTCAGCGATATCCCTGCTTACTCCTGGCATATCATGAGGTTCCCATGCAAAAATGTCAACATAGCATTGCAGGAGCTCCATGAGGTTCGTCCGGAGAGGTTCCGGCAGACCCGAACCTATTTTCACCGACTTGTTCGCATTGCCCGAGATGAGCTCTATCTCCTCCGTTTCTTCAGCTGACATGACCAACGGTTCGGAACTACTCTCTGTGAAGGGTTCGATCTCTATCGCCATGGTCTACTTCTGCTTCGATACTCCCACCTCCGAGTGATCACGCGGCGTTCTATAACACCTTCGGCCGATCCAAATCCCTTTCACCTCGCCAACCCCATGAGCCGTAGGAAATTTAATTTTGAAATGAGGAATTGAGGTCACAGATTGCAAAGCAATTAAAGTAGGCCTTCCCAAAATAGCATTATAAGCAGAATCTACATACACAACATAAAATTTGCAAATAATTTCTACCTGTTGGGGGGCCGTTCCGAAGATGACTGGTAGTTCAATGGTTTCTACCTCCTGTCCTATCTCCATCTTTCGCCCGTCTAGGTGCATTCTCTGATAAGCGTGGACATACAGAATATCTAAAGAAGACCCATTATCCACCATCATTCTCTTCATATCCACCGAACCCACTTCATGAGTCGCATGCAATGATCCTCGTATGCGGTTCATGACTTCCGAAGGGTAATCTTCATCAGTAAAGGAGATTACCATACTCGAATAAGGTCTGTCTGGTCTTCGGGAGGTATCCGCCACCGATACGCATCAAATCAAGTAACCGGCCTTCTTTCCAACGAGTTTGCGGAAGTACCCCGGTGATAACATCTATCACATGCCTTGCGCAGTCGCTTAGGAGTTAGCAACGCTTCTTTGAATCGGTTGAGTCTTTGAACAGTCCTCTCTCATCTCTGCCGTTGATTAGTTCTCGGCGACCACATCTTTGAATTAAAGCCCCACCTTGTACCTTTCTTTCAATAAAGTCCTTCAAACTAGCACAGTCGTTCGTATCATGACCCGAAGCTTGATGGTAATCACAATACTTACGAGAATTCCCTTTTCCGGCTTAATGTTATCTCGAGGTGGCTCGAAGATAGGTTGATCCTTAATCTGATCCAAGATAATGACCTTCATACGTGTTGAAGTCTTTGTATACGTCCCTATTCACTCTCTGGGCTGGAGCGGATGAACGTCCTCCACCCTGTCTCCAATTGCTATATTTCTTCGACCCGCCTTCGTAGCGGTCTTTATTCCCTTCATTCTTTTTCTGGTCTCTATCGGTTCTGTCCCGATCTGTCTCCTTAAGCAGGTCTGAAGAAGGACGCTGAGGTCGTCCATATAACTTCCTCCACCACGATATAGCCTTCAGCTTTGTCGAAGGCTTCAGTGAGACTCTTCGGGTGATGAAACATTAACTTCTTCACCAACTTCTCTGATTTGACCAGATCTAACCCATTCTAAAACAGTCCAACGGCTTGTAGATCATTCAGGTCTGTCACTTGGCCGACTGCTTCATGGAACCGCTTCACATATTGGCCCAAAGACTCATTCGAAAACTGTCGAACCTGAGCCAACGAACCAGTTAGTTTTCCCTTCTTTGTTGCTCCCGGCGAGCATGAAATTTCTTCGCATACGTATCGCCAAGATGAAATTGAATCCGAGGGCAAAGTCCCCATCCACCGCCGCATCCATCCTTTAAAGGCGTTGTGACAAAAGTATGACACTTAGCAACATCGCATCGCTAAAGTCATAATAATCCATCGATCGATTGAGCGCTTTGATCGTGGGTCATAGGATCCCCGATCCATCATAACTCTCGATATGGGGCAACTTCTTGGTGGGGTCAGCTTTTTCTTTAAGAATTTCCGCGGAAAAAGGGGATGCCTTCTTTCCCGAAGTATCCTTCGTTTTTTGTACTTCGGCAAGCTGCTTCCGAAGTTCTTTTAACTCTTTAACCAGATACTCCACACCTTCTGGTTGAGATGATGCTTCTTTTTCCGGTGACTCCCTCTTCTTCTGAGTGGACCTGGGTTTCTTCAAGATAGAGCCTTGAACTCTAGAAGGACTTTTACGATGGCGAGTGTCCACGGGGTGGTGTACCCTCGATGAGACTCTCTGGAGTCACGATCCCTAGATATACTTCGTCTCTCGAACTCTGCACTACGGGCGAGAATGTGCAACAACAAGTGCTTTCTTTGTGGTCTTAGGAGTGTGATCTCTGGATCGACCTCTTCGTTCTTTCCGACCCTGCTCCTTAGAATCGACAGGGTGATGTGCCCTCTTCGATCTTTGAGGGGTAGGGCTTCGGGATCTTCTTCTTTCTCGAGTTCGGCCCCGAGACTCTCGTCCTGAATGAGCAGGCTCTTTCCCACTTCGGTGTCCTTGTTCTTCGGACTGAACATAACTGAACTCTTCGTCCCTTAACTCTGCCATTCGAGCCATCTGCTCAGCTATATCCTGTCGCTGCTTCACGAGTACTTCCATAGCTCTATCCGCTTCATCTGCCATCTTAACCAGTCGTGAAGCTTTTTCGTCTTGGTCATCTCGGTATCCAGTTCTAGACGAGGTGCCTTCTACTCGTTTCCGACCATGGCCAGACGCTTTCTCCGTCGGGAAGACTAGCCTACTTTTAGCCTTGCCCACCGCCTTCGGCCGAAAATCTTCATGTGATCGTTTGGACGCAGTGCTGGCATGAACACTTATTGCCAGTCCTAAACGATCCTTGACAGACACTCGTGGTTCCGATTCACTGGCAGCCATCGGCTGCTCTTCGGGTGTAGGCGTTCTACTCTTTACCATGAATATTGACGTAGAACAAACACCGTCTGTGATTGAAAAATACTCGAGACACTAGAACTCAACCTCCTCCTTCTAAATACCAAAATGTTAACGCCAAGATCTTTCTCCACGTCCCAATCACCAAGACGCGTCCGATATCCTGCACAGTTCAACAAGTCAACACCAAAAGCTTGACGGCCTGACCGTCGGGGGATAGCTCCGGCGTGAGAGTCAGTATCGGCCATCACAAGGTCAACAATGGAGAGAAAATAATGTCTAATGTCGAGAGAGAATAATAATATGAATGTGTGTGTAATGTTTTATTACTTACCTCTTATGTGATCTTAGCCCCATACATACTCCAATCCTGTTCATCGTGCCACTCATCATCTCCTGACACCTTTTCCCCCACTCCCGGTCATTTCAATCGAAAGTATGTAGCCTACTTCCTCACCTGCTACTACTATTTGCCACCACGGCCATCCTGAGTCTCATTCTCATTAATGCCACGCAGAAAGGTGGCAGAATATAGTAGTCAACTATCATTTGGCATAATGATTACCATCAAAGTTGGATTAAGTGACAATTTGTGTAATGGGCCTCATTCGATATTAAGCCCAAATAATAGAAATGACCCAAACGACCGGATCAAAGCGAAAGGACCCAATGAAATGATCAAATAATCCACCCAAATTATTCTGACCAACTAGAAAGAAATAATATGATCCAGGGAGGGCGGTTCTAAATGCAGTACCAAGAAAGAAGGATTATGGCCCAACAATAATGATGGTCCAATAGATTAATTAAACAAATGAGCCCAACTTATTCGGCCCAAAGAAGGAAAATATCATTACCTGGGTTTGTTGTTAGATGGAAATTAAAGCAGCATTTGCATTGAATTAAAACGATCTGTTTCCAAAATCGACGCAGCAGCCAAAAATTTCAGATTGAGAGGAACCTTGTTTAGCTTATAAGTAAATGTATATATAGTTGTTTTTATTTATTCTAATGGAACTCGATAAATATGATGTTATGATTTTTGATGAGATATGTTTGTATTAATGTTTAATTGTTAGGTATTCCATGTGGGAGTTGATTTAATTTATGAAGTCTGAGAGAAATCCTACAAAGGAAGGACCCCCTTATTCTTTGGCTCACCGGGCTGGCTGCACTTCCTCACATGCCTATTCTACTTATGAAATAGGCACACCCCTTCACATCATAATTTCAAAGTTTGGCCTCATTTATGATCGACTTGATTGTGGTTGCGACAACTTATTGGTTTCAGTTAACAACATCAATTAAAATATTTTTGATTAATGAATGCTAAAATGACAAAATTGTTATTATAAAAGGGGTCCTGATATATAATTGGGGGGCATTTTTTTTCCTTAATTTGTAGATTAAACAATGCCCCTAATCGAATTGGTATTGACCAAAAATGATGTCGTTTTGTCTGGTCGTTCTAGTAAGAGTAGCGTCCAAGAAAAAATTCAAATAAACGTGAGGACAACTTGATCATTTTCCTGACTGTTAATAGGAGTTGCACTGATTGCTAGCAGCCGAACCTATGCCCAAGTCGACCTCGGCCATTAAATTTGCTATATATATATATATATATATATATATATATATAGGTTTTTAAGTATAAATTACTATCTTAAACTATTATATTTTTACACTTTAGTGATCCATTTTTTTTTCTTCTAATTAGATGATTAAATTATTAATTTTTTTTTATTTTCATTCAATTGAACATGTCACGTCAAAAATTGATGACATGAAACATGGATAGGCCCATCTGTAGCTTATGTGTTAATTAAAAAAAAATTATTTTGATATCTTTTTACACATTTATTATACAAAAGATGGTAAATTTATCAAACCACTTTAAAACTAAACAAAATCACTCCCTAAATCATGAATAAAACAAATCAATGTCACCTAAACGATTGATTCATTGATCAATATCCACCTTTATCTTCTTCTTTCCATCACTAATCAAGTTACATACACAAATCTCTCTTTTCTTAACAGTTCAAAAATTATTGTGAAAATTCTCAATTTTGAATTCAATGAATTATTATTATTATATTCAAATTAAAAAAATTCAACACAAGACAGAAGAGAAAACAGAGATATTTCCTTCATTGATCATCTTAAGACCAAAAACATGATATCATTTACTACTGTAAAACTCTACTGCTACATATTCATTCCAAACTTATGATTCCTCAAAATCCAACCCCCAAAACCCTATTAGGTTCCACCTTCCAATTCCTCTGCAAATCTAAAACTCTTGAGAAACAGACCCAATCTCACCCTTCAAAGCCTTTCTCAATCTTAGGCAGCAGTGTCGAATTTGCAATGGTCACAGATCCCAACAGCTTTGCTCAGCTCCTCACTGCCAACTGAATACGCCTTGGAATTATTCTACTATTCTTGTTATCCCCCGTAACATTCCCAACTACCTCCAAAAACTATTACATATAACAAAAAAAATAATAATTCAGGGCTTGTTTGGGATGAATTATTTTAAAATTTAAAATGAATTATAAGTAAATAATTCAGATTAAATGTCTTTTTAGAGTTAAGCACACTTATTAAGAAATAACACAAAATATTTTTTGTATCCCTAATTAATTATTTCTCTCTCACAATGGTTCATTGAATTGCATTTATTAAGCGTATTAAATAGAGGGTAAATTAGGAAAAAATAGTGCGAATATTAAGCAGGGATTCCAAAACTATAATTTATATATGAATAAAATGAAACTCTACAAAAAGATATTTAATCCGAATAGGAGGAGTATAAGTCAAAAATTAAATTAAAATAAAATGGGAAGATATTTGCTTAAAATAACTTATAAGTTAAAATAAGAATAAAATAATTTTTACATTTGATCAAACTTATTTATTTTAAAATGATTTATAAATCATTTTTTAAGTCAAAATTTATTACTTATCAAAAATAAAGACGCTATTTCCACAACAAATAAAAAACAAAAAACAATTATAAAAATCGTAAAAAAATAAAAGAAATTGATATTTTTACAACAACAAGCTATATTTTTACATAAAAAATATGGCAATGACGGTTTAAAAAGTGTCGTAGAAATATTAATTTTTAAAAACAAATTATAAATTAGTTTCACTTATAAATTGTTGTCTAACAGGCTCTCCTGACAAATATAGAGAGAAATATGAGAGTAGAAAAGTGCGTACCTCGGCTGCGAAGTGTTCAAGTACGGCGGAGAGGTACTCCGGAGAACTTGATTCGACTCGCTGAGTGTAACGTCCGGACTTGAGGAATTTGGCGATTGGTTACCTTTTGAGATCTGGAGACTGATTTGGTGCCCTTGGATTTGCATCTTCCACCTAAACCCGCTGTTGAGCAATGATGATGATGATGATGATGATGATGATTTTGGTTTTAGAGAGAGAAAGAGAGATTTGTGTATGTAGCTTGATTAGTGATGGAAGGAAGAAGATAAAGGATATGGGTTTATGGAAAGAAGAGGATTGCATTGATTTGTTTACCTGATGATTTAAGGAGTATAGGAGTAGAAGTCTAAGAATAATAAAAGTTGGGAAATGAATTAATTTATGTCTATCAATTTTAATTAACTACTAATTATTATTACTTGAAAAGAAAACAATGGAATTCCTAAGAATTGGCAATTCTATTATTGGTTTTAAAATTCACAAACTTGGTCTAAAACTGAATGTGTGGAAACCGAGTTCATTGTCATCATCTATCAATATATATATATATATATATATATATATATATATATATATATATATATATATATATATATATGGGTATATATATACATATAATATACGTGAAACAGAAAACCTACATAGTTTAAAGCTAATTCGGCCTCCATCTAGTAAATGATTACGTTGCAATCTCAGCTCTATCTGAAGATTTTAACTAGTTTTTAAAATCTCAATACGGGTTCATAACCTGTTCGACAAAATGCCCAACTAAATATGAAATTAATTGGTGATATGGTTTGTATTTTTGTTAGATATGGATGTGGTACTTTGCTACCTAGACGGCAATGCCCACATGACATGAATGTTTTCACCATGTGCTTAGCCTAGCCGCTTCGACGTACACACTTGATGAGATGATCGGCCCAGCCGATGAGGAAGTGTATCTTTATTTAATGTTGATGCTGATGTGGGTTGCCTTGACTTGTTTCATAGAGTGGAAACTGCGGGTGTCTTTGATATGAAATGGAATCCAGTTGCCAGTTGGGGATAATTTGAGTCCCTTGTTTGCTCAAGCTGATGCTAATGCTCACTTGAGGCTTCATCGTCTTGAAAGTTTGGGAAATGGATCACAAGTTCATGGTAGGTTTAAATGGCACTTATTTGCATGTGCCAATGTTTCTTATAAAACAGCGAAGAAATATATTTTGATAAATACGGGACGGAGGACACATGAGAAATAGAATCAGAAAACTCGATTGCATTCTTACATTTGTTTGGAAAATTAAGCAGCATCCCTTTGTACGTACCAGGGCAGCTTGTATGCATAGTGGGTTTGCAGTTGTGAATAAGATCAAGGGACAAGGGGGGTGATTGAAACATACAGCAAGCATGAATCGATCGATCGGTTGCATACTGGAATTAAGAAAGGGAGCCATGCCTGCATCTCATGAAGAGTACTGTCTATAGTTGCTACTTGCTCGATCGGCATCGGCTAGTTAGAATATGGACACCGGAGAGTGATACTCTTACATGACATTGCGTTCTTCCTATTTTCCTAAGCTAAATGTCAAAAGGATCAAACAAAACAAAGCTTATTCGTTTATTTCATTCAGAACCAAGAATGAGATGAGAGTGGAGTGAAAATGACTACAAGTAGACCGGCCAGCTGTTGTTGTTCATAGTTCTGTAGGTCCACCCAGTACTGATAGGAAGAACAAATACAGAAATACTACTCCACATTCCACAAGCCTTTATCACCCCAGATTATGTTGTGGTGGTTTTAGTATACAACACTTTTCAAGGTTGGCCTCAAATACATTATCACCTGTCTCTCTCTTTTTTTTTTTCCCTCAAAATTTCAGAAGTATTTTTTAATGAGTAAGATACACTAACACTGTCCGTGTAGATAATTATAATAATACTCGTAATCCTTTTAATTTTTTAAATAACAGTCAGTATCCCTCTAGTTTATAATATGTAATATTCACTACCCCTAGTGTAGTGTGGTTGACCAACTAATATCCAAAAATGTTTTTAATATAATGTCCAATACACCCTTCAAATAATAATGTTTAATATATCCACTAAATATAAATTTATATATATTATAATTTTCACTTAACTTGCTCTTATTAATTAAATTATGAACTTGTGCAATAAATAACATAAATGTCAAAAAATAACAAATATTCATTTTATCGAGAAATAAAGTCGTGCACTTTTTGCTAATTAAATTCCTCAAAGA
>CM035169.1:9898320-9945360 GCA_020205615.1 Panax quinquefolius
ATATTTCACCGCCTCTCGAACAACCCAAACCTTCGCCACAAAAACCATTCTCTTACGAATCTAGGCGAAAGTCATGGCGACATCGATGATCATCGGTTCGGCAATAATTCCATCATGGAACCGATGGGTGAAGGAGTGATATACCGGACTAAAGGAAGTTGAGATTTGACCATCAATCTGAATCGATCGATTAATATTGTCATCTCAGAAGTAAACATTGTCTTCGTGTGTTTAGTCCCCAAATACAAAGAAGCCGAAAAGGATACCGAAGATAATGCCGAAGAGAATGCCGAAGGGAATACCGAAGGGAAAAAGCCATTCTGAAGTTTATGTTTGGCAAAAGGAAAGAATCAACCTTGACATTGTTCTTCTCAACAATGAATGCCTTCGGAAGGATATCGACAAGGTCAAAGAAGAACTGAAAACGACCACGAGGCCACTCATCGGGTCATCACTGATATAAATGCCGATCTGTCGAGCTAAAGGATCAAAGCATCTGGTACATCGTCAGAAGCTCGAAGAAGAGCTCAAAGAGCTTGGGCCCTTAGAGATTTGGGTCCGCCATCGATCAAGACTTTCGTAAGGAGATCTGGTGAGAATCTGAGAAAATCCGCCGAAATGAACAATAAGATCGTCCATATGTATGCCAAAGGATATGAAATCTGCCAAGTAAAGGCAAGAAAAAGCTCTAGCGAAGGTAGATCCATCTCTTCTAGACTCTTTAGATGGTGACGATGACAAGGAAGAAGCTTCAAGATGACCTCTCCTTATCTTTAGTTTGTAGAACTTTCTGTAAAAATTCTAACTTGTTGTGAACAGTTAATATTTAAAATATCAACTTCATGCCTTATTACTTACGAATGAACATTTCTTGTCAATAATTCAAGATCAATTAATCTGTATGAACTTAACTTGGGACATGAACTAGATAAGGCGTATAACAGATTAATTTATGAAATGAAGTGAATCAATTTAATGGATAGAATTTAATGAACAATATTGAATGAACCGAACTCAACACTTGAACAAAATAAAGTAATGTATACTTATCGTTTTCCAAGTGTGAGATCGGTCAAGTGTGATGAAATGAATTTGGATGATCCTCCTTACACTATCGAAATCTTGCTTACCACTCGGGGTAGAACAAGTATATAAGGACCAAGATATAAGGATCAAGATATAAGGATCAATAGTGACCATTGATTTACCACCTTGGTAAAATCAATATAGGATCATAAGGACCTTGGGCTGCCATCGAATGGCCAGCGAGTCCTACCATACCTCCTTACACCATAGTGACCATTGATTTACCACCCGGGTAAAATCAATATAGGATCATAAGGACTACCATACCATCGAATGGCCATCGAGTCCTACCATACCTCCTTACACCATAGTGACCTTAGGACAAATAGGACCAGGATCAATAGTGCAAAAGTGAATGTGGATGAGCCATCGAAATCTGCATCTGTGCTGACTCCCTGGTTCTTTCATGAATATCCCTGCCGAAGTGCTTTGTAGGCCAACAACTTGGTCAAATGATCGCACAGAGATGTCTTTGTGAACTTCCCGAAGACATACTCTACTTCGGATGGAACCAAATGTTTGAGTAATGATGACGAAAAAGGTCCTTCGATAAAGATTCTCATCAATGAGAACAAAGTTGACACTCTTGTAATTGGTTTTCTTTGCGGCTTTTTGATCCAGGAAGGAAAGACGCCATCCGCCATCAAAGTTATAAGCATCTATAGTGGCCAACTTCGATAATGCATCGAATCTAATTGTTATTGTGATCGACCCTTGATAGCTCAACAGTCTTGATGTCCAAAATAGAATATCCATCTGCATATAATGTCCACGAGCTCGCTTCTTTGAAGAAGCTACAGAACGGCTTTGTCGATTCTCGGCTTCTCTTTAACTATTATTAGCTTCGAAAAAGAATTGTCTGACCATAATGTCATCCGACTTTGGAAATATTTACCAAGTGTTCGAATTTCCAAGAGTCGCGGCTTATTGATCTGCTTTGGTGACGAGTCCTTCGCTACTGGCGAAACACTCAAGGCAGATACCTTTTTGCATTCTCGGTGAATATATTCTTGAATTGCTCCTCATCCGCTTTGTGCCATAGTCCCGAGAACCCCTAGGATGAGGTATCCTCTTCTTGATGCTTAGGAATATGGGTGCATTTTGTGTCTTTGAATCAACACACGTGACTTTGAGCGGGCATCTCCAAAGAAAAGTATCTACTGGTATGCAGCCCTGATGGACTCTCGGGAGTGTGATTTACGGATATACTTGGTGAAACTCTCCGTCACGGTGATGAGGATACTCGAGGCAGTATGCCTTATTTGTATTCTGAGGTGCATGCTCCCTGGATCAGTCTCTTCGTCTGCTGCGACCATAATCCCAAAAATCGATAGGGCGGGATACCCTCTTCGGTTAATCAGAAAATGGTCATTGGGACTTCATCTACTCTCTGCTTGACCATCATCCCAAGACCAATAGGGCGATTACCCTCTTGATTGAACAGAAATGGTCATTGGGTCTTCATCTACTCTGCTTGACCATCATCTTTATCACCGACCACTTCAAAGGTCTTAATTATGGGCGGGGTGCCTTTTACTTGCCTTCAGTCATGATCCTGCTCTTTATCAGCAACAAAGACCAACCATCTTCGGGCTTTGCCGTGGGATCTCGAACGAGAACCCCTTGATTGGTGTCATAACTTCCAATGTAGAACAACTGGAAATATTGTGATTGATAGCTTAAGAACACTAGAAAAACCCCTCCTTCTAGCGCCAATGTTAACGCCAGGATCTTCTGCCACGTCCCAATCACGTAAGACGCTCGATCCCGCAGACAAGAAACACGATAAACACCACAAGCTTGCGACGGTTCCGGCGGGGATAGCTTCGAAGCGTGAGAGTCGATATCGTGTTCACAAGGTTAAACAATGGAGGAATATAATGTCTAGTGTCTTGAGAGAAATAATAATTCTTTCGTGTATATGTGATTATGAATGAAGAAGTGTATGAGAGCGTCACTTTTTGTGAAACTTCTCGCTAAGTTATACTTTCTTTTGCGCGGATTACGGTGCCACCCACTATTACCGACACACCTTCTTGATCCGATGGGTTCCACCGATCGCGTATAGTTTATCCAATCGCTTTTTGGTCATCTGTTCCACCATACGTAGGTTATAATCCCATCCACATTAATGCATGGCGGGTTCTAATCAACCATCATGCTTTTTCATCATTATGTCAAAGATGTAGATATTTAAATATATGATGGAATCGACCCCACCGATTGGGTCCGATCTTGAAGAAGACTTAATAAAGATAATAAAGTATTTAGATCCAATAATGTCAACACCCAATAATGAAGACTAAATGGACTAATTGAATATGTAGACCCAATCCATTCGGTCTAATAAGAGAAATATCACGACCCAACACATGGGTAACAAATATAAAAAATACATTATTAAAATATACTCCAAATGATTTCCTAAAAATCATCATTTAACAAATACTACTATATACTGCATTTTTTAAAACAAGAGTTATTATAATAACAGGGTGGGTCAGTCCTCTGTTTTCTGTCCTCATTTAATAAACATCTGGAATCTCACTATCTCTCTCTCTAGTCTCTCCCTTACTACTAGTATGAAGTATCAACAGTTTTACAGTGCATTGTCAGTGAATCAAAACTTAGTAATAATTAAATAATTACGAGTATTGTTTTTTTAAAGCGTAACATAACGGGTTAAATGAGGACAGAGGATCTGCTATGTTATAGTATATTCTTGTCATTAAAAATAGCGTGGACAGCCACGAGTACAATCACCATAACTCTAAACTTAATTGGCAAAGCTAAATTTATCCAAATAAAAAGTAATTACCCTTAAAATTTGCCTACTTAATACTGAGTTTAAATTTGATGTATCCTGATTGTGTCATTAACATAAACATAATCTTGTCTTGTGTAACAAAACTACTTTTATTAGGATTCTAATATCGCTCATGTATCAGTTTGTATGGACTTTAAACTTGTTAACATTAGCTCCATCATAAAATTATAAATAATTCAGGAATTTTATCAAGGTGGAATTATTCTATAATTAAAAATAATTAATAGGTAATAATAATAAAAAAAATATAACTCACCAAATATGTAGGACAAATTAGAAGACAAGAAAATCTTAAAATTTAGAGAAACATATATATCATAGAATTTGAGAGAAATAATTTTTTTTTATAGGTCGTCACTTTACCATCTTACCCCTGCTTACTAGTTGGAGTTATTACTAATTTAAGGGTGGTCAAGTGACCACCTTCCCCCTACTAGATACGCCTTTGAATGCCAAATAAAAATGTGATAAAGTTACTCGCACAGTTTTAAAACATTATATCAATTTTAATTTTTAAAGTCAATTTTAAAAATATTTAAATCTAAAATTGTTGTGATTTATTTAAGTTTTGGTTAATACATTTATTAATTATTTAAAAAATAATTTTTTTTTCAAAAATTTACTGAATCACCTCAAATTTTTTATTTAAAAATGTTCTTTAAAGATCAAAATTTATCTTATATCTTGAAAGGGAGCGAATAGTTTTTATTTACTTTCCTTTTAAATTAGGCATAGAATGCCAGCTTGGCTGACTTAAATGATGTCTGCATATTCTCTCTCTTCTAATTATACCCTTATCCTAGACACCTGAGGACCTTTTCCTGTGCGTGTGGGTTGCCTGGTCTACAACAGGAGGATATACCCCCATGATCCATAATGCTACTGTGCTTCATTTCATCTGTCCCAAAATGGAGTTCCATTTGACTTTGTTATGAATGTTAAAGGTTTGCCTAGGACAGATTAAGATAATTATTTTATAAAATTTAAAATTAAATATGTGATTAAAATTTGTTTCTTTAGTAAAAACAATTTTTAGGTCGAATGAGACTCATTTGGAACTGAATGAGTATTCAGTTTTGTACTTCTCCTTTTATTGATCTTGTTTGGTCCATCCGTCATTTCAATCTACATTTTAATTTTCTAACATTGTGCATTAATAATGTGCATGCAGCTGGATGATCACTTACCTTCGGTTTGTGAAACTGGAGAAGTTTTTTATGCAGGATTAAAGGATGGAAATCATACATGTGAGGTCTGCAGCAAAGGCTTTCATGGAGTTGGATGCGCCATCTATACCTGGACTGTTGGTTAAGAAACCGTCCTTTATCCTTTATGGGTGTCTGCTTGTTCATTTTTCCACTGAGAAAATATTCAAAGTCTACAAATTAGCTTCATTGAGTAGAATTCTGTTCCCAAAGCAACTATGAAGTCCATATAAGTTAACATGAATTTGATTTGCAAGTGTTTTATAAATCATAACATAAATGGGAAGATAACAATTTATGCTATTTTTGATCAACCTGAGCTACATATGGCATGCTTGGAGCACTGATTATGAACTTCCTCTGAATCTAATATTATTAGATCTAGTTCATATTGAAAATTGATTATACTTTTTTTTTAAAAGTGAAAAGTGATTATAATTCTTTACTTCCAGGGTGACAGATCTTATAAAGCCATCAAACAAGTGTAATTTTCCCTTTTAACTGTATTTTTCTAAGAGATCTTATTACTCAAAATCATTTTCTTAATAATGAAGCATGAAAGGATGTGTGTTTTAGTCTAAATGTCAATGGCTGTGCATTCTTCAAATGCTATGAATTTCTACCTAATATTCGTTACACCTTATCTTTGCAGACACGGTCCCCCCAACAGCATATGTTGCAGCTGCAATGTCTTTTATAAATGCACCAAATGTTTCTGTAAATATATCATTCAGTGAATCCTGTAGTGGGCAAGGTGGTTTCCAATGTGTTTCTGTAGATTCCTGCAACGTGAGTAGGTCGTCACCTGAATTTTTACTAAATCTTTCTAGTTTTTGTATTTTCAGCTCTGTGCATGTCGATATTAACTCTAGTAGTATTTGTTAAGTCACCAATTCCTCTAGAACTGTAAGATGTTAAAGAAGGAGCTCAAGAATGTACATCCTGCTTTATATACAACTCATGTGTCATACTGAATCCATGTGGGGCGTCAAACAACAGTGCCTTGGTAGGCATAAACTAAACAATTTGCAATTGCAACGTCAACAATGGGAACAAAATGTAGTCAGGGACATTTGAACCTAAGAATTTTTGACCCCAGAGCTCCAATACCATGTTATGTAGCCAATTGATCTAAAAGCTTATTCTGTTAGAAATGGGTAAACACTGTTTATCATGAGTTTTATAATGGCTAGCCTTGTTTTTTTGGTTTTGCCCCATCATGTTATAGGTCAGTTATATTAAGGATGATAAGTTGACAAAACAAAAGATGATGTTAGTATCTCCCTGGCCAAAGAGTTACCGTTTGTCCTTCTATTCTAAAGGAGTTTTAAATAAAGCGTTTTTCACTGAATTTCTTTTTCACATGTTATGCAGTCCTATTCATGCATTATAGGTTTCTATTAATTTTCTAATTGGTTATTGTGATTTTCCTGTCCTATACATCTAATGAGTCCACATGTACGAGTGTAATTAGGCTTATGGGTAACTTAACCAAGTGTACGTTTTCTGACTACTGAAGCTTTTCTGAATGAAATTAAACAAAGTTACTGCTCTTTGACAGCTTCTTGTTTATGGTGCTGGCAAAGTAATCCCAACTACGCTTAATACCATTCAGCCAAGTCTCATATTTTCTCTCACTGTGAGTTTGTCTCCAAGTGTTCAGTATGGAAGAGTGATACTGGTACTGGATAAAAATTTCTGTACAGATGCTGCTGGAAACAAATTTACAAGGACTGAGAATTCCAGCTTCTTTGTACATTTTGGTGAGGCTGATACTCTTTCTTTTTAATACACATACTATAGAGTTATATATCTATATTTTTAAAGTTTTGATCTCAATTATTTGAAAGGTTTCAATATGATTTATATAAAAAATTTTATTCTGGACTAAATATTACAATTACTATATGATTACACCAAATGTTATCAAGTGTCTATAAATTTTAACTACACAAAAGACAATCAGGTGGAGATCTTGAAAGTAGTATGCTCCATGGATATCTTTGTTGTCCATTACTTTCAACTTACTATGCTTCTTTGTTCGTTGGAATCTACAGATAGAAGAAGTGCATCTGTCAGCCTAAGAACTCGTATACCTGAAAGGCTAATTCAACTTGACAAAGAAACGAGAACAGTGCTAGCAACTAACAAAAATAAGAACCTAGAGTTGTATTATACTTCACCGAGCCTGTTCTCAACTCATCTACTGAAATTTCAAACTCCATACACACAAGTCAGGGATCACTTCTTCCTATAATTTGCAATAGCCTTGGAAATCGCAGATTTGGCTTTCAGGTCAGTTTGCTCATCAATCAACTTTTATTTATATTTCAGGTTTCTAAAGATTATATCTCCATTCGAATTACTTAACCTCAAGTTTGTCTCTGCTTATCTATTTGCTTCTCCCCTTTCAGGTCAAAGATATATCTAGCTTGGCAATTGTCACAGTGAGGGTTGATTCAGACTTGATACTAAGCAGATATGGGTCCCCAGTTTCTCCTGTGGCACCAGTTACTTTTCTTTATGGTGTGTTCTATGCCTGTGTAACGAATTTCAGCAATAAACAGCAAATTGTTCAGAATAGAACTCATTTCCCTTCGCTCTGTCCTTTTTTTTAAAAGCTAATCAGAACTAAAAGTATGTGTATTATGTAGAAGTAATTTGGCCTTTTATTAAAAGCAAAATTGCAGCTAAGTACTTATTTAATTTCATACATGGATGTCTGTTAAACCATCAGATTCTCAACGGCCTGCTGTGAAGTTAAGTACAACATCTAATATGAGAACAAGACACAAGATTTTACCAATGTTGATAAGGTTCATGAAGCCTGTATTTGGATTCAATTCTTCTCATGTATCCGTCTCTGGAGGATGTCTGCAGGGATAAGTATTTCACATTCCAATTCTATCATATAAATGTAGATACTTGAACACAGATGTGTCATGTGCAAAACCTTTATAAATAATATCGCCAACAAAGACATGCACATGCTATAATATCAGGATTTGTTTCACACTTTGAGTCAATTTCTGATTATGGAGGGGAACCGCATTCTAAAAGCATGAACTGATATTTTATTGTCCAGCTTCCGTGAATTAAGTAGGAGCATATATGCTGTAGATATTCAAGCAGCTGATGATATAGTATCAATCAATGTTCCTGAAAACATAACCAAGGATGTTGCTGGAAACGGAAATCTAGCATCTAATATTTTACAAGTGAGGCACTGTAAGGAAACATATTTTCTTTCAATGCATCCTTTTGTTTAAAGATTCCTTGGAAGTCTTTCAGAAACAAATTTTCTTCTAAAATTACTTATTGTTTGCTCATCTGATTAATGGGTAATTTGTAGATTCGATGCCTGCACTATCGTTGGTGTTTTCCTCCTTCGCAACTGCTGCTTTTGTGTTGACAGCTTTATGTGCAGGGCTGCTCACCATTTCAGCCACAAGCCTTCAATCTATTGGGGCTTATAGAATACGGTCTTCTTTATTGACTTCCAATCCTGCAAGGAACCTTTTTGTATGATACTTTTTTCCAATCTTTTACTTTTAACACTTAGTCCTATGTAATTGGTGCATATTCCTTCTGAGAATTGGAACCATGCACACAAATTCCAGTTTTGGTGCTTTGGAGTACAGCATCATTATTGCGAGAAAAAACCCGTAGCCTTATATACTTATAGCTCAGGAATCCCGAACTAAAAATTGGTTTTCCAATTGATTAATTGAAAATGTTTTTGGGAAGTTAGTTGTGGCATTATTTGTACTAATTTAATGCCTACAGGTACTATTTTATCCCATAATTAGTTTTTTATTTAATCCCATGTACTATATTTTTTCATTTCAAAGGCTATTTGATAATGGATTATAATCCCAAGAATAGAGGTGATAATTGTAATCCCCCTTTTGAGGTATTAAACTAAATGATAACAAATAGTATGTGGGATTAAATTAAAGACTAATCATGGGATAAATAGTTCTTAATGACATTAAATTAGTATAAATAGTCCTATCTCATTCTCATGCATTACTTTTGCAAACAAAAATAGCCTAAAAAATAAGTTTCTAAACTATGAAGGAAAAATCAATTTCTAATCCAATTCCAGTTCTGAATCTTATGATAGAATTGAAATTGCAGAATTATTCCAAAACCCAAGTCTGATTCTGCATGCCAATTAGACCCGCAAATACTGTGTTGACTTCTTAGTTATATTCATGACCTCTTGTGATATGCCTCTTAAAGAGTTTTCAGTTGCACCCTTGCATTCCTTATGTCAAAATGCTCCATATGGCCACTAATGCAAAGGGAAAAAGAAGAGAAAGTTGGAATCTTCAACTATTAAGAGTTAAAATGCTTAAGATGCCTAGTTTCTTACCATGTCCCCATTTTTCTTGGCTGGTATAAATAGAAATTTGAAGTGCTAGGAATTAGGATAAGATCCCTTTATCTACTTTTGTCAAGAATTATCACATCCACTTTAAATTGGGTTTAGATCCAGCTTCATTTTTCTTAAAAAATCTTCCCATCTTTGTGTGTGCGTGTGTCCTTCTCACTGCACAAATATACACCCTTCAGTTTAATCACACGATAAAGCATTTCACTTGACACCTTTTGATGTTGTCGCTGAATTTATTGGAAATGAAACGGGATCTTACAAACATGAGAGTGTGAGAAAGGAAGTATTGGTTGCTTTGACACAAGCTTGAAGATTGCTGTAGATCATTGTTGTAGCATGTAACTATGGTGTTGAAACACTTGCAACACGGCGCAATACATTAGACCTGAATCCATTCAGAGCTAAGCCGATAATTAATTGGCACAACCACGACAATCATATAACTTATTACATTTCTGTTTCCTTTGACTCAGCGGATTGCATGCCACATTCAGACTTTTGCACTGTCTAGATGGTTAGCAGTTACCCTGCCAGTTGAATATTATGAATTTGCGAGAGGTTTACAGTGGAGCATCCCCTACTTCAGCCTTCCTTGGGACATAGGCCACATTCAGCCAGCTGTCATGGTGCCCTCAAGTTCACATACAAACTCACATTCATATAGTTCCAAAGTTTTTGACTTGGGAATCTTTAAGCACGTGCAACCACAAGGTGATTATGCGGATATAGCTACGTTGATATATGGCTTGCCACTTACTCCAGCGGAGTATAGATTGTTTTTTGAGGTCAGCCTCCCTCTTCATTTTCAAATTTTATCTTTGCTCCCAAACACATTTTCTGATGAGTCCAACTTTAATGGCAGAGCCAGAATATCCCAGAAGCTGAATACATTTTGAATATGCATGATTCCAATGGGTAAGTTTTTGGGACATTTTTCTCTCTACGAGATATCTTATTTTGCACTGAGGTTTTCTTAATAAATGAAACAGATGTTAAAATGCTCAATATGTTTGAAATAACTAGGGAGAGAACTTGAAAAGGTGATACCTATTGTTGATACTTGATAGGAATTATGTGGTAAACGAAAAGTAATGTTTAGCAGAGGTATTAGTATATTTGCTAGTCTGTTTGGTCGGTCAGTAACTCTCTTGTGCGAGAAAAAAGTAACAAGCGATTAGTTGATATTACTAAATTCTGATGAAAAATGTGAAGGTGGTAGTTCCTAGTTAGTCCATATCTTATTTGGATTTACATCCTTTCAAGTTGTGAGAAAATTCCATTTATATAAATAACCAATTGTTCGTTATCACTTCTAGGTGGAGTGATTTCAAGAAGAGCATGTTTTGGTTAGCTATAATTGGTGGTAGCTTGATACTGTTACATGCTCTACTCCTGTTTATTCAGAAGTTCAGAAAAACAAAATCAGAAAAGCAGAAGATTTATGGAGCACTGATTTTGCCAAGATTTGAGATATTTCTTGTAATTCTTGCATTACCTTGTGTTTGTGAAGCCTCAGCAGCCCTACTGAAAGGTAGCATATAGTTTCTAAAGCACCTTTAAATTACATAGTTCCAGTATTTATAATGGTTGTCTAAAGATACTCATATAAATTCAGCAGGTTACTGTGCTACTCTTTTTATAGATTTAATATCATGTGCATTGTTAAATTTAATTCAATTAGTCTCAAATCTAAAGGTCTTTGGTGGTGTTATTTCCTTAAATAAAAATTAGACAAAGTTGGAACTGCGCCGTCTGTGGGAATCGAACCCACGACCACATGGTTAAAAGCCATGCGCTCTACCAGCTGAGCTAAGACGGCTTGTCGGTAATGCTTTTCAGTACATATTTAGGTCAGTTTCTACAAATTCTTATAATACCGTTTGCACTAAAGAATGTTAGAACAAATGTAACATGGGAGGCATTTAGGTGATGTTTTAAAAACTATATTCATCCACTATTAATACGTTATTGTTCATTTGTTCTTTCTCTAAAAAACCTTTAGCAACCGAACTGGATCATCAGATTACTTTGACACCCTACCACAAGAATCCTGCCACTATTACTAGTGAGAATTCAGCTGAAATTTCTTTTGGTTGTCAATTATAGTGTTTGATTGTATCTTAACCATCCACCTTTACTCGTATTTGTATCTTAATTATTCAGAAGACCTCTTAATATAAAGATGTGAGCTGTTAAGATATATTAAGAGGTGGACTGTTAAGATCAAATCAAACACTTATGTCTGATCTTATCATTTTATTACTGTAGGAGGATCAACATCAGGGGTTATGGTTGGCACTCTGCTACTGGGAGTTGTTACCTTTCTACAGTTAGTTTTGCTCTTGTTCCTGTCAGTTGGAATCACATTTGGGAAGCTACTTCAGTACAAGGAAGTACATAAAGAGGGTCAGACATCACACTGGTATCAACAAATTATTCGAGTAACTTTAGGTCCTGGAAAAAGAGGTCAGTGGACATGGATAAGCCAATCCAACTCTGTTTATCTTACCATGTTAGGGCCTCTATTTGAAGATCTAAGGGGACCCCCAAAGTACACGCTTTCTCAGTTTTCTGTAGAGAATCCACGTAAAGGTGGTGATAGAATCATCGCCTCAGATGACGAAACAGAAGATGCAGAAGCAGTTTTTATCCAAAAGCTTTTCGGAATTCTCAGAATATACTACACATTGCTTGAATCTATCAAACGGGTTTCTCTTGGAATTTTAGCTGGTGCCTATTCGGAAAACCGGTCTTCCAGAGCTCCTACAATCATCTTACTCTCCCTCACTTCTTTCCAACTCTTCTTCATGGTTCTTAAGAAGCCTTTTATCAAAAAAAAGGTTCAGTTGGTTGAGATCATCTCAGTTTCCAGTGAAGTGGGCCTTTTTGCCACTTGTTTCGTTCTTTTGGAAAATACATATTCATCCGAGGACGAGACAAAAAAAATCGGAATCTTCATGCTTTCCTTGTTTTTACTTGCATTTTTGACCCAAATGATTAATGAGTGGCATGGATTGTATAAACAGATAAAGCAGCTGGATCCTGCTGAGAACTCTTTGTTATCGGGTTTGAAAGCCGCATCAGTTGGACTTCTCTTATATTTCATTCCACAGAAGCTGATCAAAAACCTGTACAGCTGCTGTGAACTCGATAATTTTAGGGATGGGGAGCTCGTGGATCCTGCTACTACTAGTGAAAGGAATGGTAGACGCTCAGGCACAAATGAAAGCCTTGGCAGATGAAACAAATAAGAGAACTAGCAGAGTCTAGCTTTGGCAAAGACACGAGGGGAACTACTACTACTACCAATGATCCTTCAACTAGTGGCGGCAGATGGAGCGGATTATGGAGCAATAAGAGGAGCCAGAGCATATCTCTGAATTCCCCAGGGGATACGAAATCAAAATCAAAAGGGTTGTACAAAGATTTTGAAGCCATTTGTGCATCAAAGTAAGATATTACATTCATGGAACAAAAAAAACTCACACTAGTTCAGTTTACTTTACTTGATATTATAGATTATGAAGATTGATCAAGTCATAATCCTTGCCAAGTTTAATATGCTTAGCAAGTTGCGTAATTTTATCAAAATCAGACGTAGTTTTGATAAGGCAGCGATGCATTTTTTGTAAATACCATGCCACCGCGTATTTACAAAAACGCCACCGCGTCTTATCAAAATTACGTCGTTTTGATAAAATTATCTGCAACTTGCCATAGGCGTTATCTGATTGAAAGATTATCTGATCAATCTCTCAGATAGTATTAATTATTTATTTCTCTATTAATTGATTGTGAAAGCAGTTGGTTTATCAGTTTGATTCATTATTTTAATTTGCGAGTGTCTGTGTCAAAAATATATTTAAATATTATATGCATCACAATTTAAAGTAGTAAGATTGATAATAAATCTATTTAAAATATAATGATTAATAAAGTAGTCACCTATAATTTCGCGAGCATTCGAATCTACGCTTGGTCATCACATCAGCAAGAAATACAGCTGTGCTTCTTCGTCACACTAGGCAGAACCCAGCTCTCAACACCTGTTCTTTCCGTTCTCTCTCCCTACGGAGCAAATACCTATATCTATTTATACATACAGGAGAGAAATGGGATCGATGTTCAGTTCAAGCAGCAAATAAGAGCAAAGAAGAGATACACATGGCTCTCTCCAATGTTAAAGATATTGTTTCTTCTACTCTCGTCGTTGTCCTCAGGTCTCCTTCTCTTCTCTCTGTTGTCCCGATACGCCTTTTCATATATATATTGTTAACGCCAAGATCTTCTTTAACGTCCCAATCACGCAAAGACGCCTCGATCCCGCATACAAGAACACGATAAACAACATGTTTCGACGAACTTTGACGGGGATAGCCCACTACCTTTAGTCATTTTGTTTATCTGCGCCACCGCCACTATAATCCCATCCACATTAATGCATAAGCAGATGTTTTAATCAATCACATGCTTTTTCATCATCATTCTGATCAAAGTAATAAATATTAAAAGATCCAATGGGTTAGTCCAATGAACCGAATCTTGGTTTATAGGGTTAAATAAGTAATATGCCGATTGTTAGGCAGGTGACTTTTAAAGTTCAATAATGAAGGCCCAAGAGATTAATTAAATAAGTAAGTTCTAATTTATTTCGTACCAAGAGGAAATATCACGACCCAACATTGCCCTCTAGTTTTTTGTTGAATAAATGTTTAATAGAAAACTATAAATGATCCATGATATTTTACTAAAGATCCAAATCAAGAAGTAATTGAGACATACCCGAGTTGATCTATAAGGGAAGACAGAAAGCGGCCGAATGTCCAACGTGAAAGGCCCAAACAATAAAGGACTGAATTTGGAAGAGATGGATTAAAAACCGAAAACCCAACCGAGAAGCCCAATTTGATAAAATATCTAAAGATTAACCCGGACGCTTCCCATTCAATTCTCATCATTGCGTAAATTAAATGTGCATATTCGTAACTCGTGTAATCCGTCAGTATAAAAGGTAAACTTTACCAATTTTAACAATTTTACCTGCCAATTTGAACTTTGAATCTTTGACCTTTCTTCTTCCCCTCTCTCTGCGAAATCCCAAAAATGGTGGTCCTGAATACCAACCAGAGTTCTCCTCTTCTAGTGACTCCCATTAACACCGTTTCCCCCAATCCAAACCCTGATCAAAAGGGTTCGAGTTCAAATCCCCAGTCCACAGCAACCATGGGGAAGAATCCACCTTTAATACCTTCTCTACCGCCTACCGACTTCTTTAAGGATGAGGAACAGTTTCCTCATGCCAATACCCCCTCTACTGTTACGGAAGTTGAGATACGTATCCTCCGGATTCGCTATCAGATTCCGGATATATACGCAATAAGGGCTCCAGTTCCCGAGGAACGCATGTACCATCGACCGGATGGTTGGGTTGCCATGCCAGTTACTTTTCTCGAAAAGGGAATTCGCCTACCCCTCCATGCCTCCGTCATTACCCTCCTAGGGTTTATAGGAGTGGGATTTGCCCAGTTGGTTCCTAATTCCTATATCCACATTCTGGCATTCAATGCCTTCATCATTTAAACTAGGGATTCCTCCATCATCGACATCTTCTTCACCCTCTTCTCAAATAGAAATCCAGGAATGAGGTTTCAAAATGTTGAGCAAACAGTCTCCTCAACCCAACGCCAGATTTGAGAAGAGACCCCTGATGGATACCCCTTCAAGCAACAAGGGTTGGCACGAAAAATGGTTTTTTGTTACAGGACCTGAAATCTCTTCTCTTCCTGATTGGACTATCTTTGATCGGATCTCTGCTGACTTTGCAGATATCCCCGAAGAGCGTGTGAAGGAAATGGCAGATTTTTTGAAGAAGATTCCTCCGAAGGAATGGAGTTTTGCACTTCTGACTAAGCAAGCCTGGTTATATGACCATAAATGTAAGTTTCGAACAACTTTGTAACACAGTTTTTTGAGATATTTAAGTGACATGGGTTCTAATACATGATTATTTGCAGTGTCTTTGACTAAACCAACTTCTTCGGAAGTAAAAGAGTTGGAAGACTTTTTGGCAGGGAAAATTACGGATGCAAGTGAAGAGCCTTCGACTGAAGAATCTCTCCGAGCTGATCCCCCCGTTATCGATCCACCCACTGTTTCTCCTCAGAATGACGAACCCCAAACTGATGAACCCATTTTTGTTGAAGAATCTCTTAGGCCTCGTCGAAGAAAAAGAGCCGCCAAAAAATCTAAGCCCATTCAGCCAGAAACAATCCTTGAAAGTGACCCGGAAATAATTCCAGAAGCAATCCCACAAGCAAACCCTTCATCCAATCCTACTTTCGTACCTTCTGAATCTGTTCCAATTAAGAGAAGCCTACTTGACATACCTCTACACGATCGGGCGAAGGTCCTCCGTGTTAAGAAGCTGAGGACAAAGATTACCCCTTTAACCGCTGATGAGCTTCGAGTACCTTCGTCCTCGACTGTCATTCCTCCTATAATCCCGACTGGAATTCAAACACCTGATGATGAGCTGGTCGAATTTGTCCCCATCTTATCTCGAAAAAGGAAACAACCATCGACAAACCATCCAGTTCATCCTCCTCGCTCCCTCACTACCCACGAACCTAATCCTGTTCGATCTCCCTCTCCGAAAAATATATATACGGATCCGCCACCAACTCGCGATCAGCCTGTGCCTTCTCCTCTAAGACAGTCAACTTCCGAATTTTAGCATGATGCTACGGCCTCTCCAACCATGTGGCCTCGATTTAATGCCAACTTTCCCTTCCAATTATTTGATGCTTTCGTCCGTGACACCGATGACCATCGATTTGGTAATAGTTCAAACATGGATCTGCTCAAGGAAGGTATGAGTTATCTGGCGAAGGTAAAGTGGTTTTCTCTGCAATTTCCGTATTTATCTTCATATTTAGACATTTGAAATTGGTCAAATAATGCTGAATATGCGTAGGCGAATGCTGTATTTAGACGCCTGCATCCAAAGTCTATCGAAGCTGAAGCCGAAGAAAAGGCAATGAGAAAGGAGAACGCTATTTTGAAGTCTGCTTTGGCCCGGGAAAAGACTCAACGTGAGAGCATTCTTCACACAAATGAGGGTCTTTGGAAGGAGTTGGCCCAGACCAAAGGAGATGTGAAGACATCCAATAAAGAACTGAAGTCAACTAAAGCACAATATGAGGAGATCGTCAAGATGAACGTTGATTTGGTTCAGAGGAGCGAAATAAGGATGGAGAAGATCAAAGAGGTTGATGCTAAGATCTTGACTAAAACGATCCAAAAGCTAGAGCTAGCAGAAACTCGTCATCTGAATAAGCGTCAGAAGCTTGAAGAAGAAATCCGAGAACTCAAGGCTCTTCGGGACCTTGGGCCTCCTTTAACCGATGACCTTCGCAAGCAGATCTGTGAAGAGTATTGGAAATCGGATGAGATTAACGGAGAGATCATGAAGATATATTCTGAAAGCTATGAGCTCTGACGGAGTCGTGGCAAGGAAAAGTTGATATCAACTAAGGTGGACCCAACTTTGCTCGACTCTTCAGATGGTGAGGATGATGCATGAAGTGAATACTCTTGTCTTTCCTGGATTTTATTTAAGAATATTTGTGAAAATTTCTGTTATTTTGGAAATTGTGTAAGGATTTGGTTTTAAAAAGTTTTATCAGAACTTCTATTGTTCTGAAATTATGTTGGAATTTATGTTTCTGCACAATAGGTTTATCGTTATGTACGAATCAGACTAATATTTATTAATGAATTTTCTCTTTCTTATGTCCCCGACTTTGGCATAATGTTTTTCGTTTCTTGTCAATAATTCAATTACAATGGACTTGAATGAACCGAGCTTAGATTGTGAATTAGTTAAGGCATATAACGATTAAGAATGAAATGAAGTGAACTCAATTTAATGGATAGAATTTAATGAATCGAATTGAATAAACCGAACTCAACACTTGAACAAAATAAAGTAATGTATACTTATCGCTTCCAAGTTTGAGATCTGGCCATGTCGAGATGAATTCGGTTGATCCTCTTTGCACCATCGGAATTTTGTTTACCACTCGGGGTGAAACAATTATATAGGAACCATGATATAAGGACCATGGAATTTGTCTACCACACGGGGTCACAAATTCATAAGGACATTCTCGACAATAAAGGTCGCCATCGAATGGCCAGCAAGTCCGACCATACCTCCTTACTCCAGTACATTTTGTTTACCACTCGCGGTAAATCAAAATTAAGAGGATCATGGAATTTGTCTACCACGCAGGGTATAACAAAACCATAAGGACACTCCTCTGCCAAGAGGCTACCATCGAATGGTCAATGAGTCCACCCGATCCCTCCTTACTTCTGGTGACTATTGATTTATCGCCTCAAGAAAAGCAATATAAAGGAACATAGGATTTGTCTACCACATTGGGCAACAAATAGATAGGCTTACCATCGAATGGTCAACAGTCCCACCATACCTCCTTACACCATTGTGAACTTAGGACAAATAAGAAGAGGATCAGTTGTGAAAAAGTGAACTTTTATAGATGGTGAACAATCATGTATGCACTTCTTGGTAAACTGACTCGATCTCTACTTTCGAAATATTTTTGAAGCCTGCCTGCATGCCAAGTGTTCTTGATCTCGGATCCATCTAATGCTTTTAAACAATAAGTCCCTGGCTTTGGTACTTGATCACCTCATACGGCCCTTCCCGATTAAGATTAACTTTCCGTGTTTTGAGGCGTAGACGCTTCGGCTTCTCTGAGGACGAAGTCTCCTACTTCGAATCTGTGAAGTTTAACCCCTTTGTTGTAATGCTTAGCTACTCTTCGTTGATAAGCAGCCAATTTGAGAAAAGCTACCTCTCTGACTTCTTCTAGCAGATCCAAGTTGGCCTTCACCCTTCGTCATTGTAGATCTCTTTAAATTGATCGACCAAAGACTTGGGATCCAATTTTGACCGACTAAGGCATCGCATTAAGCCAATCTAAAAGGTAAATCCCATGGTAGTCCCCCTAGTCCGTAGTAAGCCCACACGACCGCCGAGCAGCTTCTTCGGCCATCTTCCTTTAGCTTCATCCATCTGCGCTTGATCCTGCTTCTGCAGTCATCTGTTGGTCACCTCGACTTGCCTGCTCGATCGTGGATGAGCCCAAAAGTCTTCTTGTCTTTGAACCCCAAAACTCCTTCAAAATCCTTCAAATTTTGATCCCACGGCGTCCCATTATTCGATATCACCACTTTGGGAATTCTCGGCGAAATATTACGGACTCTTTCATGAACTTCAAACATTCTCGCTCATTATCAACCAAGTGGCTTCGCCTCTACCCACTTGGTCATGTAATCAATAGCAACTATTACGGCTAACTTTGTCCCTTAGCTTTTGGCAATGGACCCAATATATCAACCCCAAGACAAAGAAAGGGTATAGGAGATAAATCGAGTATAGCTCTTCTGGTGGCTGATGTGGGATCGGACTGTTGAGCTGACACTTCTCACATTTCTTCACATACTCGGTAGCTTCCTTGAAGATCGTTGGCCAGTAGTACCCTTGCCGAAGAACTTTGTATGCTAATGACTTAGCAGCCATGTGATCGCTGCAGATTCCTTCATGAACCTCCCGAAGGGCATACTCAGCTTCAGACGGAACCAGACACTTCAATAGTGGTGACGAAAATGCCCTTCGATAAAGATCCCCATCAATATGAACGAAGTTGGCACTCTTGTACTTGATCTTCTTTGCCAGCATCTGATCCGAAGAAAGGACGCCATCTGCCAGATATTCAATATAGGGAGTCATCCAGCAATTAGATCGCTCGATACACATCACCGCTTTATGCTGAACACTCGGCTGCTGCAAAACTTCCAAATAAACCGATCCGTTGAAAATATTTGCATCCGTAGTGGCCAGCTTCGACAGTGCATCGGCAATGGAATTGTCGTTACGCTCTATGCCCTGAAACTCATAAGAAACGGCATCAAGTCGGTCTTTTAATTCTGCCAGATACTTGATCATCCTGGTCCCACAGGCTTCATAATCTCTCGACAGTTGCTTGACGACCAACTGAAAGTCATCAGAAAATGATCGACTTCGGACCTCTGCACTTTCGCCGCCAGTCGAACTCCTGCTAACACTGCTTCATACTCGGCTTTGTTGTTCGTCGCTTTAAACCCGAATCTGATGGCCTGCTGCACTTTGAATCCCTCCGGACTCGTCAAGATAATTCCCGCTTTACTAATAATCACCGTAGAGATCCATCTGCGCATACAACGCCCAAGCATTCTCGACCTGTTTGAAGAATCAGAATCGCCGATTGGACATCTCGACCCGGTAGTTCTAAGATCTCGCTTCTGTGAACGAGCACTCCACCATAAAATCGGCCAAGGCCTGACCTTTGATAGCGGTTCGGGGATGATATTCAATGAAAAATAGTCCATGCTGCTAGTCTCCCTGAAACCTCTGGCTTGCCCATCACCTTCTTCAAAGGCTGATCCGTGAAAACGACCAGGAGTCGACCTTGAAAATATTGCCTAAGCTTTCGACTAGCAATTATTAAAACAAAGGAAAATTTCTCAATATTTGGGTACCTGGTTTCCGCATCTCTTAGAACATGACTGACATAGTAGACTGAATGTTTTCCTCCTGCTTCCCGAACTAGAACAGCTCCTACTGCCAACGAACTAGCTGCCAAATATAAATACAAGGTCTCGGCCGGAGCAGGTTTCACCAATAAAGGAGCCGAAGATAGATATGTCTTTATGCCCTGAAAGGCGTCTTCGCATTCGGCAGTCCACTGGAACGTCTTTGCATTCTTCGGTCCTTTTAGTGTATCAAAGAAAGGAAGGCATCTCTCCGCAGATTTGGCGACGAACCTCCTTAAAGCCGCAATCCTACCAGTCAGACGTTGGACGTCTTTGAACGACTGAGGAGTCTTCATGTCAAGAATGGCCTGGATCTTCTCCGGGTTGGCCTCGATGCCCCTCTGACTGACCAGATATCCCAGAAACTTTCCTGCACCGAGGCCGAAAGTGCATTTGGCCGGATTGAGCCTCAGCTGACGATGACGGACAGTCTGGAAGCATTCCTCCAGATCGTCCAAATGCTTCTGAACCTGCATGCTCTTCACGATCATGTCATCTACATAAACCTCCATGTTTCTCCCTAGTTGCCTGTTGAAGACGAAGTTCATCATTCTCTGGTAAAGTGCTCCAAAGATTTATAAGGCCAAAGGTCATCTTCAGAAAGCGACACCGAATCTGCGGTGTGTAATGAATGCCGCTTGTCTTGAATGTCCTTCTTGCATGGATATTTGGTGATAACCTCAAAAAGCATCCATAAAGCTTAGTAATGCATACCACAAGTGGCATCGATGAGTTTGGTCGATATGGGGCAAGGATAAAGTCCTTCTGACAAGATTTATTCAGACGGTGTAGTCGATGCAAACCCGCCATTTTTCATTCTCGCTTCGCACTAACACCACATTCGCCATCCACTCCGGGTAATCGATTTCATAGATGAAGTCGCCAGCCAACAACTTTTGAATCTTCTCGCCAATGATCTTCTGTCATTTCGTGCAAAGATCCGCTTCACCGGCTTCTTCGGGGATCTACATCTAGTCCGTGCTCGCCTATCTTCTTTTCCTTAACTCTGTGCATATCCCATGGGTTCCCATGCAAAAATGTCCACATAGCAGTGAAGGAGCTCCATGAGGTTTGTCCAAGAGGTTCGGAAGACCGAACCAATCTTCACCGCTTTTTTGCGGCTCCATGAACTTGTTACCGCTTGGAGAGTCATCAAGCAGTAGCCTTCCCAATATGGGCGTTGTGTTTAATCTACATGCAAAACATAAAATTTATATATTATTTCTACCGTTGAGGAGTCAGGCCAAGATTACTAGAGCTCGATGGTGCTCGCAACTCGACCGGGATCGTTCTCAAGCCGTATAAAGGAGCCTCTGCGCCTCGACCTCCATCTTTCCGCCCATCAAGATGCATCCTCCGATAAGCACGGGCATATAAAATGTCTATGAAGACCCGTTGTCTATCATCATCGCGCTTCACATCTACCGAACCCACTGTCTTTGTGATCACCAACGCCTCACGCGGGCTCGATAGTTCGGAAGGATAATCAGACGGGTAAAGAAATAATAGTCCACGGAAAAGGTCTCGTCGGCCTTGGGGAGCACCCGCCACGATACATGGCCGAATCCAGATATCCTCTCCTCTTGTTCCTACCAACTTCCCCGCCGTCCCGGGCCTTATTACATCAACGACGTGCCTTGGTGCGTGGTATTGAATACTTTAAGGGTAGGACCGTTTGAATCTGTTCGACCGATCGACGATTAGCATTTTGTCGACCTTTTGTCCCTCCCGCCACGCATCTTGAACCAAAGAAACCGTTTTGAATCTTCCTCTCTACGAAATATTTCAAATTGCAACATTCATTAGTATCGTGACCAAAGACTTGATGGTAGCCACAATATTTTCGGTATTGCCCCTTCCGGCTTGATGTGGTCACGAAAGCGCTTCATAAATGGTCGGGTTCTCGATCTCGTCCAAAATCACCGACCTATCCGTGTTCAAATTTGTGTAAACCTTATTCACCTTCGAAAGCGACGCAGTGGACGACTACTCCCCGTCGCCATGAAAGTTATTGAACTTCTTCGAATCGCCTTCCGCCGATCATTATATCCTCCCCTTCTCTCGATCGCCATCCGCGCTTTAGGAGCATCTGCATCCTTTAATCGGGTCCGAAGAAGGACGTTTCAGGCTATTCATAGCCTCTTCTACAACAATATATCCTTCTGCTTTGTCAAAAGCTTCTGCCAGGCTCTTCGGATGGTGGAACATCAACTTTTCACCAACTTCTGACTTTACCAGATCTAGCCCATTCTCAAACAAACCTACTACCGAGATCATTGAGGCTCTGACACCGACCAACCGCTTTCTCTCGAACCTCTTCACATATTCACCCAAGGACTCGTTGGTGAATCACGGACCTATGCTAATGAACCAGTGGGATTCCCTCTCCTTTGGTTGCTCCCAAAGCGGGTATGGAACTTATCACAAAGCTTCTATCAATAGAAATCAATCTGACGACAAAGTCCCCATCCACCGCCTCGCATCTTTCCTCAATGTCGTAATAAATGTGTGGCACTTGGCAAAGATCAAGAAATCATAATAATCCATGAGTTTATTGAACGCTCGACTATGGTCGTAAGTGGTCCCCTGACCCATCGTAACTCTCCACATACGAGGCAACTTCTTGGTGATATCCGCCTTTCTCCTCGAGAATATCCAAGGAAAAGGGATGCCTTCTTTCCCGAGTGTCCTTCACCGTTGAACCTCAACTAACCGCTTTGAGCTCTTTCAACTCCTTCACTAAAAAGCAACACCTTCGGTCATGAGGAGATCTCTTTCTCCGAACGACATTGTGCCTCCGAAGTGGATCGACCTCCTCCTGCGGATCCCATTGCCTCTTGGGGCTTCGGATCTACTCCGCGTATAATTCATCCTCATGATGAGAATGGTCACGCCGATGCTCTCTTCTTCCGGTTTCACAGCACGATCTCCCTCGACCGCTTCCTTCGCTTTGTCGTCGTCCTCGATGCCGAGAACCAACGACCACCAAAGCCTTCTTCGAGGCCACGGAGTTCTCGCTCTCGATCTCCTCCTACCGTGAGAACGATCCCTGACATATGTGTAGAATGCTCCGGCTTTTACCCTCTCGCCGTGGCATCTCTTTATGCTTACTCCGCTTTTTGATCGAATACGGCTAGATGCTTCGTCCTTAACTCGTCACCACCAAGCATCTGTTCGGCTATATCTTCTCTCTGCTTTAACAGAACCTCCTAAGCTTTATTTGCTTCGTCCGCCATCCTTGCCAACTTGGCAGCTCTGTCCTCCTGACCACTTCGACGATGAGTCTTAGTCGGTGAGCCCTCTCGCTTCCCCAAACCACGATCATGCCCCTTATCCGCATCAAAGACCAACCTCCGTCTGCTCCACCACGGATCTTCTGACGGAGATCACCCGAATTATGTTTAGAGGTCGTGCTCTCGTGAGCACTTTTAGAAGGATCCAGACGATCCTTTATCAAACACGAGGCAAACAAGGCGGCCATACGCCATCGCCCCGCCTCTTCCCGCGCGATACCATCTCTACTCCTCACCATCTTCCCAAGTAAGTTAAACGATTGTGATTGAAAATTTCAATGACACTAGAACTCGGCCCTCCTTCTAGCGCCAATGTTAACGCCAAGATCTTCTCCAACGTCCCAATTACGTAAGACGCCCTGATCCTGCATAGTAAACACGATAAACACCACAAGCTTGACGGCCGGACCGGCTTGGGATAAATTCGAGCGTGAGAGTCGATATCGTGTTCACAAGGTTAACAATGGAGGATGTAATGTCTAGTGTATTGAGAGTGATAATAAATCTCAGTTGTGTGTATGTGTGTATATCAATATGAACGTACCTGTTTGTGAAGACTTGGTTGATAGGTTATACTCTCTTTTTGTTTCTGTGCACCCACTATTAACTCACATGGCCTTCCCATGATCGATGGGCTTCTTACTGATCGCATCTAGCCTACCCACTACCTTTGGTCATCGCTTTATGCCACGGCCACCCTATAATCTCATCCACATTAATGCACGATGGTGTTTTAGTCAATCATCATGCTTTTCATCATTAAGTCAAAGTAATAGATATTAAAAGATCCAATGGGTTAGTCCAATGAACCAATCCGGTTTCATAGGGTTAAATAAGTAATAATATGGTGACTAAGCCCAAGTGACTTTCAAGGTTCAATAATGAAGGCCCAAATAGATTAATTAAATAAGTAAGTTCTAATTTACTTAAATACCAAAGAGGAAATATCATGACCCAACATATATATATTTCGATTTTGTCAATTTGATTTCATTGTTTGAGGATATGGATCCAGCCCAGTCTTAATTGTTTATTGGAAATTTCAAATTGGGATACAGTATAATTTGTGTGGTTGATTGTGATTTCACCTCATCTTAAGCATTTTCTGGTCCTAGGGTTTATCAGTTATGTATCATGTTACAAAGTGTATGTGTTGCTTCAAATGTTTATCGAGAGGAGAAATGAAGTTCCTATAACGTTAGTTTGTTAATTTACAATGTCAAGAAAAATAATCCTAAAGCAATACTTAAATAATAAACCCAGTCAGTAATCCTTCACGAGCAACTAAACTTCTCTCAGAAAGAAATTACATATCAAAATAAATAAATAAAGAAAGAAATTGAAAAGAAAACACAATTTACCACTATTTATGTACAAAGTGATCGTTTCCATCCGTTGCTTTGTAGTGCTCTATCATATTTTCTGTCTCAGGCATGCATAAGAAGAAAAACAAAATATAAAACTGGTATCCCATTTAACCATGGTTTCTTGTGTGTATGGATTGAGCCTATGGACAAAAGAATGAATATATATATATTGAGCTCTTTGGAGCCTTTAAAAACCATCCTTGGAATGTACATGAACATCTTATTTTCATGCCTCAACATAGCACATGGAGTCATCTATGCGACAGAATTGTATGTGTTTCTCTGAGAGCCACCTATATATGTTGTGGGATGAGCAATGCAAACTTTAAATATATTTTTTTGTCTTTTGTGCTTCCTTCAAGTATCAGGATTTGCAATTTGTCCAAGTGAATCCGAATTGTGCCGCATGTCAATAAAATATTCTCATTATTTATTTATATTTTCCATAACGACGGCTGTTAACGCCAAGATCTTTCGTCACGTCCCAATCATCTAAAACGTCCTGATCCTGCAACGTAAACACAATAAACACCACATGCTTGACGGCGGTTCCGTCGGGGGATAGCTCAGGCGTGAGAATCAGTATGTGAATTCACAAGGTTTATCGAAAACAGAGGCTATATCGCCTAGTGTATTGATATCAAGAGATAATAATAATTCTCTGTGTATATCCGATTCTAAATGAAGAAGAGTATGAAAAACGTCACTCTTGGTGGAGACTTCCTCGCAAGTTATACCTCTCCGCTTTGAATTACAAATACACCCACTACTACCCCGATTATTCCCTTTACCCGATGGAGTTCTGCCGATCGCATGTAGTTTATTCTCTTCTTTTGATCACCGTCACTACTGGCCAATCGATTGTAATCCCATCCACATTAATGCATGGCGGGGTTCTTTTAGTCAACCGACATGCTTTTTCATCATTACAGTCAAAGATTATAGATATTTAAAATGTCTAAATGATTGATCCATCGATTGAATGGCCGATCTTTATAAGTTTGAAATGAAAATAATATGATAATTGAACTTAATGATTTTTATAATTCAATAATAAAGGCCCAATAGAATAAAAATAATAAGCCCAATATATTTGGCCCAAAGGGATAAAATATCACGACCCAACATTGCCTTTCAGTTTTTTGTTGAATGCAGAATGTTTAATAGAAAACTATAAACAATCCATGATTTTTCTTTGAGAATCAATAAATGACAAGATGTAATTAAAAACGTACCCATTTATTGTCCATGAAATGAAATGAAAGGAAGTTAAGGCCCAATTCGAAAGATTTCTAACCATTAGGTACCGTGGATCCAAAACCGCTCATGCCGACCTACACCCCCTAAATGTTACTCTTTCCCTCGAAAAGCGAGACCTTCTCCTGAATCGGCCCTTGGGTCCTTCGGTCGAGGTTATCATCTGCGAAGGCTGTGGGATCTCCAGAGCCACGTGGCCTAGGTTCAATGCCAACTTTCCTTTCGACCTCTTTGGAGCTTTCGTTCGACACACTTTGGCGACCATAGATTCGGTGATCACACTGACGAAATCTTCTCGACGAGGGTATGAAAGTTATTTGGCCAAGGTAAACAATAATGACTTCTTCCTCTACATCTCTATTTTCCTTGAGCATTTTAGAATTTGACTTGAGTACTTTGAAAATGTGTAGCTAATCGTCGTTTTCTTGACGATCGCGTCCCGAGACATAAATGGAGAAAGCCGAGAAGATTTCATGCGCCAAGAAATAAACATGTCGAAATCGACCTTGGACCGAGAAAGAGTGATCGTGAAGATGCTTTTCATACCATCAACGGTCTTCGAGATAGAACTGGATCGGGCCAAGATGGATTTGAAGACATCTCGATGATGAACCGAGGGCCATGAGGATGAGTTGGCAATATCCGAAAAGCCCAACAAACCTTAACTAATCAAATCTTCGTTTGGTTGAAGAGAACCTACTTCAAGGCGAAAAATGAGGAGTTCTCTTGACCAACCGAAGCCTAATCCTACAACTCGTGAAGGAGACGAAAATTCAGGATGAAGCTCGAAGGCATAAGGCCAAGCGTCACAAGCTTCGCCATAAGATAAAAGACCTTGAGGGACGAGGCCCTGTTCTGACGGAAGAGCTTCGAAAACAGATTCAGGCAGAGTATAGGGACTCGGATGAAATTAATGTCGAGATCATGAAGGTCTATTCGGAGGATATGAGGACCGGTTGAACGAGGGAAAGAGAAGCTATCACCGCTTCGATTGGACCCAAGACCTTTTTTCAATTCCGATGATGAAGGCGGTGCCTGAATATATATCATGTTTTTGATTCTATGTAAATATTTAACTTTTTATGTTCATGTAATTAATCGACTTAAATGAAATGAACATTTTATGCTTATTGATAAATCTTTAACTGTCTTGATTATAACTTCTGTCCCGATCAGTTTCTTGTCAATAATTTAGTATCGATAAGATGAACTATCAATTAGATATGGCATATAACAGCTTAACTTCATGCAATGAAGTGAGTTGAATTTTACTACGGAGATTCAAGTTAATCGAACTAATGAACCGAACTCAACACTTAAACAAAATAAATAACTTATACTCATCGGTACCGAAGAGTGAGATCAATCATACGTGAAGTAAATTTGGATGACAAACAGATAAGAACCAAGACATAAGGATTAATAATGACCATTGACTTACCACCCTGATAAGATCAATATAGGACCAAAAGGACCTGGGGCTACCATCGAATGGCCAGCGAGTCCTACCATACCTCCTTACACCATCGGACCAATAGTGACCATCGACTTACCACCTCGATAAGATCAATATAGGACCAAAAGGACACGGGGCTACCATCGAATGGCCAATGAGTCCTACCATACCTCCTTACACCATCGGACCAATAGTGACCATTGACTTACCACCGATAAGATCAATATAGGACCAAAAGGACACAGGGTTACCATCGAATGGCCCGCCAATGAGTCCTACCATACCTCCTTACACCATCTGGACGATAATAGTGACCATTGACTTACCACCCTGATAAGATCAATATAGGACCAAAAGGACCTGGGGCTACCATCGAATGGCCAGCGAGTCCTACCATACCTCCTTACACCATCGGACCAATAGTGACCATTGACTTACCACCCTGATAAGATCAATATAGGACCAAAAGGACACTGGGCTACCATCGAATGGCCAATGAGTCCTACCATACCTCCTTACACCATCTAACCAATAAGACCAATGATAATTTGTAAAAAGTGATCTTTTATTGATATCAAACAATTGTGTATGCACTTAGATAAACCGACTTGAACTTTATTGAAAATACTTCAAGTCCGCCAAGACGCCATGTATTCTTGATCTCGGAACCATCAAGTGCCTTTAATCGATAAGTCTTGGGGCTTTGGTACTTGATCACTTCATATAAGCCCTTCCCAATTAAGCATTAGCTTTCCGTGATTCTCGAGGTGTAGAAGCTTCGGCTTCTCTGAGAACGAAGTCTCCTACTTCGAATCTACGAAGTTTGACACCCTTGTTATAATGTTTGGCCACCCTTCGTTGATAAGCAGCCAATTTGATTAAAGCTTCCTCTCTGACTTCGTCTAGTAGGTCCAAGTTAGCCTTCAGTCCTTTATCGTTGTAGATTTCTTTGAATTGACTCACCCGAAGACTTGGAGATCCGATCTCGACTGGGACTAAGGCATCAGTACCATAGGCCAATCGGAAGGGTGAATCCCCTGTAGTAGTCCTCGGCGTAGTTCGATGCCCACAAAGACGCTCAAAGAATTCTTCCGCCATCTTCCTTAGCTTCATCCAATCTACGCTTTATTCCATTCAACAGTCATCCTGTTGGTCACCTCAACTCACCCATTCGATCGTGGATGAGCCACGAAGTCTTCTTATCTGAATCCCAAATCGCTCAAAAATTCTTCAAATTTTGAACCCACGAAATCAAGCGTCCCATTGTCCGATATCAATACTTTAGGGATCCCGGCGAAACACCACAGCACTCCTTTACAAACTTTAAGCACTCTGCTTACATTATCGGATCAAGTGGTTTCGCCTCTACCCACTTAGTCATATAATCAATAAGAAACTATGATGAAGCTAACGACCTTTAGCTTTAGGTAATCGGTCCCCCATATATCCACCCCCGACGGCGTAAGGGTATAGGGAGATAAAATCGAGTATAACTCTTCCGGTGGCTGATTGGGAAACCGGACTATTGAGTGGCATTTTTCACATTTCTTGACGTATCTGTAGCTTCTTTGAAAATTGTCGGCCAATAGTAACCTTGTCGAAATACTTTTGTGTGCCAAAGACTTGGCAGCCATATGATCACCAAGAATCCTTCATGAACTTCCCGAAGAGCATACTCGGCTTCGGACGGAACCAAACATTTCAATAATGGTGAGGAAAACGCCAATCGATAAAGATCCCCATCAATAAGACTGAAATTAGTACTCTTGTACTTGATCTTCTTTGCCAGCATCTGATCCGAAGGAAGGACGCCATCTGCCAAATACTCGATGTAGGGGGTCATCCAACAGTTTGTTCGTTCGATGCACATCACTGTTTCATGCTGAACACTCGGCTGCTGCAAAATTTCCAAATACACCGATCCATGAAAGACATCTGCATCCGTAGTGGCCAATTTCGACAAAGCATCAGCAGTAGAATTGTCGTTGCGCTCAATACCTTGAAACTCGTACGAAGCAAAAAATTGAAGTTGGTTTCTTAACTCCGCCAGATATTTGATCATTCGGGTCCCCCGAGCTTCATAATCTCCCGACAGCTGTTTTACAACCAACTGAGAATCACTATAGATAATTAACTGTTGGACTTCGAGACTCTTTGCTAATCGGACACCTGCTAACACTGCTTCGTACTCAGCCTCATTATTTGTTGCTTTAAACCCAAATCTGATGGCCTGCTGAACCTTAAATCCCTCCGGACTTATTAGAATAATTCCTGCTCCACTAACAGTCATCGTAGAGGATCCATCTGCATACAACGTCCACGCCTTCTGACTCTGCTGAATAACGACCAATCGCTTTCGATCGGAAGATTCACTTCCGATAACCGTGTCTGATTCGGTGAATCGAACATTCTACCATAAAGTCAGCCAAGGCTTGGCCTTTGATGGCAGTTCGGGGATGATACTCGATAAAAAACTGGGACAATTCCATAGTCCATGCTGCTAATCTACCCGAGACCTCTGGCTTGCCCATCACCTTCTTCAACGGTTGATCCGTGTAGACCGACAGAGTCGACCTTGAAAATATCGCCAAGAAGCTTTCTGCAATTATTAAAGCAAAGGCAAATTTCTCAATGTTAGATACCGGTTTCAAAGATCTCGTCTCGGGGGCGTGGGCGGCGTAATAGGCCGGATCTTGCTTCCCACGATCTCCGAATCAAAATCGCTCCAATCTGCTAAGGAATCGGCCGCAGGTACAAATATAAAGTCTCTCGCTGGGGCAAAGCTTGACCAATAAAGGAGCGAAGACGAGATCGTCTTTATACTTTGGAAAGCATCTTCACACTTGAAGTCCATTGGAATGTCTTCGCATTCTTGGTCCCTTCAATGTATCGAAGAAAGGAAGACATCTTTCTGCAGATTTGGCGACGAACCTCCTTAAAGCCGCAATCCTACCAGTCAGACGCTGAACGTCTTTGAATGACTGAGGAGTCTTCATGTCGAGGATGGCCTGGATCTTCTCTGGATTGGCTTCGATGCCCCTTTGACTGACCAGATAACCCAGAAATTTTCCAAAGACTAAGTAGAAAAGTACATTTGGTTGGATTAAGTCGCAGTTGTCGATGACGAATAGTTTGAAAACACTCCTCTAGATCGTCCAAATGTTTCTGAATTTGCATACTCTTCACGATCATGTCATCTACATAAACCTCCATGTTCCTTCCCAGCTGTCTATTGAATATAAAGTTCATCATCCTCTGATAGGTAGCTCCAGCATTAATGAGGCCAAAAGTCATTTTTTTGTACGCATACACCGAACGGTGTGTAATGAATGCTGTTTTTGGAATGTCTTCTTTGCACATGGATATTTGATGATAACCTGAAAAAGCATCCATAAAGCTTAATAATGCATACCCCGAAGTGGCATCGATGAGCTGATCGATATGGGGCAGAGGATAAAAGTCCTTCGGACAGGCTTTGTTGAGGCTTGTGTAGTCGATGCAAACCCGCCACTTTCCATTATGCTTCGCACTAATACTACATTTGCTATCCACTCCGGGTAATCAATCTCGTAGATGAAGTCGGCTGACCAAACAATTTGTAACCTCTTTATCGATGATCTTTTGACGCTTACGAGCAAATATCCGCCTCTTCCCGACGTAACCGGCTTTTTTGAAGGATCTATCTCCGGTTTATGCTCAAAGAACCTTCCTACCGACTCGTGCATATCTTGTGGCTCCCATATGCAAAAATATCGACATAGCATCGTAAAAGTTCCATAAGATTCGTCTCAAGAGGTTCTGTGGCTTGAACCAATCTTCACCGTCTTGTCCGGCTTCCACGACCAACTCAATTTCTCCGTCCCCAGTGAATGGGATTACCAACCTGCTCGAATCGCTTTCGATGAAGGGTTCGATTTCAATTGCCATCGTCTTTCTTTTTTTACTAACCCCATTCCGGATGAAATGATGAAATTGATAACATCTCCGGGCCAGATCCAAGTCACCCATCACCTCCTACTACTCCATGTCTTTGTGGGGAACTTGATTTTGAAATGTGGGATGGAAGTTACTGACTGAAGAGTTGTCAACGTAGTCTTCCCAAAATGGCGTTGTAGTAGAATCCACATACACAACATAAAATTTACAAGTTATCTCCACTTCTTTGTGGGCCGTCAAGAAGATGACAGGAGTTTCAATAGTCTTGCTTACCACTTTGGCAGGGATCGCTTCCGAAACCATATAGAGGAGCCTCTGTCCACCTCCATTTTGTGCTCATCGAGATTCATTCTTTGATAAGCATGGGCATAAAGAATGTCCACCAAGATCCGCTTGTCTATCATCATGCGTTTCACATCCATCGAGCCCACTTCAGGCTGATCACCAATGCTCCTTCACGCGGTTCAATGGGCTCAAGGGATAATCCGCATCTGTAAATGAAATAACGAGTTCTCAGGAAAGGCCTCACAACCTTCGTAGAAGATTTGCTATTGACATAACTGAATCAAGATAAGACCTCCTCTTCTTCCCTACTAATTTCCCAACAGATCCACCAGTTATTACATCAACGACTTGCCTTGGCGGTGGTGGAACATTTTGAACAGGTGGTACTTGAACTGTTTGAACGGTACGATTGATAACCTGTTGATTTTGATGGTCTTTCTCAGCCACATATTGAATCAGCAAGCCACTTTTAATCTTGTTTTCCACAAAATCCTTTAAATTACAACATTCATTAGTGTCACGACCAAAGACTTGATGATAACCACAATATTTATGAGGGTTGCCATGTCCCGCTTTTGTAATTATCACGAGGTGGTTCAAAGAAAAGGTGGTTTGGATCCGATCCAAAATTATCGACCTCTCTCGTATTCAACCGGGTATAAACCTTATTAACCTTCGGGGTAGAACAGTGCCTGACTAACGCCGCTTCGCCACGAGTTATTGTATTTCTTGAACTACCTTACGCCTTTTTGGTTATATCCTCCCCTTTTCTCCGATCAACATCGGTCTTGGGAACCTCTACCTCCTTTGATTGGCTCAAAGAAGGATTCTTCGAGACTATTCATAGCCTCTTCCACAACAATATAGCCTTACGCATTGTCAAAGGCTTCACAAACTCTTGGATGGTGAAACATCAATTTCTTTACCAATTTCTCCGATTTAACCAGATCCAAATTTCATTCTCGAATAATCCAACGACTTGAGATCATTAAGATCGGACACACGTCCACCGCTTCCTAAACCTCTTTACATATTGGCTAAAAGATTCATTGGTGAAGCTCACGGACTTGTCTTAAAAGAACCAGTAAGCTTCCCCTTCTTGATTTGCTTCCAAAACGAGCATGGAACTTATCACAAAGTTCACCCACGAGGAGATAGAATCCGATGGTAAAGTCCCCATCCAACGTCGTCTGCGCTCTTTTCTCAAAGTAGTGACAAAAGTGTGACATTTAGCGAAGATCGAAGAAAGTCATAGTAATCCATTAGTCGATTGGCCTCGACTATGGTCATAAGGATCTCTCGACCCATCATAGCTCTCCATGCGAGGTAACTTTTTTTGGTAGCATCCGCTTTCTCCTTGAGAATATCGAGAGGTAAAGGGATGCCTTCTTACCGAAATATCTTTCACCGTTGGACCTCGACCAATTGTTTTCAAGTTCTTTCAACTCTCTAACTTAAAATCAACACCTTCGGGTTGTGATGAGATCTCCTTTCCGGGCGACACTAGGTTTTGGAATGGATCGACCCTTCCCCGCCGATCTTACTCGCCTTTACGGACTTCTTGATTTCTTGGGTCGTAAAATTTCATCCTCGTAGATGAGAACGATTGTGACGGTATTCTCCCTTCTAAGGTTTACGACATAATTTCTCTCGACCGCTTTCTTCGCCTTTCATCGTCACGATGAATCGATCTAACAACCGTCGATTGCCTTCTTCGAGGCCGGGCGCTTCGCTCCTCGATCTCCTCCTCTCTTTGTGAGAATGATCCCTGACACACGTCGTAGAATGTTCCGGCTCCTTACCCTTCCGACGGGTACCTCCTTATGCCTACTTCGTCCTTCGAGTGAAAATGGCTAGATGCTTCGTCTCTCAACTCATTCACCCAAGCATCCGTTTCGGCTATATCTTCCTTTTGTTAACAGAACCTCCAAAGCCTTATCCGCTTCGGTCCGCCATCCTTGCTAACTTGGTAGATCGGTCCTCTTGACCACTTTGGCGATGAGTCTGGTTGGCGAACCGCTACCCGTTCCGGATTGGGATCACGCCCACTATCGCTTGAAAACTAACTTCCGTCTGGCTCCACCACGGATCTTCTGACGAAGTTCTTCCGATTGTTCTTAAAGCCGTGTTTCACGAGCACTTTTAGAAGGACCCAAGCGATCCTTTCTTTGAAATACGAGGTAGTGATGAACTAATGACCATTGTTTACCTCTTTCGGTGTTCCATCTCTACTCTCATCATCTTCAAACAAATTTAAACAATTGTGATTGAAAAGACCCTCCTTCTAGCGCGCCAATGTTAACGCCAAGATCTTTCGTCGCGTCCCAATCACCTAAAACGTCCCGATCCCGCAGAACGTAAACAATAAACACCATGTGCTTGACGGCGGTTCCGTCGGGGGATAGCTTCGAGCGTGAGAATCGGTATGTGAATTCACAAGGTTTATCGAAAAGGAGGCTATATCGCTTTAAGGTATTGATATCAAGAGATAATAATAATTCTCTGTAGTATATCCGATTCTAAATGAAGAAGAGTATGAAAAAAGCGTACTCTTGGTGGAGACTTCCTTGCCAAGTTATACCCTCCCGCCCCAATTGCTGTACCACCCACTACTACTTCTTACATTCCCTTTACTGCGATGGGTTCTGCCAATTGCATGTAGTTTATTCTCTTCTTTTGATCACATCTACCAATAAGACCGATTGTAATCCCATCCACATTAATGCATGGCGGGTTCTTTAGTCAACCGACATGCTTTTTTCATCATTACAAAGTCAAAGATTATAGATATTTAAAATGTCTAAATGATTGATCCATTGACCAATCTTGGCCTTATAAGTTTGAAATGAAAATAATATGATAATTAGGCTTAATGATTTTTATAATTCAATAATAAAAGCCAATAGAATAAAAATAATAATAAGCAATATATTTGGTAGAAGGGATAAAATATCACGACCCAACAACAGCAAAACTTATTGTCAATATTGTAAGAGGGTCAAGCAATTGCTAACCCAGCTAGGTGCAAGTTACAAAGTCATTGAATTGGATGAGGAAAGTAAGTATATATCTACAAGTCTTAGTAGATTTGAATAATATATTTGGTAGAATCTTAACTCCTGTTGAGTCCACCATTTATACTGGCTGTCGGTTCTGATTTAAAAGAAATAACCTTTTTTTCTGTCTTCAGTTGATATAAGCATTGATATGGATTTTGTTAATCTTCTTCTTAAAGGTGATGGAAGTGAAATCCAATCAGCTGTAGAACAATGGACCGGGCAGAGGACTGTACCAAATGTATTTATAGGTGGAAAACATGTTGGCGGCTGTGATGGTAAGAGTGCTATATCACTGCTGCTCGCTCCACTAGTTTAGTTTCTTGGCAAATTACTTGAAGAAAACATAATACATACATGTGTGTGTGCGCGTGTGCGTGTAATTCCAAATAATAATTTCCTCTTTGGTGCTTTGCAGCTGTTACAGAAAAACATCAAGGAGGCAAGCTAGTTCCCCTGCTTATGGATGCAGGTGCAATTGCCAACAACTCGGCTCAGCCGTAAAAATATGTTAATTGGTAGTGTAAGCAAATAAATTGATAAACCAGAGTATGTATGTATGTAACGCACGCAGTTGTTATGTAACTTAAGTAGGGCCAGAGTTGCTGTTTGTTTCGAGTCTAGACAGACTGAGCTGAGCTAGTCTGTCTGTCTATAGATTATGTTTCGGATGATGGTTGAAATTGGTAGTGAATTCGTACCCAGCCCAGGTATCATGTGGATGGCGGCTAACGCTATTCTTTCTTCATAAGTTGCCAACTCTTGATCTTTTGAATGTGGCTTCTCCGGTTCGGTTGGACAACCGTTCCTACGCACCAACTGCTTTGCTGAATTGGTCACTCCGCAAGCAGTAACCATTGCAACATCTATCTACTAAATTAATCCTTCCTGCTATCCAAACCCAACATCTTCAAATCCAAAAGTTATGGATCAATTGAATTACATAATACCATAAATTTGAAGTAAAAAATCTATCCACATATATTCCTACATGATAGAATATCAAAACCCTAATTCATGTCTTGCACCGCAATTTGAGATAGTCTTTCTACGGCACCTAGATCCATCTCCCTTTGCTTTAACAAATAGAGAAAGCGTGGTCCATGACTTTTTCGCCACACGACTTAATCCCGATCACTTCTCAAGAAGAGGAAGCAATAATAGAACGCTCTTCTACTCCTTTTATAAATAAATAAGCCCCCTGCGTCCTTTCTTAATAGATGGAGCAATCCTCACTCCACAACTCAAAAGCCGATCAGTACAAACTCACATGATCCGTATTCGCTTACGTATCAGGCGTTCCTGACTACTCCTCTTTCACTAACTTCTACTTATCCTTTTTACTGACTTATTTGTACCCAGCTACACAATAAAACTCACCTCCCAATCTCCAAACTGAACCGGAAAACAACCTCAAGTTGCACATTCAGAACTGCCCCAAAACTAATTCGACAATCTGACAACCGAAGCTCTAAATAAAATAATAATGTTGTATTTGTCTTGGCTCCACAAGGATGCACATTGACTTTCCATTTAATCTTCCTTGTCCCTTGAGGTCACTCAATCCAAAACACAGTCACATTCAATTACTCCAGCCTCCATTCATTTTAATAGATTTATTGATCCATAAGCTGTGACTACCAAATCAACAATTACCACTGTCCATTATACATCCTTCCGTACGTAAAAGGGAAAGAAAGATGGCTAAACAATACTCCAATATACTTATTGTATTTTTTTAAACATTTTCACATGATCTTCTCATTCATTCATACGAGAATAAGGTATTGGATTCCATTTTTAGGTGAGAGTCTGAGCAAACCACGTAAAAATATCAAAAACAAATAGTGTTTTTCAATTTATTTTATCATAATCCTTAAATTGTACGAAAGATGAATAATTTAGTAATTTTGAGCTTATTTACTGTGTTGACCATAAACGTAAATATTTTTGGCATTTGCAAATTTAAAAAAAATGTTTTGTGAGATAAAGCAACAAAGCTAAAATAATGTTTTTTTCATCAACTGATTTTTATTTAGTTGCTTTAAATTTTTTAAAATAAATTCACCATTTAGATTTTTTATTTTGTTACCCTAAATTTCTATTTCTTTATAAATCTTAGGATTTAAAATTTAATTTTATTACATCAATAAGAACTTAGAATTTTTCAGTTTCTTTACATCACTTAAAATTTTAAATTTAATTATTTACATTAAACTTAAGAAAATTTATTATAAAAATAAAAATGTTTTGTAAGATAAAGTGAATATCAATGGGATTTTTTTTTTGGCCTTCTTGGAAAAATTTTCCAAAAAGAATTTCTCTTTTTTCCTTTTTTTTTAATTTCAAAATATCAACATTGACACGTAGGTTATCAAATAAAACATGGTTAAAATAAATAAAAAACTATAAATATGTTCATCTTTAAAGTATAAGAATTATTTTGAAAAATATATATATATGGAAAATGAACTAAGAAACAAATTAAGTACAAACCACAAAGACAAAAATAAGGAAATTTTTAGAGTCCTTAATTATTTTAAACTTGTTTATGTTACTCCTAATAAAATGTTTGAATGTTTAAATTATCTTAAGCTTAATCATGGCGAATGTCTATAATATTTATTGTTAATAAAATATTTTGTAATTGATAATGAAGGGACTCAAAGGGCTTTTAATTCTACAATGTTCTATTTGTAATTTTTTTTAAACAGATATACCGTGTAGCTTTTTAGTATTTGTTATTAATGTAATTATGTTAATTAGTCCAGTCGAATTACTATTATCTTAATAATTTTCCTTGCGGAACAAGAGTTCTTAGCAAATACAATAACAAGAGTTATTGGGGATGTTCTTAGCAAATACTTCCATTAGGGTTTTCATTTAACCCATGGCGTATATATATATACCTTTGCATATTACCTCCCTGAAGGAGTGAAGGGTAAAGGGTTTCAATTATTATCATAATCAGATATGATGATATTCAAACAATCTTACCTTGATGAATTACGAAACCCTAACAATTATCTCAGCGATATATCATTGAATTCTATTTCAATTATTTATCTTCTATCCACCCATCGGATTCCATACTATTCGTTCCGCCCACGATCTCTTTCTTGATCGCTAACTCCGTCGACCCGGCTGCTATTAAAGAGTGCCTTAAATCTCTCGAATTAACAGCGAAAAGGCTGGTGATCTTTCCGATTAACAACAGCGGGATACACTGGAGTCTTTTGGTTTATTATAGGGATTCGGATTATTTTATTCACCATGATAGTATGAAGGGCTTAAACCACTGGGAAGCGTCACGACTCTACAGAGCCGTTAAGTAACACGTGAGGCCCACCTCGAAGAAGAGGAGGTTTTATCCGGATCAGTTTTATGCGGATGAGGATCCGGTGTTTCGGGCTGCTCTTACGCCGCAGCAGACCAACGGGTATGATTGCGGCTTGTATGTTATGGCAATTGCCAAAGTTATTTGTCAATGGTACTGTAATGACGACCCGAATAAGAAGCTCAATTGGATCCAAGAGGTTGAAGAGAATGTGGATGTGACGTTGGAATTAACACTGCGTCCCCATGTTCTGGAACTTATAGAAGAGGCGAGCTGTGGTAGATTGGGGTCGGTTTCATGCGCCATCGAAGCTGATGAGCCGAATGACGAGGAAGGTGCCAGTGACCGTGGGACGCCGAAAGAGGAAGGTTCCAATGACGAGGAAGGTGCCAATGACCGTGGGACGACGAAAGAGGAAGGTTCATTGCCAATGACCGTGGGACGACGAAGAGGAAGGTTCAATGACGAGGAAGGTGCCAGTGACCATGGGACGCCGAAAGAGGAAGGTGCCAATGACCGTGGGACGCCGAAAGAGGAAGGTGTCACGCGCATTGGACCTGTACCTGACGAAGATGAGGGATGTGCCAATGATTGTGGGTCGCCTACAGGACCGGTTCCTGAAGACGTAGGTGCCAATGATTGTGGTACGTCTACAGTGCCGGAACTACAATTAATAGATCAGTCAATATGATTGTGACATTTTGATTGATTCCTTTCTAGTTTGAATCAGTTTTGACATGGGATGCTATTTTACATAGTTACTTATAGTATTTTTCAAGTAGATTTGAGGTCTATAATGCTCTCTCTAATATTATTACCATATAATGAATCTCTCTCTAATTTACAATATGTTTAGAACCGCTTTGTTCCTTGTTATTATATCTCTAATCTCATGTTGGCACTTTTAACAAATTCAAAAGCACAGTTACCCAAGAAAAAGTCCATTTCATTTTAATTTTGTTATAATGTTTAAACGGCATATATTAATATATTTATCCTAATCCTATTGATATATAATTAATTATCTGAATATAATATTTTATTGATATAGTAGGGAAACCAATACTAACTACAAAAAACCTCTCGGCATTGTTCTTAAAGTTCAATATATTATCATAAAACTGAAAATAAAATAAAATAATACTATTATATTTCTTGTTTTCTAGAAGATCTCCCAAAAAAAAAAAATGAATTTCTTTTTCCAGACCAAGTAAGCTTGCAGTAACTTGAGTTAATACAATCTGTCATGGAATCCAACTTCAACCTGGCACACTGATTGGTTACTTGTTTTAATTTGTAAAGCAGTCATTCTTCAATATTTTCTCCTTCATCTTGAAGTTCTGCAAGTAATATTTAGTCTTGAGATTAAAGCTTCTTCTTTGGCCTTCTGTAATGTTAGAACAGAGTATTTAGTGAGTGCTGGGAGTACAATAACCAATTGAAGCAATAAATGTATAAATATGTTTCATTTACTTTGGAGACGTCTATCCAGAAATCAAGAGTCTTCACAGCCATGCCAGATAATTGCGTTTCACGAGCGAGAGTTACCCCATCAGCCAGAGACTTCACGCGTCCACTGACCAAAAGAGCTGCTGCAGCATTTAAAACCTGCATAATTATTTTGCAGATTAAAATATTTCTAAAGGAAAGTGACTGATAACCATAACCAATTTTAACTTATGTTAACATGTTTGTTTTTGATTTTCATAGCTGGACAAAAATGTGCAGCTCCACCTGTCAGATTTACTATTAGAGTTAGGGAATTGTTATTTCCGCAAGGCCTTGAACACATGAATGTGGGTTCCATCTACTACTCGTGTGAGGGGATCTTTGTGGAAATATCAAATTCTCTTGTTGAAATATCAATTATCTAAAAGTTATCAAGTAAACACTAAACTGAATCAGGGGAAGGAAATTAAATTACAGACTAAACTGAGACAGAGTCAGGACATTGTAGTGAAATTTAAATTTCTATGACATGAACCACTTGTAATATCACATTAAGCTGGAATGCCATGGTTTTTGTTAAGCAGATGCAGTATGTTTGGCTAGTTCTGCTATACTAAGTAAAAATTGTGTTTGAGAGAGAGAGTTGATAGTATGGCTGAGGTAAACAACTTACAAATGCATCAGCTATCGAGCCCCTTTCTCCTGATAGAACACGCCTTAGAATCTCTGCATTATACTCTGGCCCTCCACCTCGCAAGCTATCCAGAGTGCAACGAGGCATCCCAAAATCCACTATCAAACAAATTTTGTAAGAATATTCAATATTATCAATGACATGCTATGCTGAAAGATCTTTATAAAAAATATTGTTTCATAATAAGGAGCATTCAAAAGCAATACAATGTAATTCAATAAATATCAACCACCATGTAGGGCTTTAATTTTGTCTTTTATAAGTAAAATAATCACCATGTATGACTTTAATTAATTGCAATGAAATAAACGAATTGACATTATCTAACAAAATTGGTTTCAAGATAGAGACATAATTACATGGGTCAAATGGAAACTTCTCAATCTTATCCGAGGTGACGTCAAGAACTTGTCCAGGCCCTGTCAACATAAGTTCGAATAATTGATGTGTGAATAGATGACAAACTTTGGGTACACATTTGAAGGAAAAAAAGAAGACCACACTCTTAGCATAACAGGAGTTTCCATGATAATAAAAAATATATATATCCTGCCCCAAAATAGAGAGATTATCATACCAAGGGGGCTCATTTCATCTAGGCCCTCTGAATGGACAACCAATGCTCTTTTCATGCCAAACCGTTGAAGTGCTTTTGCCATTTTCAATACCTATCCAAGACATATGTGAAACACGTCTGACATCCGCATAATAGCGTAAAGTTACTGTAAGAGTCTCATGATCATTTAACAGACCTGAATGAATCAACATCATTCATAACCCTGAAGGCATCTATTAATAAAAAGATACGCACATGGATTGGATAAAATACTTCTTTCAGATCAATATTAAAAACTATTTATCTTGAATCTGAACTGTTGAGAGTAGAAGTAAGTGGATCATTAGCCTGTTGCAAGAAAAGAGTGCTAAAGTTGACTTGACCAATCACTCGTACATCATCCCTTCGTATAGAACCCTTTACAGCCATTTGAAGTATATATTCATAGCACATGCATATACACATACATAGTATGAATTGTATCATAGCAATTTTTTTGCACTAGGTAAGAAAACAATTGACACAAACTATGTATATTTTGAAAGGTACAATTTCCGGTCAAGTTGAAACACCACAACAGTACAATATCAAGTACCTGTTGTCCGCATTCAAAAAAAAAAATGGTACCTGTTGTTCATCAATCCCTTCTCAATTCTAAAAGACTTGAATGTAAATGAAAAGATCGAATCTAAGTTTAAGGATTGACATTTTCACCTTCTTTGAAAAGTAACGTTAATATTATCTCCTTCGATAGGGATATGCAATTGATTAGCTCCATGAATAGGGCTTGGTTATTTGCAGATCAAATTTGTGATGTTAAAGTATTTTTTTTTTCATTTCATGATTTATCTTGGTCTAATATCGACAAGATCCAAACAACAAGTGAAGACAAAAACAATTGGGCCTTTTTGGTATCGATATGCTGACTTTAAGACTCTCTTTTTTCATTTCTTGATGTGAACTGGTCTTTAGATATTATGAGGGACAAAGGAGGTTTAATATGTTTCCTTTTTAATGCATGGACATACAAGCATAGAGCCTTAATTGATAGCTTATATGTACTCAGAAAGGACAATGACTTTTTCTAGATTGGAGCAATATAAAGTTGAGCCACTTACTAGGTCTTCCTTGTATACCCCAACAACAGCAAAAGGTACTTGTGCTGGATTCAACATAGGCCCCAGGATATTAAATACAGTCTTCACTTTCAACTTGCTTCTCACAGGTCTAACAATCTTCATTGCTGGATGGTAAATTGGAGACATTATAAAACCAATTCCTGCTTCATTCACGCACCTTCTCACCCCTGATTCCACCATAAGAAAATTCGAGTTTATGCATAATTTTATATAAAATATAACGCCTAAAATTACATATGGTTGTCTCATCCCATCTATAAAGCCCCAGTTCATAAGCTTGGCTTTTACCCAACCTCTGTATCTGTGTTCATCTAGTAAAAAGTCGTTCGATGCACCAAAATCTGAAAAGAGCATTCCCTTTAACCAAAATGAAATGTGGCTTTGTGTGTGGTAAGAACCTCCCAACTCCCGGATCATTCACAATAGAGTATTGAGCTCCAGAACAGTTCTTTGCAGAATTCAATAGCTTCTAATTTAATGATGTTCTATCAATATCTTATAGGCTGTGGGGAAAAGGAATTTGGATAGAAAAAGAAGAGCTGAAGAAAGTTGCATCTAACCACATCACGGAAATTAGAATCTATAAGTACAAGGAAGGCATGGAAGAGATCATAAGATATTATTATGAAATTGTGGTGTGTCGTGTTTATTGAAAAAACGGAAAAGAAAAAAAGAAAGAAAACCAACCCTGATATGCAAATAATAGATATTTATATTCAGAAACACAGCACTAAACAGTAAAGCAATAAGAACATATTTTCCACCAATCTACAAGTGTTCAGTAGCTATATCTGATTGAAACAATAAATTGCAACTAATATTTGTGTGAATTCAATTTAGTTATGCAACTCAAAGAGAACTAAAATGTACAGTTTAAGGCCCTGTAGAACAGAGTCTCTTATTGTCCTCAGCAAACATATCATGACAGTAAAGCATCTTAATGTGCTCAACTCACATAACATAATACTTAAAACCTAACTTCCAAAAGCTCACAGAAGTGTCACCCACTGTAAACAAATATGCTAATAAAATCCATGCCAGCAAGAAAAACTAATGAAACTACTATAGCACTATTGGTTGCAGTAACTGATACGAACTCACAAATTTTACATACCTCAGGTTCCAAATCAATTACAACCCCCAATTCTTCCAATACATCAGCGCTTCCACAAGCAGAAGAACTTGAACGATTCCCTTGCTGCAATACAAATCATGTCTTCAAAATAAGCAATTCAGTAATACAAGACCATAAGTAACTTTTTCACTTTATCTAAATTAAAGAATTCAGTTACTAAACATTATGTATATCACCTTTGCAACTTTTGCACCACAAGCCGCAGCTAGTATTGAAGCACCAGTTGATATATTGACTGTATTTGCACCGTCACCGCCTGTCCCAACTATATCCACCCCATCACTCAATCCTTCTACCTTCTTACAGTGTTTAATCATCGCCCTTGCCAAACCCACTACCTGTCCCAATTTCAAAATGATTTCTTTTACATTTTTCTTTCACAATAATACAATATTAATTATACCAACACAAAGTATTACTCCCTCCATTCCCAAAAAGAGACCCGATTTGGACTTTATGAAGCCGACTTATGAAATCCAAACAATTCAAAATCGAGATGAATTCATTTGATTTCAGTTAATAAAGTTGGCGAATTGACTGTAAAATGTCAAATGAGTCTCTTTATAAGGAACTGAGGGAGTACCTCTGAAACACAAATACATAGATACATATATATATAACAATATGTAAAAGTGGAATCAGATAGAAAGACTACTTACTTCTTCATAAGTCTCTCCTTTGGCTCTCAAGAGAACAAGAAATGCACTGATCAATGCCTCGTTAGCATCATTTAGTAGAAAATCAAGAGAAGACTCAGCCTCTGACTCGGATAAGTCCACACCATCAATCAGTGATTCAATCAACTAAACAACAAATAAATGAGAAAAAATGACATCAAATCAGTTATACACCCAAAATCATCCAAATGGAAACATAAACAAATAATTGACCCACCCACTGAAAGATGTAGTCGATGAGCTTGAATTGCCACAAACATTATTAGACTGCTCGTAAGCCAAAGTTTTTTGTGACTTCCTTTTGTTGGTCTCACTAATTGGTGGTATCGTAAACAAACAATTCCAATTCCGAAACTCGAGTCTCGAAAATTTCTGGTGAATAAATACAGCAGATGAAGAAGGAAGTGTGTATTTGTATTGAAGCGCGGGCGCGGCCATTACTGTTCTACAAGGATTGGTTAAAGCTGATTGTTGAGTGAAAAGTCCACCTACTACTCCTATAAAATTAAAAAAAAAAATGGTTCCAATGATTGAAAATGAAACAAGGTATGAATTCGAAGTTCAGAGCTGGTGTTGTAATGGATGTAAGAGAATCAGTCAGGACTTGATGGAGGCGGCTTAATTTGTTTTAGGACTCGACCTCACTCTCAACTCCCAGGTCAATAGGCCACTATTTAAAAGAAATTGTTGCCACCATAAATTTATATTGATATTAGATAAAAGAAATTGATATTTTTCGCCACTAAATTTAATAATTTCACAAATTCCTTCCCATATAAATACTAATAAATAGTAGATGGGGTTCACTATTAACAATTTTATTTATTTATAAAATATCAATTTTCTAAATAAAATTTTATGCAAAGAAATAAAGAAATTTAAAGTGTTGTGATCATATATTTATGATTTAAGATTTCACATTAAATTTAGTTCTATTTAGCATATAAATCATTTTTTTCTCAAATAAATTACTCTCTCTACATATTTATTATAAAAAAATTACAAATCTATTAAAAGTGTAATTGTTTATGATAGTATAATTGTATACAACATATTTTTTGTAATTTTATACGCATCATAAAATAAACGATTATTTTCTTTACTTTCTTTTCCTTTTCTGTCATTTAAACGGAGCCTAATACATGTAAGTATAAAAGAAACATTTCATCTATGAAATTTAATGAGTACTAACGGTATAAACTTTGGTAATTTGAGTATTATTTTTATATATGTTTTTATATTTTTTTATATTTTTTATATATACTATCTCCATGAATAGTGAATGAGTCTTTTTTAAATGGAAATAAAATTCATTCACTATTCATGTGAGAGACATAGTGTGAAAATAATAATTTTTTATATAAAAATATCGATTTTCATATAAAAATGAGTTAAAAAATCAGTAAAAATAGTCTTATTTAATTTCAATTTTCAACTATTAGGCCACACGTAAGAGTGAAGGTTTTTAGTGGGGACATGGAGCATAGCCGACCTTGACCAAAGGCAACAGGGCATCAGTCCGGGGTCTACAGTTTTATGTCTATATATATGTATAAAAAAAAAAAAAATAAAATAAAAAAAATTGTCGTATGTATACTGTTAATGAAGAAAGAATTAAGTCAATTAATTCAATCAGTCTTTATATACTCAATCTCAAGAAGAAACGTACTGAGTCAGGAAGTCTAATATTAATTATAAAATATAATATAAAACAAATTAATAAATATGGGCAACTTCTTTAAATTATGTTTTGTGATTCAAATTTCATTCTTATTTTTATTTTGTAGATATATGTGATGATTCTTTTGCTTTCAATTAATTGTGGGGGATGAAAAGAAGATTTATCAAATCAAGAAATGTTTATGGAGATTCGGGAGGAAGCGTGTAGACTTAAATATGTAGTTTTATTTTTAATGTAATGTTTACAATCAAGAGTCTTTTTCTTTCGTTTGGGGTTTTGTCCCATTAGGGGTTCCCCAACGAAGATTTTAATGAGACCCCAAAGTGTTTTTGTTTATCTTTTGTAGATTATTATAATTATTAATTTTAATTAATAATTTATTTAATTTGTATAAAGGGACACACTTGAATTTTTTTGCCTTGGACCTTAAAAAATTGAGCAAACTCACAACACTGAGTTGGTAAACTTGGTATGAATCTAGTACGGAACAAACGCAGATAACTCATGAGTTCGAAACCATAAATGTGTCAAATTAAGTTGAGTCTTTCTCCTGAGACGATTGGCGATCGGTTAAAAAAAATTTATTATTTTCAAAATGTATAGTATTTATTCTAACTAAATTTTTACAAAATGCAGTGATTTACATATACAAAACAGGTTTGTACAGTACAACCTTTTTTGTATTTGTATCTAAATAATTACACCTAAATCACTACATTCTATAAAAATTTCAATTGAAATAAATAATACTCCATCCGTCCCAGGATAAAAGTCCTTATTACTATTTTGGATTGTCCCATGTTAAATGTCCACTTTCTTTTAATAACCAAACTTTTACACATTTTTTTCTATTATGCCATGTAGATTAAATATCTCATATTTTCTTATTAATTCTCTCCATATTTAATGACATTTGTAAAACCCCAACTTTTGAATAAAGATAAATTTTCTATAAATATTATTTTTGAATATTATGGAGTGAAATTGATATAATAGTTGTGGGTAATATTTATAAATTTTGCAAAAGTACGTGAGTTGTTATATAATATTGATTGGTGGGAGAATATTACGCTTTAACTAAGACAATCATTGGTGGGACTCCATAACTTGGAATTATCATTTTGATTGAGAAAACGACAAAAATACTTTATGAAAATAATTCATGGAAATTTTACAGTTAAGTGACTGAAACACCCGGTGTTAAAAGTACAAGATGTCTGGCGTGGTTGCGTAGTAAGCATACGGTATTGATTATTGATGCTTACGTGATAAGTCACTCGGTTTTGTTGGTATTATTAATGTAATAATGACGTAAAATCTTTTATATAAAAATGAATACATTTATAAAGTTATTCTATAATTAGAATATATTATATTCTATTATACGCATAATGTTCATAGTAAATCTACATAGTGTTTTGCATAGTAAAATCTTTTTATATAAAATGAATACTTTTATAAAGCTATCTGTTTTATTAGACAATAATTAGAATATATTATATTTTATTATGCGTAGTGTTTTGCATAGTGCTGCGTAGTGTTT